>OY740808.1:3361155-3391155 GCA_963514005.1 Raja brachyura | reverse complement strand
ACAGAGGCTTTCCCGAGGTGACAGATCCGGAGATAATCCACGCAGGTCACGGGGAGAACGTACAAACCCCACACAGGACAGCACCTGTGACCTGCATGCGTTTTTCTCCGAGATCTTCGGTTTCCTCCCACACTCCAAAGACGTGCAGGTTTGTAGGTTAATTGGCTTTGTGTATAAATGTAAATTGTCCCGAGTGTGTGCACAGATCGCTGGTCGGCACGGATTCGGTGGGCCGAAGGGCCTGTTTCCTCGCTGTATCTCTAGAACTAAGCTAGGTGCAAGTGACAATAAAGCGTGATGATCATCAGAAACTTTTCCCAAGGTAAACACGCTGGATTAAAGGCCCAATCACTTCAAAACTCTGCTTTTCGGATCACCTCAGAACAGATGGCTGCCTGAAAGCTAAATATTTAATTCCTGAGATTTTATTCCAAAGTCCTTTTAAAGAAGACCAGATTGTAGCTGCTTTGAGAAATGGATTGGGGTGAAGTTTACCACCCTTGGGATAAGGAGAATGATTTATAAGCTGCCTCGGCCCCATTTACAACTCTTGGAGTTGAAATTAATTATGATGAACGGCACGGCATATTATCCGCCCGGCCCCTTCCCCGGCACAACATCTCAAGTTAAAACTCAGCAAATGATTATAGTTAACAACAGCTTTTTGGCCGTAATTGCTGCTTGCGGCTTGCCAGAGGTACATTAAGCTCTCACGTTGATTGGCAGCACCTTAAAACCAGGGAAACAGTTCTGGGCCTAGTCTGCAGCAAAAGCCTGGGCTCTTGGTTGGTCACCATGGTTACGGCAACACCATTACCTGAGAGAGAGACTTTAAGCCGAGACATCTTTCAACACCGATGTCTGCTAACACCCACACATGTCACACTTTGATGGATCGGCAGGGAGGGAAGCAGTGATTTTAATTTTAATAAGTTGTTGAAACTCCAGGTTAAGACTCGGAGCGGAGTAATTAAGCCAAAGGGCTTCGACGTTTTGCACAGGGCATTAGCGTCTCTTCAGAGAGAATTTACAAACATGAAGAGCAGTTCCGTGCAGCCTCGACACTATTGAAAATTGTATCGTGTTGTTTTTTTTTAGTTTGATTTAGTTCAGAGATACAACGCGGAAACAGGCCCTTCGGCCCACCATGTCCGCGCCGACCAGCGACCCCCCCGCACATTAACACTATCCCACACACACTAGGGACAATTTACACTTACAACAAGCCAATTGTGGATAAATGTGAGGTTATCCACTTTTGTGACAAAAACAGATTATTATCTAAATGGTGTCAAGTTGGGAAAAGGGGAAGTACAACGGGATCTGGGGGTCCTTGTTCATCAGTCAATGAAAGTAAGCATGCAGGTACAGCAGGCAGTGAAGAAAGCGAATGGCATGTTGGCCTTCATAACAAAAGGAGTTGAGTATAGGAGCAAAGAGGTCCTTCTGCAGTTGTACAGAAAGCCCTGGTGAGACCACACCTGGAGGATTGTGTGCAGTTTTGGTCTCCAAACTTGAGGAAGGACATTTTTGCTATTGAGGGAGTACAGTGTAGGTTCACGAGGTTAATTCCCAGGTTGGCAGGACTGTCATATGTTGATAGATTGCAGCGGCTGGGCTTGTATACTCCGGAATTTAGAAAGATGAGAGGGGATCTTATTGAAACATATAAGATTATTAAGGGTTTGGACACGCTAGCTGCAGGAAACATGTTCACAATGTTGGGGGAGTCCAGAACCAGGGGCCACAGTTTAAGAATAAGTGGTAAGCCATTTAGAACGGAGACGAGGAAAGCTTTTTCACACAGAGAGTGGTGAGTCTGTGGAATTCTCTGCCTCAGAGGGCGGTGGACGCCATTTCTCTGGATACTTTCAAGAGAGAGCTAGATAGGGCTCTTAAAGATAGCGGAGTCAGGGGATATGGGGAGAAGGCAGGAACGGGGTACTGATTGTGGATGATCAGCCGTGATCACATTGAATGGCGGTGCTGGCTCAAAGGGCCGAATGGCCTACTCCTGCGCCTATTGTCTATTGTCTATAATTGACCTACAAACCTGCACGTCTTTGGAGTGTGGGAGGAAACCGAAGATCTCAGAGAAAACCCACGCAGGTCACGGGGAGAATGTGCAAACTCCGTGCAGACAGGTCTCCAGATTCAGCTGTTATCAGGCAATGGTCTTGAGCTATCATCTACCTCATTGGAGACCCGAGGATCGAACCCTCAACTCTACCGCTGCGCCACCGTGCCGCCTTGCTTTAATTCAGTTTAGTATTGTCACGTGGGCTGAGGTACAGGGAAAAGCCTTCTGTAGCGAGCTATCCGGCCATGGAAAAGACCACACATGTTTACAATCGAGCCATCCACTGTGTACAGGTACTTGATAAAGGGAGTAACATTTAGTGCAAGATAAAGTCCGATTAAAGATAGTCCTTGGGTCTCCAATGAGGTAGACGATAGTTCAGAACCGTTGCCTGATCCCAGCTGATTCTGGAGGTGTGTGCGTTTTTAACACTTCTGTACCTCTTGCCTGGTGGGAGAGGGGAGAAGAGGGAGGGACTGGCCCTTGATGATACTGCTGGCCTTGCCTGAGGCAGCGCGGGGTGTAGATGGAGTCGATGGAAGGGAGGTCGGTTTGTGCGAATGGTCTGGGCTGCGTCCACAACCCCTCCTGTGGTTTTCTTACAGTCTTGGAGTGAGCTCATGAAGAGTTATTGAATCATTCAGCTCGTTGAGTACGATCAAGCCACAAGTTAACTCCACACTTTATAATAATTGTCCTGTCTGTACTTTTTATATGTGGCTGGGGCAGCACGGTGGCGCAGCGGTAGAGCGAGAGTGGAGGGGGGGGGAGAGGCAGTGGAGAGGGGAGAGAGGGGAGAGAGGGTGAGAGAGAGAGAATAATGGAGGGGGGGAGGGAGAGGGATTGAGAGATGGAGAGAGGTGAGAGTGAGAGATGGAGAGAGGGGAAGAGAGGGAGGGGGAGAGGAGAGTTGGAGAGGGGGAGAGAGGGGGAGAGAGGGGAGGGGGAGAGAGGGAGGGTGAGGTGGAGAGTTGGAGAGGGGGAGAGAGGGAGAGAGAGAGGGAGGGAGAGGGAGAGGGGAGGGAGAGAGGGAGACAGGGAGGGAGAGGGGGAGAGAGGGAGGGAGAGGGGGAGAGAGGGGAGAGAGAGAGGGAGGGAGAGAGGGAGAGAGGGACTAAAGCGTACACTTCTTCTTCTTCTTCCGTGTGACGTGCACAGCCTAAAGTTGTTGGACAACTTGTTCTATTTGATCTTCCGTTTGTGCACGTCGAGTTGATTGCATTAGTCGAAACAGGGCGGACCACGTGAAGGTTGCAATCTTCCACCCCAGGCGTGCACTGGGGAAGTGGTACACTGTGTGTGCTGGTGCGGTGAGTTCAGGTGAGGGGGGGGGGTGGTGGAGGGGGGGGGGGGGGTGAGAGGCCCCTCACTGTGTCTCTGCTGGCCGTATCTGCCCGGAGGGGGTGCGACCACCCCGGCTGACAGCTGCTTTGTCTTCTCCCATGATTGATGAGAGTGTGTCCTGGGTATGATCATTGTACCTGCCCGTCCCCCACCCCCCCCCCCCCCCCCCCCCCCCCCCCCCCCCGTCCCCCTCTCTCTGCCGTCCTGATCTTATCTGTGGAACCAGCACACCTTGCTGCCCTGGACTACAGAGACCCCCCCCCCCTGGGCGTGAGGTGGTCCCAACACCGTTGGGCCGAGACTACTCAGCCTAGTGTTGCCCCCACCCCCAGCCCCAGCCTCACCTGTTGCTTTGTGAATGTAACACTATTCCCTTATCTCTGAAGGCGAAGGGAGATAGGAAGCATCTCGTTCCACAACCTCTGAGCTATTTGTCAATCTTCCCTCCTTTGCTGCAATCTCCGATCTTCAATTACCAGCGCCCTATCTTGTCCATCGGTGGACAATCAATCATCATTAGATCCGCCCGCCAAGGAGGGCCTCGACCCCAAACAGCAGCCCGTTCCTCCCCTCCTCCCCCTCCGGAGACGCTGCCTGCCCCGCTGAGTTACTCCAGCATTTTGTGTCCATCTTAAGATTTACGCTCCTCAGTTCTGCTCAGACCCAGATTCCAGCCCGCTGCTCGTCACACAAGAGTGAAAACGCACGCACACACCCCCAGATTCAGAGACAGTTTCTTCCCGGCTGTTATCAGGCAACTAAACCATCCTGCCACAACCAGAGAGCGATCCTGAACTACTATCTACGATCCTGAACTATTCTGGAGAAACTCAGCGGGTGCAGCAGGATCTATGGAGCGAAGGAAATAGGCAACGTTTCGGCCGAAACCCTTCGGTTTCGACCCGAAACATTACCTATTTCCTTTGGGTCTCGACCCGAAACGTTTGCCTATTTCCTTCGCTCCATAGATCCTGCTACACCCGCTGAGTTTCTCCAGCACTTTTTGTCCACCTTGCGATTTTCCAGCATCTGCAGTTCCTTCTTAAACATCTATTGTCTATTTCCAAACTAAACTCTGAAGAAGGGTCTCGACCCGAAACGTTGCCTATCTCCTTCGCTCCTTAGATGCTGCTGCACCCGCTGAGTTTCTCCAGCTTTTTGTGTAACCCTCGATTCTCCAACATCTGCAGTTCCTTCTTTAACATACTATCTACCTCAGACAATCCTTGATCAGACTTTGCTGACTTTGCCTTGCACTAAACGTTATTCCCCTGTCATGTATCTGTACACTGTGAATGGATCGATTGTAATCATGTATTGTCTTTCCGCTGACTGGTTAGCACGCAACAAAAGCTTTTTACTGTCCCTCGGTACACACCGATACAAGAAACTAAACGTATTCTCAAAACTTCTGTACCGTCTGTGACAATAAAGATTCAGATTCAATTTTAATTGTCATTGTCAGTGTACAGTACAGAGACAACGAAATGCATTTAGCATCTCCCTGGAAGAGCGACACAGCAAATGATTTGAATAAATAACAATAAGTGTCCGGGGGGGGGTGATTGGCAGTCACCGAGGTACGTTGTTGAGTAGCGTGACAGCCGCCGGAAAGAAGCTGTTCCTGGACCTGCTGGTTCGGCAACGGAGAGACCTGTAGCGCCTCCCGGATGGTAGGAGGGTAAACAGTCCATGGTTGGGGTGAGAGAGGTCCTTGGCGAGGCTGAGCGCCCTCCGCAGACAACGCTTGCTTTGGACAGACTCAATGGAGGGGAGCGAGGAACCGGTGATGCGTTGGGCAATTTTCACCACCCTCTGCAATGCCTTCCGGTCGGAGACAGAGCAGTTGCCATACCAAACTGTGATGCAGTTGGTGAGGATGCTCTCGATGGTGCAGCGGTAGAAGTTCACCAGGATCTGAGGAGACAGATGGACCTTCTTCAGTCTCCTCAGGAAGAAGAGACGCTGGTGAGCCTTCTTGATCAGAGTTGAGGTATTGTGGGTCCAAGAGAGGAACTAAACTAAACTAAATTAAAGACAGTGGGCCAAAGAGCCTGTTTCCACACTCTGCCTCTAAAGTCTAGAGTTGGCATGGTGGCGTAAACTGAATTAACAGATCAAATCCTTTTTTTTCTGCATTCAAACGCTACCAGGTGGCCCAGAGTGAAGGTGTGCTTGCTCCAAGTGCAGGAACGTAACTTCAAAAACCTCAAGCTTATTTTCCCTCGTCGATTCGTTTTTTTAGTTTTATAGATACAGCCGGGAAACAGGCCCTTCGCCCACCGAGTCTGTACTGACCAGCGATCCCCGCACGTTAACACTGCCCCACCCACAGGATTTTACACTTATTCCAAAGCCAATCAACCTGCACGTCTTTGGAGCGCGGGAGGAAACCGAAGATCTCGGAGAAAAAACCCACGGAGGTCACGGGAAGAACGTGCAAACTCCGTACCAGTCAGCGCCCCGTAGTTGGGATCGAATCCGGGTATCAAATGGAATCAAAGGATGTGGGGAGAAAAGCAGGAACGGGGTACTGATTCTGGACAATCAGCCATGATCCTATTGAATGGCGGTGCTGGCTTGAAGGGCCGAATGGCCAACTCCTGCACCTATTTTCTATGTTTCTATGTTGCTCTTACTATTTGGGGAAACAAAGAAACATAGAAAATAGGTGGATGGCTGGTCGTCCAGAATCAGTACCCCATTCCTGCTTTCTCCCCCATATCCCCTGATTCTGTTAGCCCCAGGAGCTAATTCTAACTCTCCCTTGAAAACATCCAGTGAAATGGCCTCCACTGGGCAGGTGATTTATGGAGAGCTGGGAAGAGGAACAGCGGTTTCGATCAATGCCGGTTTCCCTGAATTGCCGTTAAAATAAAATTATAAAAGGACTGGACAAGCTGGATGCAGGAAAAAAATGTTCCCAAGGTAGACAAAAGCGCTGGAGAAACTCAGCGGGTGCAGCAGCATCTATGGAGCGAAGGAAATAGGCAACATTTTGAGCCAAAACCCTTCTTCAGACTCAGAGACTTCATAAACAAAGTGTTCCCAATGTTGGGGGTGTCCAGAACCAGGGGCCACAGATTTGGGGTAGGGCATTTAGAACTGAGATGAGGAAAAACATTTTCACCCAGAGAGTTGTGAATCTGTGGAATTCTCTGCCTCAGGAGGCAGTGTCGGGCCGATTCACTGGATGTTTTCAAAAGTTAGATAGAGCTCTTAGGGCTAATGGAATATGGGGCGATGGCAGGAACGGGGTATTTACATTTGGGGGCTTGGCAGCATTCTTGGGCAGAGGCAACTTTGTAGGTCTTGTTTAGGGTAAAGTTGCAGAAGGATTGGAATTTCTTGAGCATTTCTCATAGAGTGACACAGCGTGGAAACAGGCCCTTCGGCCCAACTCGCCCACACTGGCCAACAATGTCCCAGCTACACTAGTCCCATCTGCCTGCGTTTGCCCATATCCCTCCAAACCTGTCCTATCCATGTACCTGTCTAACTGTTTCTCAAACGTTGGGATAGGGCGGCACGGTGGCGCAGCGGTAGAGTTGCTGCCTCACAGCGCGGAGACCCGGGTTCGATCCCCACTACGGGTGTCGTCTGTACGGAGTTTGTACGTTCTCCCCGAGACCTGCGTGGGTTTTCTCCCAGATCTTCGGTTTCCTCCCACATTCCAGACAAACAGTTGTACAGGTTACACAACAAGCTGGAGAAACTCAGCGGGGTGCAGCAGCATCTAAGGAGCGAAGGAGATAGGCGACGTTTCGGGTCGAGACCCTTCTTCAGATTGTACAGGTTGATTGACTTGGTGTGAATGTAAATTGTCCCTAGTGTGTGTAGGGTAGTGTTAGTGTGCGGGGATCGCTGGTCGGCGCAGACCCGGTGGGCCGAAGGGCCTGTTTCCGTGCTGTATCTCAAAAACTAAAATTAAAAAATATAAAAACTAGTCCCTGCCTCAACTACCTCCTCCGGCAGCTCGTTCCATACACCCACCACCCTTTGTGTGAAAAAGTTACCCCTCAGGTTCCTGTTATACCTTTTCCCCTTCACCATAAACCTATGCCCACTGGTCCTCGATTCACCTGCTCTGGGCGATAGACTCTGCGCATCTACCCGATCTATTCCTCTCGTGATTTTATACACCTCTATAAGATCACCCCTCATTCTCCTGCGCTCCAAGGAATAGAGTCCCAGCCTGCTCAACCTCCCCCTGCCGCTCACACCCTCTAGTCCTGGCGACATTCTCATAAATTTTCTCTGCACCTTTTCCAGCTTGACAACATCTTTCCTGCAACATGGTGCCCAGAACTGGACACTATACTCTAAATGTGGTCTCACCAACGTTTTCAACAACTGCAACATGACCTCCTAACGCCTGGACAGACACAAAAACCTGTCATAACTCAGCGGGGTCAGGCAGCGTCACTGGAGAAAGGGAATAGGTGGCGTTTCGGGTCGAGACCCTTCTTCAGACTGAGAGTCAGGGGAGAGGGAAACGAGAGATAGAGACGGTGATGTGGAGAGATAGAGAACAAATGAGTGAAAGATATGCCAAAAAAGTAACGATGATAAAGGAGACAGGCCATTGTTGTCTGTGGGCGAGGTGAAAACTAGTTACAGACAATGAGACGCAACAAGACGGGTTTGAAGCTGGTGCAGTAAAGAGGGTGGGGGAGAGGTGGAGAGAGAGGGGGGAAGCAAGGGTTACTTGAAGATAGAGAAATCAAGATTCATATCTCTGGGGTGTAAGCTGCCCAAACGAAATATGAGATGCTGTTCCTCCAATTTGCACTGGGCCTCACTCTGACAATGGAGGAGGCCCAGGACAGAACGGTCGGTGTGGGAATGGGAGGGGGAGTTAAAGTGCTTGGCAACTGGTAGGCCCAGGCCCCAACTTCTATACTCAATACTCTGACTGATGAAGGCTAACGTGCCAAAAGCCTTTTTGACCAACATATCTTGGTGATTTTTTTTCCTCCTCACCTGCAGGATTAGGGGGGGGAGGGGGGGGGGGCGGAGGATCGTATCGTGGTGTGTGGGAACAACTCCAGGTCAAAGGTCACTCGAGGCATGGTCACTTTGCCCGCACATTAAGGCCTCTTTGAGGTTGAAAGCAATTCACCTGTGGCCTGAGTACATCGCCAGGTGCTGTCATCACCCTGTGTGATGTGGGCCGTGTGAAGCAGATCCCAGAACCCACACACACACACCTCACCTTTCAGCACAGGTATCAGTGCAGGGCCTGCAAACAAGGCAGCTGGCCTGGCTGCAACTCTGCAGATGCTGGTAATCTATACCATTCTCCTGTGAGTTAATCGCGCTAAAGACTCCAAGTTCTTGAGATTTTAGGGCCTACAGACTACAGGCTGATGTCTACGGACATTAGTTTAGTTTAAGATAGACACTAAAGGTTTGCTTTTTATTTAGTTTTTGGAGATACAGCGCGGCAACAGGCCCTTCGGCCCGCTGAGTCCGTGCCGTCCGGCGATCCCCCTTAAGGGCCTATCCCACTTTCACGACCTAATTCACGACCGCTGCCAAGTTTGCCCTTGACTCGTACTCGCTGCATGGTCATCACGAGGTCGTAGGTAGGTTGTGATGCTACTCGTAGCTACTCCTAGCATCAAGTAGGTCGGGACAATTTATATTTATGCCAAGCCAATTCATCTACAGACCCACATGTCTTTGGAGTGTGGGAGGAAACCGGAGCGCCCGGAGAAAACCCACGCAGGTCACGGGGAGCACGTGCAAACTCCCTACAGACAGCGCCCGCAGTCAGGATTGGACCCGGGTCTCTGGCGCTGTTAGCGCTGTAAGGCAGCAACTCTGCCGCTGCAGTTAGACTACACACCATGGAGAACTTACAATCTTTACTGAAGCCAATTCGCCTACAAACCTGTGCGGGAAGGAACTGCAGATGCTGGTTTAAACCAAAGGCAGACACAAAAAGCTGGAGTAACTCAGCGGGTCAGGCAGCATCTCTGGAGAACATGGATAGATGACGTTTCGGGTCAGGACCCGTCTTCAGACTTTCTCAAGCTGAAACGTCACCAATTCCTCTTCTCCAGAGATGCTGCCTGACCCGCTGAGTTACTCCAGCTTTTTGTGTCTGTCTTCAACCTACAAACCTGCACGTCTTTGGAGCATGGGAGGAAACCGGAGCACCCGGAGAAAACCCACGCAGGTGACGGGGAGACAGGCAGCACCCGCAGTCGGCATCGAACCCGGGTCCCTGGCGCTGTGAGGCAGCAGCTCTACCCGCTGCGCCACCGTGCTGCCCACAATGTCGCCTGATGTGGGCACTAACGTGGCTATAACCTGCCGCTAAAACCTCTTGCAATATGGGCTCAGTCTGAAGAAGGGTCACCCATTCCTTCTCCCCCGAGATGCTCCCTGTCCCGCTGAGTTACTCCAGCATTCTGTGTCAGTGTTGGGACCAGTGGGATGTTTCCAGGAATTCTGTACACCACCTGGGGTTGTACTTGAGTTTTGAGTTTGAATTTGAGTTCAGTTTATCGTGGCGTTTACTGTACTTATTTACGCGAGCTACGAATTTACTGAGCTGAGAGCAAAAGAATAAAGACTGTCACGGCACATCGGTCCAGGTGACAATACAGAACTGTTGACCCATTCACTGTCCTCACCGCCACAGTATAAAACCAGTGACCCCATCAGTCCACCGGTAAGCAGGAAGTGACAAACCCCGCTCTTATCACACCCTGCTCTTGTGTAAAATTAGCCTCTCGGCTCGATTATCAGAGCAAGGCTCCTTATCACTCAGTAAATCGCAAGTCAAATAGTCGTTACTTGTTTTCACCCCTGTCTGAACACAGATTGAACCCTGGGCTTCAGCTAATCCCCTTCCACTCCATTCAGGGTCGAGAAGAAATCAATGGATTACAGCCCCTCCAGCCAGCCCCGATCAACGCAAATAGTTGCTGAAGGGCTTTTAACTCAATAACCGCTCATTGAAAACTAATATATGGACAACAGTCTGAAGGAGGGCCTCGACCCGAAACGTCACCCATTCCTTCCCTTCCAAGATGCTGCCTGAGCCGCTGAGTTAACCATATAACATATAACCATATAACAATTACAGCACGGAAACAGGCCCTCTCGGCCCCTCCAGTCCGTGCCGACCATTTATTTTCCCCTAGTCCCATCTACCTGCACTCAGACCATACCCCTCCATTCCCTTCCCGTCCATATACCTATCCACTTTACTTTTAAATGTTAAAATCGATCCTGCCTCCACCACTTCTGCTGGAAGATCATTCCACACAGACTGGAGTTACTCCAGCATTTCTTTGTGTCTGTCTTCGGTTTAAACCAGCACCTGTGTCCAAAGAAGGGTGTCGACCCGAGACGTCACCCATTCCTTCCCTCCAGAGATGCTGCCTGTCCCGCTGAGTTACTCCAGCTTTTTGTGACTATCTTCGGTTCCTTCCTCTAACATGTGGGCACCAATGTAGAGACAAAGAGCCGCGTACGCTGGTTAATACAAAAGGACAGCAGGGTGACGCCAGAGTCCTGCGTTCGATCCTGACCTCGGGTGCTGACTGCTCGGAGTTTGCACGTTCTCTCAGAGCCCTCTATGTGGCGACTCTGCATACTATGCAAAATAAAGAATCTCACTATGATGAGTGACAATACACAATAGGTGCAGGAGTAGGCCATTCGGCCTTTCGAGCCAGCACCGCCATTCATGGCTGATCATCCCCAATCAGTACCCCGTTCCTGCCTTCTCCCCATATCCCCTGCACTATCTTTAAGAGCCCTATCTAGCTCTCTCTTGAAAGTATCCAGAGAATCAGCCTCCACTGCCCTCTGAGGCAGAGAATTCCACAGACTCACCACTCTTTGTGAGAAAAAGTGTTTCCTCATCTCCGTTCTAAATGGCTTACTCCTTATTCTTAAACCGTGGCCCCTGGTTCTGGACTCCCCCAACATCGGGAACAAGTTTCCTGCCTCTAGCGTGTCCAAACCCTTAATAATCTTATATGTTTCAATGAGATATCCTCTCATCCTTCTCAATTCCAGAGTGTACAAGCCCAGCCGCTCCATTCTCTCAGCATATGACAGTCCCGCCATTCCTACGCTGCACTCCCTCAATAGCAAGAATGTCCTTCCTCAAATTAGGGGACCAAAACTGCACACAACACTCCAGGTGTGGTCTCACTAGGGCCCTGTACAACTGCAGAAGGGCCTCTTTGCTCCTATACTCAACTCCTCGTGCTATGAAGGCCAACATGCCCTTCGCTTACTTCACTGCCTGCTGATCTCCCACATCAGGGGAAGATTGAGGGGGGATCTTATAGAAACTTACACAATTCTTAAGGGGTTGGACAGGCTAGATGCAGGAAGATTGTTCCCGATGTTGGGGAATTCCAGAACAAGGGATCACAGTTTAAGGATAAGGGGGAAGTCTTTTAGGACTGAGATGAGAATTTTTCTTTTCACACAGAGAGTGGTGAATCTGTGGAATTCTCTGCCACAGAGGGTAGTTGAGGCCAGTTCATTGGCTATATTTAAGAGGGAGTTAGATGTGGCCCTTGTGGCTAAAGGGATCAGGAGGTATGAAGAGAAGGCAGGTACGGGATACTGAGTTGGATGATCAGCCGTGATCATATTGAATGGCGGTGCAGGCTCGAAGGGCCGAATGGCCTCCTCCTGCACCTATTTTCTATGTTTCTATGTTTCTATCAACTGTTTTGGGTGGGACCATCCCTGCTACCGAATCTGCTGCATCTGCCACAACTTAACAAACCTCCACAGGCATTTTATTTCCAGTCTCATTCGCGGCCCACGCTGCCCTACTAATTGCGTGTGAACGGCGGTGGCCAGGCACGAAGGGCCTGTTTCCTCGCTGCATCTCCGCAGTCGAAGGTCTAAAGAGGGTGATATGTTGTGCTGCTGCCTGCATAATCCGATAGGTTTTAAAAAAAAGTCATTTATCAGGAACAAGATATGTAAACTGCAGCAAGGCAAATAAGCAACAGATACCTTCTACTGAAAGAAGGTAAACATGGAAATAATGGCGACCTTCAGAAAGATTGGATATTCCAGACCACATTAAACCAACAAGCTGCTACTCTGAATGCCGCCATTATCTTGGCCATTGCCCTGTTGTTGCCAACGGCTTTTTGTATTTTCCATACATCGACATTATTTTTTTAATCCTCTCACATGCACTAATAATGGCCGATCTTAAAGGGGAAGGCAGTCCCTCTGGCAGTTGAGTTTGGTTTAGAGAGGGGATACAACGCGGAAACAGGCCCTTCAGCCCACCGAGTGCCCGCGCCGCCCAGCGATCCCCGCACACGAACACTTAAGGGTCAGTCCCACTTTCTCGACCTAATTCACGACCTCTGCCGAGTTTGCCCTTGACTCGTACTCGCAGCATGGTCGTCACGAGGTCGTAGGTAGGTCGTAGTAGGCCGTGATGCTAGTCGTAGGTACTCGTGGCATCAAGTAGGTCGGGGCGTTTTTTCTAGCCGGATGAAAAATGTCCACGAGTAAAAAAGGTTGCGAATTAGGTCGTGAAAGTGGGACAGGCCCCTTAACACTTTCCCCCAGCTGTTATCAAGCAAGAGAACCATCCTACCACCAACTAGCGAGAGGTATTGACCAACCATCTACCTCGTTGGAGACCTTCAGGCCATTTTTAATTAGACTCTACTGGTCTTCATCTTGTACTATACGGGGCGGCACGGTGGCGCAGCGGTAGAGTTGCCGCCTCACAGCGCCGGATACCCGTGCCCGACCCCCGACTACGGGCGCTGTCTGTACGCAGTTTGGACGTTCTCCCCGTGACCACGTGGGTTTTCTCCAGGTGCGCTGGTTTCCTCCCACCCTCCAAAGACGTGCGGGTTTGTAGGTTAATTGGCTTTGGTGTAAGTGTAAATTGTCCCTAGTGTGTGTAGGATAGTGCTAGTGTACGGGGATCGCTGGTCGGCACGGGCTGCAGGCCTCTGTTTCCGTGCTGTACCTCTAAAGCAAAGTCTGGACATTTTACCTTCTATCCCGTATCTGCACATTGTGGATTGTAATCATATATGGTCAAAAAACACTCACTATATCTCGGTACACGTGACCATCAATAAACTAAACTAAACGATGTTCTCTGTCTTCAGAAGTCGGCCAACATGTAAATCTTGGCATAAATCTGAAGAAGGGTCTCGACCCGAAACGTCGCCCGTTCCTTCTCTCCAGAGATGCTGCTGTGTTACTCCAGCATTTTGTGTCCACCTTCGACATAAACCTTGGCTAAGTCCTTCATTCAATTGCATTAGTTTAGTTAGAGATACAGCGCGGAAACAAGCCCTTCGGCCCACTGATTCCGCGCCGACCAGCGATCCCCGCCCAAGAGCACTATCCGACACACACCGTGGAAACATAGAAACATAGAAAATAGGTGCAGGAGGAGGCCATTCGGCCCTTCGAGCCAGCACCGCCATTCATTGTGATCATGGCTGATCGTCCGCTATCAATAACCCGTGCCTGCCTTCTCTCCACATCCCTTGACTCCACTAGCCCCTAGAGCTCTATCTAACTCGCTCTTAAATCCATCCAGTGACTTGGCCTCCACTGCCCTCTGTGGCAGGGAATTCCATAAATTCACAACCCTCTGGGACAATTTACAATTTACAGAAGCCAGTTAACCTACAAGCCTGCACGTCTTTGGAATGTGGGAGGAAACAGAAGATTTCGCTTGGTCACGGGGAGAACGGACAAACTCCGCACAGACAGCACTCGTGGTCGGGATCGATCCGTCCTAACCCTTGACGCCCCAGCGAAATAAATGTGTTTAGTTTAGAGATACAGAGTAGCAACAGGCCCTTCGGCCCACCCAGCCCGTGCCGACCTGCGATCTCCCGTTCACACTGCTATTCCACATTCTCACCCACCCCCTACGCGTTAAGAGCAATTTAACAAAGGCTAATGATCCCACAAACCTGCACGTCTTTGGAGTGTGGGAGGAAACTCACCAGGTGACTGGGAGGACGTGCAAACTCCGTACAGACAGCGACCGTGGTCAGGATCGAACCCGGGTCACCGGCGCTGTGAGGCAGCAACTCTATCAGATACACCTCATATATATTCTTTGGAGTTTAGAAGAATGGGGGGGAGAATCTTACTGAAACATATCAGTGTAGTTTAGTTTATAGATGCAGCCGTCCACAGTGTACTGATACAGGATAAAGGGAATTACGTTCAGTGCAAGATAAAGTCCGATGAAATCTGATTAAAGATAGTCCGAGGGTCTCCAATGAGGTAGATGGAAGGTCAGGACCGCTCTCTAGTTGGTGAGAGGACGGTTCAGTTGCCTGATAACAGCCGGGAAGAAACTGTCCCTGAATCTGGAGGTGTGCGTTTTCACACTTCTGTACCTCTCGCCCGCTGGGAGAGAAGAGGGAGTGGCCGGGGTGAGACTGGTCCTTGATGATGCTGCCGGCCTTGCCGGGGCAGCGTGAAGTGTCGACGGAGTCGGTGGGAGGGAGGTTGGTTTGCGTGACGGTCTGGGCTGCGTCCACAACTCTCCGCGACTCCTTGCCGTCTTGGAATGGAGTTGTCTGCAAAGCATGCTGGGATGCATCCCGATAAAATGCTGTCTCCGGTGCATCTGTAGTAATATCGATCGGGAGGTAGATATTGACCAGGTAGCCAAAGAGAACGCTCCTTGTCTTTGAAGCGTTGTCCTAGGTTTGCTGAATGAGTCATAGACTGATACAGTGTGGAGACAGGCCCTTCGGCCCAACATGCCCACACTGGCCAACAGCCACCTACAGCCAGTGCCAAAGCATGCCAGCTCCCTCTTTGTCCTCCCCACCCACCCCCCCCCCCCCCCCCACAGCGGTTACCCCGCGCCGAGTCCTCCATTGTTCTTCCCCTCTTCTCCTCAATGCAGTTCCCCCGTGCCCTGGTCGACCGGGTTGACCCTCGAGGCTCACCATCACCGAGGCTCCACCGCAGCCACCGAGGCTCCACTGCTGCTGCCGAGGCTCCACCGCTGCTGCCGAGGCTCCACCGCAACTGCCGAGGCTCCACCGCAACTGCCGAGGCTCCACCGCAACTGCCGAGGCTCCACCGCTGCTGCCGAGGCTCCACCGCAACTGCCGAGGCTCCACCGCAACTGCCGAGGCTCCACCGCAGCTGCCGAGGCTCCACCGCAACTGCCGAGGCTCCACCGCTGCCGCTTTTCCTGGTCTCTCTCCTTGGCTGTCAGACATGACAGGTCCACCCTCACCCAGGGTTGTCATAGAGTGATACAGTATGGAAACAGGCCCTTCGGCCCAACTTGCCCACACCGGCCAACACGTTCTAGCTACACTAGTCCCACCTGCCCACGTTTGGTCCGTATCCCTCCAAACCTGTCTGACTCATGGTATCTACCTATGGAAGAGGACAGGACCTTGGATCGATGCCTCATCTGAAAGACGTGTTGAATGAGAACGTGGCTCTCTGGGTCTGAAGAATGCCCGTTTTTATAAACTACATTCCATTGGTTATTTTTCCTGCCTTCGGAACAAGGTCTTATTCAATGGACATAATGTACCGTGGGTTCCTCGCCCTGCTTTTTACACTGAGGAACTATTTCCTTGGTAAATCTGTGAGTTGTTTTTGTTGGCAGTCTCGGGGGTTCAATGGGCCAGCACTGGTTCGGGTCCTGCAGAGTTCAGCAGGTCGGGACCCCAGGAGCTTGGTTCAGTTTTCGAGAAGCAGCGCGGAAACAGGCCCTTCGGCCCACCGTCTCCGCGCCGACCAGCGATCGCCCGTTCACATTAGTTCCACGTTACACAATCAGTTTTATTGGTCATTGCACACAAGTGGAAGCGAAATGAATTTGCCAGCAACGGTGCAATGATAAAGAACACACAAAAACACACTCAAAATGTAACACAAACATCACTGTGGTGGAAGGCACAACATGTGGCCAGTCCTCCTCCATTTTCCCCCCGTGGACGGGACCTCAACCCTCCGCAGCTGTCCCTGCGGGCGTCCAGATGAGTAGACGGGGTAAAGTCCCGGTAAGTCCTGAATCGGTGCCTCCCCACCGGAGACCGCGGCTTCAGGCTGGTGTAGGCCGCAGGCCGGCGGACAAAGATCTATCCCAATTTCTCATCCATACTAGGGGGCAATTTCACAGTTTGTGGGCCGATTAACCTACAAACCCACACGTCTTTGGGGTGGGGGGAGGGGGGAGAAACATGAGTCGCTTAGCTTAAAGGTAGATAACAATGCTGGAGAAACTCAGCGGGTGAGGCAGCATCTCTGGAGCGAAGGAATAGGTGACGTTTCGGCTCGAGACCCTTCTTCAGACTGATGTGGGGTGGAGTTGGGGGGGGCAGGAGGAAGAAAGGAACAGGCGGAGACACTGTCTCCACCTCTTCCTTTCTTCTTCCCGCCCCCCCCCCCACATTAGTCTGAAGCAAAGATCTTTGGTCCAAAGAAGGGTCTCGACCCAAAACGTCGCGTATTCCTTCGCTCCATAGATGCTGCCTCACCCGCTGAGTTCCTCCAGCATTTTTATCCACCTTCGATTTTTCCAGTATTCGCAGTTCCTTCTTAAGCAGTCTCTCAGCTTAGGTTCGTTCAGAGATTCAGCGTGGAAACAGGCCCTTCGGCCCACCGAATCCACGCTGACCAGCGATTATCCGTTCACACTGATGGTTGGCACGCAACCAAAGCATCTCACTGTATCACGGTACATGTGGTAATAAACCAAACTCAACTCTGTGTTACCCCACTTACTCATGCACTCCCAACTCACTAGGGAATGTCGAGGCTAATTAACCAACACACCGGCACGTCTTTGGGATGTGGGAGGAAACATGAGTCTTTTTGTTTAGTTTAGTTTGGAGATACGGCTCGGAAACAAAGAAACATAGACAACAGGTGCAGGAGTAGGCCATTCGGCCCTTCGAGCCAGCACCGCCATTCACTGTGATCATGGCTGATCATCCAGAATCAGTACCCCGTTCCTGCTTTCTCCCCCATATCCCTTGATTCCGTTAGCCCTAAGAGCTAAATCTAACTCTCTCTTGAAAACATCCAATGAATCGGCCTCCACCACCTTCTGTGGCAGAGAATTCCACAGATTCACAACTCTCTGGGTGAAAAGGTTTTTCCTCATCTTAGTCCTAAATGGCTTATTCTTAAACTGTGACCCCTGGTTCCGGACTCCCCCAACATCGGGAACATTTTCCCTGCATCTAGCCTGTCCAATCCCTTAAGTATTTTATATGTTTCTATCAGAAACAGGCCCTTTGGCGTACTACGTTTCACGCCGAACATTGTTCACACGTTCACATTCGGCCTACATTGTCCCACTTTCTCGTCACACTGGGTGTAATTTTTGCAGAGGTTTGTTAACCTACAAACCCGCACGTCTTTGGAATGTGGGAGGAAACCGGAGCAGCTGAGGAAACCTTAGAGTGTGAAGAAAGGTCCCAACCTGAAACATCTTCTCATTGAAAAGTACCGAATAGTGAAAGCCCGGATAGAGTGGACGTGGAGAGGATGGGAGAGTCTAGGACCAGAGGGCACGGCCTCAGAATTAAAGGACGAACTTTCAGAAAAGGGATGAGGAGGAATTTCTTTAGTCAGATGTTGTGAATCTGTGGGACTCTTTGCCACAGAAGGTTGTGGAGGCCAAGTCAGTGGATATTTTTAAGGCAGAGATTGATAGATTCTTGATTAGAATCATAGGAAATAGGTGCAGGAGTAGGCCATTCGGCCCTTCGGGCCAGCACCGCCATTCAATATGATCATGGATGATCATCCAAAAACAGTACCCCTTTCCTGTTTTTTCGCCATATTCCTTGATCCCTTTAGCCCTAAGAGCTAAATCTAACTCTCTCTTGAAAACGGGTGTCAGGGGTTGTGGGGAGAAGGCAGGAGAATGGAGGTGAGAGGGAGATATGGACCAGCCATGATTGAATGGCGGAGTGGATTCGATGGGCCGAATGGCCTAATTCAGCCCCTATAACTCGTGAACTTGTGACCCATTGGGGTGCTCCAGCACCTTGTCCACGTTGCCCAGAGATGCCCCCTGACACGCTGAGTTACTCCAGCACTTTGTGTCTTTTCCCGTCAAACAGCACTTGCGGTTCCTTGAGTCCCAAAGAGTTGGCAGGTTGCAGTGTGCCCGTCGGGGGCAGATCAGCGGGGGGAAGGGGCGGGGCTATAAATCTGTTAGCCCTTCCAGCAGTTGGGGTGCCCAGACGGGGCCAGGCCAGACGGCTGGGAAAGCAGACGTCTGCTTCCATGTGGTGAATGCTCAACCTGGCCGTCTGCGATGCCCTCTCAGACATTCCAGGGTCAGGACGTCTAACGCCTGGCAAGTTCTGCTACACTGGATTAAAGCCGCTCTGGAAGAACCTGATACTGGATGGAGGCAGGTTACCTGTTGGGGTGGGATAGAAACATAGAAACATAGACAATAGGTGCAGGAGTAGGCCATTCGGCCCTTCGAGCCTGCACCGCCATTCAATGTGATCATGGCTGATCATCCAACTCAGTATCCCGTACCTGCCTTCTCTCCATACCCCCTGACCCCTTTAGCCACAAGGGCCACATCTAACTCCCTCTTAAATATAGCCAATGAACTGGCCTCAACTACCCTCTGTGGCAGAGAATTCCACAGACTCACCACTCTCTGTGTGAAAAATGATTTTCTCATCTCAGTCCTAAAAGACTTTTCCCTTATCCTTAAACTGTGACCTCGTGTTCTGGACTTCCCCAACATCGGGAACAATCTTCCTGCATCTAGCCTGTCCAACCCCTTAAGAATTTTGTAAGTTTCTATAAGATCGCCTCTCAATCTTCTCAACTCTAGCGAGCACAAGCCGAGTCTATCCAGTCTTTATTCATATTCACCACTCATTTTTCACACAGAGAGTGGTGAGTCTCTGGAATTCTCTGCCATAGAAGGTAGTTGAGGCCAGTTCGTCGGCTATATTTAAGAGGGAGTTAGATGTGGCCCGTGTGGCTAAGGGGATCAGGGGGTATGGAGAGAAGGCAGGTACGGGATACTGAGTTGGATGATCAGCCATGATCATATTGAATGGCGGTGCAAGCTCGAAGGGCCGAATGGCCTCTACTCCTGCACCTATTTTCGATGTTTCTATGTTTCTATAAGGAAGTCATCTCAGGAATCAGTCTGGTGATCAGGGAGGGGGGAGGGGGCGGGCAGTCGGGATGGGGTCGGGATGGCGGGGAGTGTCACCTGTGTCTGGGTTCGGCAGCGGCGGCACGTCTGATACGACCAGACGCGTCTGGTACCGGAGACGTCCCACCAGACGGGGGGGGGGGGGGGGGAGATATTCAGAAACCCCCTTGTCTACCTCGACACACGGCCCAGGTGTCCCTCACCTGCCCCAGGGCGACCAGTCACATCCCCGTATACTCCAGCCCCTTCCCATCGCACACATACCATTTGACACAAGTTGCCAATGTCTGCTGGCAAGATTCGAAGCACAAAGTACTTGTCAACATGACGGATGGAGTTAAAATAATTCCACAACAAAGGAGGAGTTGAAAGATTTGACTTGTAAGTGTCTTTCTCGCTCACATACAGGCGGGGTTTAAAAAGCGATCAGATTGCATCTCTCACTGAGGCCTCACTCCGCACACCTCCCACACACGTCCGCCTTTCCATTTGGTTCAGTTTCGCCGTTCATTGGTGAGACCAATTCTGGAGTATGGTGTACAATCTTGGTCACCTAATTATAGGAAGGATGTCAACAAAATAGAGAGAGTACAGAGGAGATTTACTAGAATGTTGCCTGGGTTCCAGCAACTAAGTTACAGAGAAAGGTTGAACAAGTTAGGTCTTTATTCTTTGGAGCGCCAAATGGTCCATGCCGACCATTTATTTTCCCCTAGTCCCATCTACCTGCACTCAGACCATACCCCTCCATTCCCTTCCCGTCCATATACCTATCCACTTTACTTTTAAATGTTAAAATCGATCCTGCCTCCACCACTTCTGCAGGAAGCTCATTCCACACAGCCACCACTCTCTGAGTAAAGAAGTTCCCCCTCATGTTACCCCTAAACTTCTGTCCCTTAATTCTCATGTCATGTCTAAACAAACTCAATGTGCCTAAAACCCACACCTTACAGAGAAGGATGTAACTACACTCGGAGACCACTGTGCTCACCAACACTCCCCAGGGTCCTGCCTTTCACTGTGTCCTGACGGACATCCGAAAAAGGGGACCACATCACCCCGATCCTGGGCTCTCTCCACTGGCTCCCTGTGCGGTTCCTCCTCCTTTATGTTTACAAAGCCCTCAATGAGCTTGCCCGCACCCACATCAAAAGTCTGCTCACCCACCATGCCACCTCCAGGTCCCTCAGATCGGCCGAGTTGGCGTTACTGAACATCCCGCGGTCTAGGCGCAAGCTCAGGGGCGACCGACCGACCGCGCCTTTGCGGTTGCAGCTCCTAGACTGTGGAACAGCGTCCCCCTTCCCATCAGAACTGCCCCCTCCATCGACTCCTTTAAGTCGAGACTTAAAACTCATCTCTACTCCCAAGCCTTTCTTGACGTCCTCTGAGGGAGGGCTATATGTGTGTAGTGATGTATGTACTTAATCTATGAACCACTGTTGTATAACGTTAGTACCTCCAACAATATAAAGCACTTTGGCCAACGAGAGTTGTTTTTTAAATGTGCTCTAGAAATAAAAGTGACTGGACTTGACTTGCTCTCAGAGAGGTCGTGAGCCGTTACATGGGAAGGAACTGCAGATGCGAGTTTACACCGAAGATGGACACAAAAATGCTGGCGTGACTCAGCGGGACAGGCAGCGTCCCTGGGGAGAAGGAATGGGCGACGTTTCTGGTTCGAGACCCTCCTCCAGACGGGCGACCTGCTGCTTAAGATGTCTGCGGGAGTCCATGTGCGCCATCTCGTCTCTCCGCGAGAAGGGCTCCTGTCGGGCAAGTGTTTATCCCGGGGGCGTGCCGGGCAGGAATTCCACATTTCTGCACGGGGCCGGGATTTCAGCGCCGGCGGTCAGATGGCATTGTAAAGCAAGGCTCGGTCCACGGGATAGTGTTACCTTGCCATCTCAGGCAGCCAATCACCCTGCGTCACAACGCCTGCCCCCTCGCGCCCAGTTATTAACGTGAAATATCACCAACAGTCACGGTGCCCAACCCAGCCGACTGTGCCAGCTAATAGTTTAGAGATACAGCGCGGAAACATACCCTTCGGCCCACCGGGTCCGCACCAGCTAGCGATCCCCGCACGTTAACACCATCCTACACCCACTAGGGACAATTGTTACATTTTACACTGAGCCAATTAACCTACAAACCCGCACGTCTTTGGAGTGTGGGAGGAAACGGGGTTTTAGTCTCTCCCTTCGGGGGGGTGCGACTTTTCTTGTCGTGTCCCCCGTCACTGTCTCCGTCTGTGCTGAGAGCCTAATGGCGGATCTGGCGGCCTCCAGCTTCCAGCGGCGGCGGCACGGCTTCGGAGCTTCAGCGGCAACCTGGCTTCGGGGCTGCGGTGCTCCAGCATCGAACTGGCTTCGGGGATGCGGTGCTCCAGCGACGTTCCAGCGGCGGGCCCTGTGGTGGTGTTCCGGCATTCCGGCGATGGCGGTGGCGGCGGCCCGGTTTCGGAGGCTCGGCCGCGGGCCTGGTGGACGGCAGCATCGGAGGCCTGGATCTCCTCAGCGCAGAGGGAGAACAAGGAGGGAAGAAGACAGAGACTCTAAGACTTTTGCCTTCCACAACAGTGAGGAGGTGTTTGGTGAACTCACTGTGGTGGATGTTAAATTTGTGTTTATTGTGTGGTTTTGTCATTTTTTATATATGTATGACTGCAGGCACGGAATTTCGTTCAGACCGAAAGGTCTGAATGACAATAAAGGTAATTCAATTCAATTCAAAAACCGAAGATCCCGGAGAAAATCCGCGCAGGTCATGGGTTGAAATGGCTTACCAGGGTTGGCCATTTAAAACGGAGACGAGGAAACACTTTTTCTCACAGAGAGTGGTGAGTCTGTGGAATTCTCTGCCTCAGAGGGCGGTGGAGGCAGGTTCTCTGGATGCTTTCAAGAGAGAGCTAGATAGGGCTCTTAAAGATAGCGGAGTCAGGGGATATGGGGAGAAGGCAGGAACGGGGTACTGATTGGGGATGATCAGCCATGATCACATTGAATGGCGATGCTGGCTCCAAGGGCCGAATGGCCTACTCCTGCACCTGTTGTCTATTGTCAAACTCCGCACAGACAGCACCCGTAGTCAGGATCGAACCGGGGTCTCTTGCGCTGTGAGGCAGGAACTCTACCGCTGCGCCACCGTGCTTCTGTGCCGTGCCGGCGTGGAATCGGTGGGCCGAAGGGCCTGTTTCCGTGCTGTCTCTCTAAACTAGACGAGATGCAGCTGGCCCGTCGGGTTCCTCCAGCAGTTTGTGTTTTGCTCAGGATTCCAGCATCTGCAGTTTCTCGTTCCTCCCTTAATCAAGTAAGGCCTGTCCCACCAGCATGCAACTCCAGATCAGCGCGACCTAACGTGGTCGCTTGAGCCGTCCGGCGTCGCGGGGCCGGTCCCACTTCGATCGCCGGAGCCGTGCGGAATTGTGCGGCGTTCGTCCCGACATCGCGCGGGGCTCGGAAAAACTAACTGTGTCCAAAAATTCCTCGCGGCAACGGCTTGTCGGCTCGCAGTCGCCTCGACGCATTACACACCGCCACGACATCGTGCCTCCGTGAACCTATCTGTAGGTGCCTCCGTGACCCTCTATGTGTGTGGCTCCGTGGCCCTCTGTGTGTGTGTGTGTGCCTCTGTGCCCCTCTCTGTGTGTCCCTCTCTGTCCTGGCGAACTTACCTTTAAGACTTCGCTCCAAGTTCGCCTCACTTTGCGCCGCGTTGCGTCACTCACCCGACCTCCGCGCGGCCCCTGCCACCGGTTTGGTCGCGCTTGCCACATGCAGGCGCATGCTGGTGGGAACGGCCCTGTACAGGGGATCACCCGACCTCCGCGTGGCCCCCGCTTCTAGTTTGATCGCGTTCATCGCATAGTTACATGCTTGTAGGACAGGCCCTGTACTTTTTAACAAAGGTCTGTGAGAACCCGTTATAAAAACTCACTTAAATATTAATTTCGCTGCAATCTTAACTTTGGAGTTAAAACAGATTCCGACAGCATCTCCTTTCCAACGCTGCACAAATGTTAACAGCCACGCGGTTATTTTTTAACTAACAAGAGTCAGTGATGATCGGACGATAAATCCCTCTCATTCCCACCTCGTGTTTCTTCCCTTCGGCATGTTCGGCCGTGAGATTCCCGAAAGGATTTTTAACAGATTCCCCATCCGGGGGCTTTATTTCCAGAAGAAAATTCATCGCACCCTCAGGGACAAATAACTAATTGCAGAAACTTTGATAAGCATCTTGTGTACGACTCTCACGAGGGTCAAAGAGTTATGTTTTAGTCCGCGGAGGGGCTCAATATTGTGATTATATTCTGGGTGGTCCACCAAGCTACGCGAATAATGAAACTATAAATATCTCCGGTTTCCACACTCTTATCCCGTTTGTACGACTACATGAAACACTGGTCACTAATGCCCTGCCAGGCAATTAAAACATAACTGCTCCTTAAATGGGTTTCTTAGCAAACCGCAGTGGGTAAACACAGAAACACAGACATTAGGTGCAGGAGGAAGCATTCGGCCCTTCGAGCCAGCAACACCATACAAACAAGAGGGCATGACATGAGAATTAAGGGACAGAAGTTTAGGGGTAACATAAGGGGGAACTTCTTTACTCAGAGAGTGGTGGCTGTGTGGAATGATCTTCCAGCAGAAGTGGTGGAGGCAGGATTGATTTTAACATTTAAAAGTAAAGTGGATAGGTATATGGACGGGAAGGGAATGGAGGGGTATGGTCTGAGTGCAGGTAGATGGGACTAGGGGAAAATAAATGGTCGGCACGGACTGGAAGGGCCGGGAGGGCCTGTTTCCGTGCTGTAATTGTTATATGGTTATTGTGATCATGGCTGATCATCCACACTCAGTTCCTGCCTTCTCTCCATATCCCTTGATTCCGCTGGCCCCTAGAGCTCCATCTAAAGCCCCTGCCCCACTTTCCCGAGTTAGTCACAAACTCTCCCGAGTTTCCCCCTTGATTCGAACTCGGAGAATTACGGTAATAGCCAGCCGTGGGTACTCGGGGCTATTTATTTTTTTACTCGTGAACATTTTTCAACATGTTGAAAAAACGTCCTGACTTACCTGATGCCTCGAGTACCTACGGCTGGCATTACGAGCCGCTACGAAACATCTACGGACTCCTACGGGCTCGCTACCGACGATCCCTGACGTTCCCCGAGTTCGAATCATGGGGAAAACTCGGGGGAGTTTGTGAGTAACTCGGGAAAGTGGGACACGGGGCTTGTCTCTATTTTAAATTCATCCGGTCAATTGGCCTCCACTGCCCTGTGTGGCAGAGAATTCCACAAATTCGCAACTCTCTGGGTGAACACGTTTTTCCTCATCTCAGTTTTAAATGGCTTCCCCCTTTATTCTTAGACTGTGGCCCCTGGTACTGGACTCGCCCAACATTGGGAACATTTTCCCTGCATCGAGTTTGTCCAGTCGTTTTATAATGTTGTACGTTTCAATAAGATCCCCTCTCATCCTTCTAAATTCCAGTGAATACAAGCCCAGTCTTTCCAATCTGTCCTCATATGACAGCCCCGCCATCCCGGGGATTAACCTTGTGAACCTACGCTGCACTGCCTCAGTAGCAAGGATGCCCTTCCTCAAATTAGGGGACCAAAACTGCACACAATACTCCAGGTGTGGTCTCACCAGGGCCCTGTGCAACTGCAGAAGGACCTCTTTACTCCTATACTCAAATCCTCTTGTTATGTAGGCCAACATGCCATTAGGTTTCTTCACTGTCTGCTGTACCTGCATGTTTGCTTTCAATGACTGGTGTACAAGAGGCCCGGGGAGCCGTTGGAGACAGAGGGTGGAGCTACCTGCGCTTTTTGGCGAGGGGGAGAGGGGGAGGGAGAGAGGGGGAGAGAGGGAGGGAGGGAGTGAAAGAGAGAGAGGGAGAGAGGGAGAGAGGGGAGAGGGGGAGAGGGAGAGAGGGGAGAGAGGGGAGTGGGGGAGAGAGGGAGGGAGAGAGTCAGAGAGGGGGAGAGAGAGAGGTGGAGAGGGAGGAGAGGGAGAGGAAGAGAGGGGGAGAGGGGGAGAGAGGGAGGGGTGGCAGATGGGAAAGGGGAAGAGGAAAGGGGAGAGGGAGAGTGAGAGAGGGGAAGAGAGAGAGGGGGAGGGGGGAGAGGGGGAGAGGGAGAGAGGGAGAGGGGGAGGGGGAGAGGGGGAGTGGGGGAGAGGGGGAGAGAGGGGGAGAGAGGGGGAGAGAGGGGGAGAGAGGGGGAGAGGGGGAGAGAGGGAGGGGTGGCAGATGGGAAGAGGGGAAGAGGAAAGGGGAGAGGGAGAGTGAGAGAGGGGAAGAGAGAGAGGGGGAGGGGGGAGAGGGGGAGAGGGAGAGGGGGAGAGAGAGAGGGGGAGAGGGGGAGTGGGGGAGAGGGGGAGAGAGGGGGAGAGAGGGGGAGAGGAGGAGAGGGAGAGGGAGAGAGGGGGAGTGGGGGAGAGGGGGAGAGAGGGGGAGAGGGGGAGAGGGAGAGGGGGAGAGGGGGAGAGAGGGGGAGAGGAGGAGAGGGAGAGGGAGAGGGGGAGGGGGAGAGGGGGAGTGGGGGAGAGGGGGAGAGAGGGGGAGAGAGGGGGAGAGAGGGGGAGAGGGGGAGAGGGAGAGGGGGAGAGGAGGAGAGAGGGAGGGAGAGAGGGGGAGTGGGGGAGAGAGGGGGAGAGAGGGGGAGAGGGGGAGTGGGGGAGAGGGAGGGAGAGAGGCAGAGAGGGGAGAGCAAGAGGGGGAGAGGGAGGAGAGGGAGAGGGAGAGAGGGGGAGAGGGGGAGAGAGGTAGGGGTGGCAGATGGGAAGAGGGGAAGAGGAAAGGGGGAGAGGGGGAGTGGGGGAGAGAGGGGGAGAGGGGGAGAGGGAGAGAAGGGGAGAGAAGGGGAGAGGGGGAGAGGGAGTGGGGGAGAGGGGGAGGGAGCGAGGGAGAGAGTGGAGAGAAGGGGAGAGGGGGTGAGAGGGGGTGAGAGGGGGAGAGGGGGAGGGGGCAATAGGGAGAGGGAGAGAGGGGGAGAGAGAGTAAGAGGGAAAAAAATCACCCTTATGAAAAATGATAGTCTGCATTTTTCACTTCAGGGCTGTGTGATTAATGAGGGGGGAGGTTGCAGGAACATTGGGAAAGAATTGGAATAATGTGCAGTGCACAATGAGCCATGTGTCGGAATGTAAACAGTGAGCTGTGTGAGACTGCACAACAATGACATGAGACAGATATCCCAACAGCTGTTTGTGCCCAGATTCCACAACCACAACCTCTGGGCATTGCAAAGTGAACACGTCTATTTACGTTGGCTCTGGCCGGGTATTTATATTTATATTTCTACATATAACAAAGCCAGAAGGAGCCGCTGTCTGCTTTGACTGGGAGCCCACGTACAATTCTCATCCATCAAACAACTCTTGGAAGAATGCGCGAGGGATGTAACGGCGAGGCGACTCCCAGCCCCGGGTCGGGCCGCATTTGGGGTATTGTCAGCAATTGTGGGCCCCACATAGAAACATAGAAACATAGAAATTAGGTGCAGGAGGAGGCCATTCGGCCCTTCGAGCCTGCACCGCCATTCAATATGATCATTGCTGATCATCCAACTCAGTATCCCGTACCTGCCTTCTCTCCATACCCCCTGATCCCCTTAGCCACAAGGGCCACATCTAACTCCCTCTTCAATATAGCCAATGAACTGGCCTCAACTACCCTCTGTGGCAGAGAGTTCCAGAGACCCACCACTCTCTGTGTGAAAAAATTCCTTCTCATCTCGGTCGTAAAGGATTTCCCCCTTATCCTAAAGCTGTGACCCCTTGTCCTGGACTTCCCCAACATTGGGAACAATCCTCCTGCATCTAGCCTGTCCAACCCCTTAAGAATTTTGTAAGTTTCTATAAGATCCCCTATCAATCTCCTAAATTCTAGAGAGTATAAACAGAGTCTATGCAGTCCTTGTTCATAAGACAGTCCTGACATCCCAGGAATCAGTCTGGTGAACCTTCTCTGCGCTCCCTCTATGGCAATAATGTCCTTCCTCAGATTTGGAGACCAGAACTGTACGCAATGGAATATCTGAGGAAGGATGTGCTGGCTCTGCCGAGGGTCCAGAGGAGGTTTACGACAATGGTCCCAGGAATCACAGGGTCACAAGGGTCACGAGGATAAGGGGGAATTCCTTTAGGACCGAGATGAGGAAAACATTCTTTACACAGAGAGTGGTGAGTCTCTGAAATTCTCTGCCACAGAAGGTAGTTGAGGCCAGTTCATTGGCTATATTTAAGAGGGCGTTAGATGTGGCACTTGTGGCTAAAGGGATCAGGAGGTATGGAAAGCAGGCAGGTAAGGGATACTGAGTTGGATGATCAGCCATGATCACATTGAATGGCGGTGCAGGCTCGAAGGGCCGAATGGCCTACTCCTGCACCTATTTTCTATGTTTCTATGTACGCCCTGGAGGTTAGAAGAATGAGGGGGGGGACCTCGTTGAAACATACAAAATAGTGAAAGGCCTGGATAGAGTGGATGTGGAGAGGATGTTTCCACTAGTGGGAGAGTCTAGGACCAGAGGTCACAGCCTCAGAATTAAAGGACGTTCTTTTGGGAAGGAGATGAGGAGGAATTTCTTTAGTCAGAGGGTGGTGAATCTGTGGAATTCTTTGCCACAGAATGGATATTTTTAAGGTAGATTCTTGATTAGTGCGGGTGTCAGGGGTTATGGGGAGAAGGCAAGAGAATGGGGTTAGGATGGAGAGATAGACCAGCCATGATTGAATGGCAGAGTAGGCTTGATGGGCTGAATGGCCTAATTCTTCTCCTATCGCTTATGATTCACTAACATCTCGGTGACTTCTTCACTCAGAGGGTGGTAGCGGTAGAGCTGCTGCCTCACAGCGCCACAGACCCGGGTTCAATCCTGACCTGAGGTGCTGTCTGTACGGAGTTTCTCCCCGTGACCTGCGTGGGGTTTCTCCGGGTGCTCCGGTTTCCTCCCACACTCCAAAGGCGAGAAGGTCTGTGGGTCAATAGGCATCGATAGTCCCTAGTGTCCCAAGTGTGTGTAGGATAGGGCTAGTGTGCGGGGATCGCTGGTCGGCACGGACACGGTGGGCCGAAAGGCCTGTTTCCGCACTGTAGCCCTAAACTAAACTCAACATTTAACAGACAATTGGGGATGTACACGATTTCGAGAGATATGGGCCAAACTATTAACTAGTAGAGCGCGGTCCTGACCTACCATCTACCTCATTGGAGGCCCTCAGATTGTCGTTAATTAAGATTTACTGGACTTTATCTTGCGCTAAACGTTATTCCCTTCATCCTGTATCCGTACACTGTGGACGGCTCGATTGTAATCATGTATTGACTTTTTGCTGACTGGATAGCACGCAACAAACACGGCTTTCACTGTGTCTTGGAACATGTGAAACAGCAAAATAATTAATAATAAATTGCGGGCACGGAAATCGCTATCAGAACATGCGGGGGGGGGGGGATGAGGGGGTCACAATTTCTTGGTGGTCGCATGCGCACACACACGAGGCTTCGGCCGTGGGCCCTGTGGACGGTAACATCGGGAGCTGACCTGGTTGGTGACCGACTGCGAACTCCAGCAACAGCAGCTTCGTCTGCCCCGAACCGTGGGGCTTGAATTGGCCCATTTGCGGGGCCTTTCATCGCCCGGCGGGGGCATCAACATCGGGAGCCTCGATCACCTCGATCACCTCGATCGCCTCGATGCAGCAGTTTGATTTCAAGCCGCGCCGGGCGATGAAAGGCCCCGCGAACGGGCCAATTCAGCCCTTAGCAAGCTGACAAAGTCAGAATTACAGAAAATGGGGGGTGAATCTCCCCCATCTCTCAAAGCATGGGGGGTGGGGGCGTGTGTCCCATCCCCTCCCCCCCCCCCCCCCCCCCAGGATATATGCCCATGATAAAGTGAACATGACTAAACTAATAGTTTAGGATCTATCAGGATTGAGAGTGAAGGGTTGGGACAAACTGGAAACATTGTCTATCTGGAAAGGGCGCAGTGAAGATTTACGAGGATGTTGCCAGGACTCGAGGGCCTGAGCTACAGGGAGAGGCTGGGTCTGAGCTACAGGAAGAGGCTGGGTCTGAGCTACAGGGAGAGGCTGGGTCTCTATTCCATGGAGCACATGGAGGTTGAGGGGTGATCTTATAGAGGTGGACAAAATCATGAGAGGAATAGATTGGGAAGAATCTCTTGGAGTGATAGAGAGATGGAGTGATGCAGCGGGGAAACAGGCCCTTCGGCCCAACGGGTCCGTGCCGACCAGCGATCTCCGCACATCACACTATCCTGCGCACACACACTGGAGACGATTTACAATTATACCAAAGCCGATTAACCTACAAACCTGCACGTCTTTCGGGTGCGGGAGGAAACTGGAGCGCCCGG
>OY740808.1:3346155-3356155 GCA_963514005.1 Raja brachyura | reverse complement strand
GGCCTCCACCGCAGGCAGGTGGGACTAGTGTAGATGGGACATGTTGGCCGGTGTGGGCAAGTTGGGCCGAAGGGCCTGTTTCCACACTGTATCATTCTATGACTCAATGAAACGATACGATAGAATTTTAGTTATCCCAGGACGGAAGATTGATCTGCCAACATTCATAAAAATACATGAAATTAAAGTGATGAGTGGAATGCATTGGGGATGTGCAAAGATTGATGTGGGGGGGGGTGGGGGGGGAGGGGGGGGGGGACCAGGATCAAGGACCAGTCTCACCCTGGACACTCTCTGTCTGCCCTCTCACTGCCTCCCATCATTTTATATATTTTTAATAAGGATTCTGACCGTGTACTCATTCTATATTGTGGGCGGCACGGTGGCGCAGCGGTAGAGTTGCTGCCTCACAGCGCCAGAGACCCGGGTTCGATCCCGACTACGGGTGCTGTCTGTACGGAGTTTGCACGTTCTCCCCGTGACCTGCGTGGATTTTTCTCCGGGATCTCCGGTTTCCTCCCACACTCCAAAGACGTGCAGGTTTGCAGGCTACTTGGCTTGGTGCAATTGTCCCCAGTGTGTGTAGGATAGTGTGCTGGTCAGGGCGGACTCGATGGGCCGAAGGGCCTGTTTCTGCTGCGGCATCTCTACCTTAAACTAAATAAGTGCTGTTGTTGTAGTACTGCTCATCTACAGAAGGTGGCAGCATGGACACAATGCCTTGGGTCAGGACGCCAACAGCCTTAGAGCCACACAGGCCCTTCAGCCCAACCCAGCAATGCTGGCCCAGATGCCTCATCTACACTAGTCCCACCTGCCCGCGTTCGGCCCATACCCTTCTAAACCTTGTGCAGGAGGGAAATGCAGATGCCGGTTTACACCAAAGATAGACACAAAAATCTGGATTAACTCAGCGGGACAGGGAGCATCTCTGGATAAAAGGAATGGGTGACGTTTCGGGTCGAGACCCTTCTTCAGACACCTGTCCCAAGAACATAGAAACATAGAAAATAGGTGCAGGAGGAGGCCATTTGGCCCTTCGAGCCAGCACCGCTATTCATTGTAATCATGGCTGATCGTCCCCAATCAATAACCCGTGCCTGCCTTCTCCCCATATCCCTTGACTCCACCAGCCCCTAGAGCTCTATTTAACTCTCCCTTAAATCCATCCAGTGATTTGGCCTCCACTGCCCTCTGTGGCAGGGAATTCCATAAATTCACAACTCTCCGGGTGAAAATGTTTTTTTCTCACCTCAGTCCTTCTAAACTCCAGTGAATACAAGCCTAGTCTTTTCAATCTTTCCTCATATGACAGTCCCGCCATCCCAGGGGTCAATCTCGTGAACCTACGCTGCACTGCCTCAATCACAAGGTTGTCCTTCCTCAAATTAGGAGACCAGAACTGTACACAATACTCCAGATGTGGTCTCATCAGAGCCCTATACAACTGCAGAAGAAAGTAGTGTTGCAGTCCCTGCCTCAACTACCTCCTCTGGCAGCTCGTTCCATACACCCACCAGCCTCTGTGTGAAAAAGTTGCCCCTCAGGTTCCTATTAAATCTCTCCCCCCCTCACCTTAAACCCATGTCCCCTGGTTCTTGATTCCCCTACTCTGGGTAAAAGGCTCCATGCATTCATCCTATCTATTCCCCTCATGATTTTATACACTGGTTTCAACTTTCGATTGAATCAAATGCCATTTTAGTCCGCAGAAGGGTCTCGACCCAAAATGTCACCCATACGTTCTCTCCAGAGTCGCTGCCTTACAGCTAATGCAGCGCCGGAGACCCGGGTTCGATCCCGACTATGGGTGCTGTCTGTACGGAGTTTGCACGTTCTCCCCGTGACCTGCGTGGGTTTTCTCCGAGATCTTCGGTTTCCTTCCACAACATTTTTGTTGTAGGAGCGAGGGAACGGTGACGTATATCGGGTCGCGACCCTTCTTCAGACCGAAGAAGACTTCATTCCTTCTCTCCAGAGATGCTGCCTGTCCCGCCGAGTTACTCCAGCATTTTGTGTCTACCTCCGCCGAGTTACTCCAGCATTTTGTGTCTACCTACCTCCAGCATCTGCAGTTCCTTCCTGCACAGTAGGTGTGTGGACGTGGTTGATAGTTCGGTCCCTACAAGAAGAGGATCACAGGCACTTCAATGGGACGCGCAGGCAGGAAAGCTTGGCTAGACCTGCCGTAACCCGATCACTTCTCCCGGCTAGACAATGCGTGTCCTTGAGCAAGTCCTTGTCTTTACCTGGAGACCCAGCTGATGGCGGGCCCACATTAACTAATAGCGATGGAATTATTAGTAACCCGTTGCAGTCCAGGTTGTAAATGAAAAGGATAATATTTCACAGATCTGAGGCAATGAAATCAAGATTAGACAGAAGTGAGACTGAGCAGCCATGCCTGGAGCTGGGGCCCTGATCAAACGCACTCACTCTCTCCCCTTCCTCTCCGATATTTCCCTCAGATCCAGCACCACATGTCCACTTGTTTTGTTTTATCACCAAATGGGACGTGTGCCGTTACTCTCAAAGAATGGATCAATGGATCAATAGACAATAGACCTGCAGGAGTAGGCCATTCGGCCCTTCGAGCCAGCACGGCTAATCATCCCCAAGCAGTACCCCGTTCCTGCCTTCTCCCCATATCCCCTGACTCCGCTATTTTTAAGAGCCCTATCTAGCTCTCTCTTGAGAGCACCCAGAGAACTGGCCTCCACCACCCTCTGAGGCAGAGAATTCCACAGACTCACCACTCTCTGTGTGACAAAGTGTTCACAAGTTCACAAGGTACCGGAGTAGAATTTGGCCATTCGGCCCATCGAGATCATGCCTGATCTCTGCCTTCTAATCCCATTTTCCTGCCTTGACGCCCGTTCTAATCAAGAATCTGTCTATCTCTGCCTTAAAAATACCCACTGACTCGGCCTCCACAGACGTCTGTGGCAATGAGTTGCACAGATTAACTACCCTTTGACTAACAAAGTCTACGACAAAAAAACGACAAAAAAACTATCATCAAACACGCAACAGTCACAATTTATGCATTCTTGTAATATTTTATGAAACGTAGTACCCAAATGGCTTGGCATTCTATCAGAGGTTTAAGGTGAGGGGGAGAAAAGATGGAATCGGAATCTGAGTTGGACAGAAATGCTGGAGAAACTCAGCGGGTGAGGCAGCATCTATGGAGCGAAGGAATAGGTGACGTTTCGGGTCGAGACCCCGAAGGAATAGGTGACGTTTCGGGTCGAGACCCGAAAGGGTCTCGACCCGAAACGTCGCCTATTCCTTCCCTCCATAGATGCTGCCTCACCCTCTGAGTTCCTCCAGCATATTTTGTCTACCTATGATTTTGTTCCAGCATCTGCAGTTCCTTCTCCAACATAGGAATGTGAACAGTAACTTTTCCACACAAAGGGTGGTGGGTGCATGGAACGAGCTGCCGGAGGAGGTCATTGAGGCTGGGACCATGTCTGTGGAATTCTCTGCCTCAGAGGGCGGTGGAGGCCGGGTTCTCTGGATGCTCTCAAGAGAGAGCTGGATAGGGCTCGTAAAGATAGCAGAGTCAGGGGATATGGGGAGAAGGCAGGAACGGGGTACTGATTGGGGATGATCAGCCGTGATCACATTGAATGACGGTGCTGGCTCGAAGGGCCGAATGGCCGCCTCCTGCACCAGTTGTCTATGACTGATCCCTCTCCACCCCATTCTCCTGCCTTCTCCCCCCCCATAACCCCTGACACCCGTACTAATCAAGAATCTGTCAATCCCGCCTTAAAAATATTCATTGACTTGGCCTCCACCTCCGTCTGTGGCAATGAATTCCACAGATTCACCACCCTTTATTTTGGCTGTTGGCATGGCGGAAACGAGTTGATAACAATAAGCCCAGGGCTCTTAAATCTCTGCCTTAAAAATATCCATTGACTTGGCCTTCACAACCTTCTGTGGCAAAAAATTCCACAGATTCACCACCCTCTGACTAGAGAAATTCCTCCTCATCTCCTTCCTACAGGAACGTCCTTTAATTCTAAGTCTGTGGAATTCTCTGCCTCAATGGGTGGTGGAGGCCGGTTCTCTGGATGCTTTCAAGAGAGAGCTAGATAGGGCTCTTAAAGATAGTGGAGTCAGGGGATATGGGGAGAAGGCAGGAACGGGGTACTGATTGGGGATGATCAGCCGTGATCACATTGAATGGCGGTGCTGGCTCGAAGGGCCAAATGGCCTCCTCCTGCACCTATTGTCTATTGTCTATTGTCTATTGACCATCCCGACGTTTAAGAAACAGTTAGGCAGGTACATGGGTAGGGCAGGTTTGGAGGGATAGGGGCTAAACGCGGGCAGGTGGGACGAGTGTAGCTGGGACAAGTGGGGCCTGTTTCCACACTGTACAACTCTATGACTTCATGTAAATATTGGTACTGTTGTCAAAGGCCTTTTAATGTACCCAGACCACACAATATGGGATATTAAGTTTATCGACTGCACTAAATCATAGCTTAGTGTTGTTGCTCACAATAGGCACTGACAGTCATATTATCGCAGCCACCTGCTGCCTCTCTCCTGCACCTATCTCCATTTCAGACTCTTTATACCAACTCCGCCACACTGATAACTGCGGGCTGCTTTAAACACTCGCACCCTGACCCCTGAATCCTGTGCTGTAACAATGATATAATGATATCTTTGTACCCCTCTCCGCTATAAAGATTTACCAAAAACTTGATATCCCGAAAGTTGGCTCCCGGCCCAGTTGCCTAGCAACTGATTATGCTAAATGATTTTTCAAGGTGCTCTTTCCGAATTTTGACAATCGAAAATGGTTTAAGATTCCCCGCTGATAGGTTCCTCCTCGCAGTCGAGGGGAAATAATCTCAGCCACGGATCAAATGAAATTTTAATACTTCAGCGCTGTACTGAAACCATATCTTAGACTCTGATATAACTTGAGAGGGTGCACTGGAGTTAAAAGTGGATTTAAGTTACAGTCGGTGGCTCAAAGGTAAACTCAAGTAACGTTATGTTCCCGATGGTTACACAAAAAGCTGGAGAAACTCAGCGGGTGCAGCAGCATCTAAGGAGCGAAGGAGATAGGCGACGTTTCGGGTCGAGACCCTTCTTCAGGCGTTGGGAGAGTCCAGAACCAGGGGCCACAGTTTAAGAATAAGGGGTAAGCCATTTAGAACGGAGACGAGGAAACACTTTTTCTCACAGAGAGTTGTGAGTCTGTGGAATTCTCTGCCTCAGAGGGCGGTGGAGGCCTATTGGGGGGGAGAGAGGGGATTCTCTGGATCCTTTCAAGAGAGAGCTAGATAGGGCTCTTAAAGATAGCGGAGTCAGGGGATACGGGGAGAAGGCAGGAACCGGGTACATAGTCGTCATCTCTTTAAGAATAGGAGTAAGAATTCAGTTTAAGAATAAGGGGTAAGCCATTTAGAACGGAGACGAGGAAACACTTTTTCTCACAGAGAGTGGAATTCTCTGCCTCAGAGGGCGGTGGAGGCCGGTTCTCCGGATCCTTTCAAGAGAGAGCTAGATAGGGCTCTTAAAGATAGCGGAGTCAGGGGATATGGGGAGAAGGCAGGAACGGGGAACTGATTGGGGATGATCAGCCACGATCACATTGAATGGTGTTGCTGGCTCGAAGGGCTGAATTTTTTTTGTTGTAAACCGGCATCTGCAGTTCCTCGTTTCTACATTCTGTCTTTTAAATTTAAAGGCAACTGGCTGTAGTTATAACATACTGAGTTAAGCTAAATGGCTACTCCAGTAGATAGAGGTTTGCGTGCTATTTGTGGTCATTGGGTACCCAATGATTTCACTGTGTCTACTCACATCTGACAATCAAATATTCCATTCCAAATGGGCCATACGTGGATAATGAGGCCCAGCCCAGCATGGTGGCAGGGAGGTGTTGGGCTGAAGGGCCTGTTTCCATGCTACGAAGCTATGACGCCAGTGTGGGTTAGCCTTTGTGCTCCACAGAATCCTTCCTCTCTAGAACCATCAATCGATTCCTCCTCTCCCCTCCCAGAGCCCGGCGTTTATCCCACTTCTCCTTCAATCCGAAAGCGGGACAGACTGCATCTCTGGAGAAAAGGAATGGGTGATGTCTCGACCCGAGACCCAGCGCAGGCTTGGCGATCGTTTCGCCCAAACCCTTCGCTCGGATCGCAATAACCAACCTGATCTCCCGGTGGCTCGGCACTTCAACTCCCCCTCCCATTCCCAATCCGACCTTTCTGTCCTGGGCCTCCTCCATGGCCAGAGCGAGCCCCACCGTAAATTGGAGGAGCAGCACATCATATTTCGCTTGGGCAGTTTACACCCCAGCGGTATGAACATTGACTTCTCCAATTTCAGGTAGTCCCTGCTTTCTCCCTCCTTCCCCTCCCCTTCCCAGCTCCCCCACAGCCCACTGTCTCCGCCTCTTCCTTTCTTCTTCCCGCCTTCCCCCCCCCCGACATCAGTCTGAAGAAGGGTCTCGACCCAAAACGTTGCCTATTCCTTCGCTCCATAGATGCTGCCTCACCCGCTGAGTTTCTCCAGCATTTATGTCTACTCTCGACCCGAAACGTCGCCCATTCCTTCTCTCCAGAGATGCTGCCGCCTGCCCCTCTGAGTTACTCCAGCATTTTGCGCCTATCTTCGGTTTAAACCAGCATCTGCGGTTGTTTCCTGCACATTAGTTGAAGGTCTCCCCGGCCTGTAGTTGCGCTGCCTGGCTTCATATCTTCAGCTGTTTACATTCTTTTCTCCGGCCATTTTCAGACCACACTTCAGTGTCTGAGTCCTCGTTCACGACCCTTCGTTGAGAGAAGACTGAGCGATTTTTCATTTTGACAGATCAGAAAAAAACAACCGACAGGGTTTGTGCCGGTGATGTGGAAGATAAAAGAATTGACCAATTCCACAATCAGTCCAGAACATTCCATCGCCGACCCTTGACCCTGGAGCGATTTAACCAATTCCATTTAGAGACAGCTAAAGTTTTAATTCCAGTTTAAAGATACAGCGCGGAAACAGGCCCTTCGGCCAGCCGAGGCCGTGCCCACCCTAACACGATGCCCGCACACTACACACTACACACACTAGGGGCAATTTGCAATTTGTTATAGAACCAAAGATAGTCACAAATAGCTGGAGTAACTCAGCGGGACAGGCAGCATCTCTGGAGAGAAGGAATGGGTGACGTTTTGGACTGATCTGGGGTTGGAAGTCGAAAGGAAGAGGCAGAGACAGTAGGCCACGGCCAGAGTGAGTCCCACCGCAAATTGGAGGAGCAGCACCTCATATTTCGCTTGGGTAGTTTACACCCCAGCGGTACGAACATTGACTTCTCCAATTTCAGGTAGTCCCTGCTTTCTCCCTCCTTCCCCTCCCGTTCCCAGCTCCCCCACAGCCCACTGTCTCCGCCTCTTCCTTTCTTCTTCCCGCCCCCCCCCACCAGTCTGAAGATGGGTCTCGACCCGAAACGTCGCCCATTCCTTCGCTCCACCAGATGCTGCCTCACCCTCTGAGTTCCTCCAGCATTTTTGTCTACCTTCGATTTTTCCAGCATCTGCAGTTCTTTCTTAAGCCGAGTAGCAATCACGTCTTTGTGGAGTGTGGGCGGAAACTGGAGGCGCACCCGCAGGACAACCACGCGGTCACGGGGAGAACATGCAAACTCCATGCAGACAGCACCCCTGGTCAGTATCGAACCTGGGTCCCTGGCGCTGTGAAGCAGCAGCTCTACCCGCTGAGCCACCGTGCCGCCCCAGAGCTTTGTCGCAAGAGAGACCCCATCTCCACTGGAATTCACAGAAACATAGAACATAGGTGCAGGAGGAGGCCATTCGGCCCTTTGATCCAGCACCGCCATTCATTGTGATCATGGCTGATTGTCCCCTATCAATAACCCATGCCAGCCTTCTCCCCATATCCCTTGACTCCACCAGCCCCTAGAGTTCTATCTAACTCTCTCTTAAATCCATCCAGTGATTTGGCCTCCACTGCCCTCTGTGGCAAAGGGGAATTCCACAAATTCACAACTCTCTGGGTGAAAAGGTTTGTTCTCACCTCAGTCTTAAAAGACCTCCCCTTTATTCGAAGACTGTGGCCCCTGGTTCTGGACACGCCCAACATTGGGAACATTTTTCCTGCATCTAGCTTGTCCAGTCCCTTTTATAATGTTATATGTTTCTATAAGATCCCCCCCCCCCCTCATCCTTCTAAACTCCAGTGAATACAAGCCTAGTCTTTTCAATCTTTCCTCATATAACAGTCCCGCCATCCCAGGGATCAATCTGGTGAACCTACGCTGCACTGCCTCAATCACAAGGATGTCCTTCCTCAAATTCAACAGAGGACAACGGAGCAAAGATTAGCTGGCCGATTTTACCCTTGGCATTTGTGAAATATCCCCAGAGCTTTCAGAGGTTTCGCATTAATCGGAGTTAGGTGGGCACGTTTTGAAAAGTATTTACAATGACAAGTCAGATATGTCTCTAATTTGTTTCTCATTCAGTGTCCTGGGCCACAAAGCAAGGGGGATTAAATTGAATCCGCCAATGTGTCATAAAAATATTTCACTGTGTACTAATTGCTTCAACATAAATCTCCCTAATGGACTGAGTAAGAATGGGTCTGACACTTCAGTAACTTAAAACCGCACTCTTGATATTGGATTCATTTCGTTTTTAGTTTGGTTGAGTTTAGCGATACAGCATGGAAACAGGCCCTTCGGCCCACCGGGTCCGTGCCGACCAGCGATGCCCACACACTAACACCATCCTGCACACACGAGGGGCAATTTTACACTCCTCCTTGCGTGTGGCGTGCACGGCCTAAAGTTGTCGGACAACTTTGTTCTATTTGATCTTCCGTTTGTGCACGTCGAGTTGATTGCATTAGTCGAAACAGGGCGGACCACGTGAAGGTTGCAGTCTTCCCGCCCCAATTTTACACGTACACCAAGCCAATTAACCTGCAACCCTGCACGCCTTTGGAGTGCGGGAGGAAACCGGACGTCTCGGCGCAAACCCGTGCAGGTCACGGGGAGAACGTGCAAACTCCATACTGACAGTGCCCGTAGTCGGGGTCGAACCCGGGTCTCTGGCGCTGTGAGGCCGTATCATAGAGTCATAGAGTGACACAGTGTGGAAACAGGCCCTTCGGCCCCACTTGCCAACATGCCCCATCTACACTAGTCCCACCTGCCTGCGTTTGGTCCGCATCCCTCCAAACCTGTCCTATCCTATCCATGTACCTGTCTAACTGTTTCTTAAACGTTGGGATAGTCCCAGCCTCAACGGCCTCCTCCGGCTGCTCGTTCCGTACACCCACCGCCCTCTGTGTGGAAAAGTGTGGGAGGGGGAGGGGGAGGAGGCAGCCTGAAGGGGGTGAGGATGGAGCAATGACGAATGGCAATAAACAAGAACAAAACACATGAGCTGTTGTTGAGCGGACAGGTGTGTGATGGGGGAACCTTCCCCCACTTCAATACACCTGCCCCACAGACACGTCCTGTCTGCTACACACACAGGTCCTCACTGGACCAACCCACCAACCAGCCAACATTCATTCATTCATTACAAATATACCAACACTGGGAAATACATGATTTAATTTTCAGAAGAGTCTTAGCCTCTAACGTGCTATTACGCTCATCTTGTTCTCCGATAGGTGACGTTTCACAGAGTGCTGGAGTACTCAGCGGGTCAGGCAGCGTGTGTGGAGAATATAGACGGGTGATGTTTCAGATTGGGTAAGGTACGTCACACATGCCCATGTTCTCCACAGATGCTGCCTGACCCTCTGAGTTACTCCAGCACTCTGTGAAACGTCACCTATCCATGTTCTCCACAGATGCTGCCTGACCCGCTGAGTTACTCCAGCACTCTGTGTTCACCTTCTTGTGCTGATCAGTTGACTCTGTACCAGTGGTTTCTCACATGTGTGCGAGAGAGAGTTGGAAGTGACTCTGAGGGCTGTGATGGGTTTTCTCCGGGCGCTC
>OY740808.1:3198655-3341155 GCA_963514005.1 Raja brachyura | reverse complement strand
GAGTTCGTCCCGACATCGCGCAGGGCTCCGAAAAACTGACTCTGTTCAAAAATTCCGCGCGGGCAACGGCTTCTCGGCTCGCAGTCGCCTCGACGCATTACACACCGTCTCGACGTCGTGCCTTCGTGACCCTCTGTGTGTGTGTGGCTCCGTGGCCCTCTATGTGTGTACCTCTGTGTCCCTCTCTGTGTGCCCCTCTCTGTCCTGGCGAAATTACCTTTAAGACTTCGCCCCAAGTTCGCCTCACTTTGCGCCACGTTGCGCCACTCACCCGACCTCCGCGCGGCCCTCGCTGCCGGTTTGGTCGCGCTTGCCGTATGCAGGCGCATGCTGTTGGGAACGGCCCTGTACAGGGGATCACCCGACCTCCGCGCGGCCCCCGCTTCTAGTTTGATCGCGCTCATCGCATGGAGACGGATGCTGGTGGGACAGGCTCTTTACTCCAGCATTCTGTGTCTCGGAGGACAGGTATTTTGTTCTGTGACAAAGGCGTGACAGGTGGAGGGGGGGGGGGGGGGGGGGGGGGGAGGGGAGAGGAAGTGAATCGCAGAAGTCCTTTTCCCCCCAACGTAACGAAGGCTTCCTGGCCTCACGCCTGTTTGATCCAACTTGGGTTTGAAGGTTAGTCTCTCCTTTGTTCCCGACTCCCCTGGAGAGGAAACCGACTTGTCTGTCTATCCACATATTTTCACAGATGCACGGAGTAGCGATGTGCAAAGGATGTTCACATTGGCCTGGATTCAACTGATCGGCATTACCCTGATTAGTTTAGTTTAAGTCCAGTTTAGTTTTGGAGATACAGCGCGGAAGCAGGCCGTTCGGCCCAACGACCAGCGATCCCTGCATATAAAATTATACATAAGATCAGATTCAGATTCAAACGTTATTGTCATTGTCAAGTACTGAGACAACGACATACAGTTAGCATCTCACCCAGACGTGCAAACACAGAATAATGGAACAGTAAAAATTATATATATGTATATACAGCAGCAGGAATCGAATATAGGACCAAAGAGGTCCTTCTGCAGTTAGACAGGGCCCTAGTGAGACCACACCTGGAGTATTGTGTGCAGTTTTGGTCCCCTAATTTGAGGAAGGACATTCTTGCTATTGAGGGAGTGCAGCGTAGGTTCACCAGGTTAATTCCCGGGATGGCGGGACTGTCATTTGCTGAGAGAATGGAGCGGCTGGGCTTGTACACTCTGGAGTTTAGAAGGATGAGAGGATATCTTATTGAAACATATAAGATTATTAAGGGTTTGGTCACGCTAGAGGCAGGAAGCATGTTGCCAATGTTGGGGGAGTCCAGAACCAGGGGCCACACAGTTTAAGAATAAGGAGTAAGCCATTTAGAACGGAGACAAGGAATCACTTTTTCTCACAGAGAGTTGTGAGTCTGTGGAATTCTCTGCCTCAGAGGGCGGTGGAGGCCGGTTCTCTGGATACTTTCAAGAGAGAACTAGATAGGGCTCTTAAAGATATGGGGAGAAGGCAGGAAGGGGTACTGATCAGACATTATCACATTGCATGGTGGTGTTGGCTTGAAGGGCCGAATGGCCTCCTCCTGCACCTATTGTCTATTGTCGATCACTGTACTACACCCACTAGGGACTATTTACCTTTATACCTAACCTGCAAACCTGTACGTCTTTGGAGTGTGGGCGGAATCCGGAGCTCCCGGAGAAAACCCACGCAGGTCACGGGGGGGATCGTGCAAACTCCGCACAGACAGAGGCCGTGGTCGGGATGGAACCCGGGTCTGCGGCGCTGTGAGGCAGCGACTCTACCGCTGCGCCACCGCGCCACCCAATCCCACATTGACACAGTTTTGTGCCAATTTATTGGCCATTTAAAGGCGGATTATTTGGGCGTCGCGACAGTAAGCGTCGACCATTCCTTCTCTCCAGAGATGCTGCCCGTCCCGCTGAGTTACTCCAGCGTTCTGGGTCCACCTCCTATCGTCTATGTTCGAGGAAGTTCTGGTGGTTTTTTGCGAGGCGATAAATGATAGCAAGTTGTCTAGCAATTGAAAGATAATATATCGCACTCCAAATTACTAATGCCAAAAACTGCACTGCACTAAATGCTCCAACTAACGTCTACCTAATAAATCTGTTAAGCTGGGTGTTAGGAGCTCAAAGCTATGAGGTTGTGAGCAATCATGCTCCGTTTTAGTTCAATCAAGAGCACACCCTGGAATCTTTCATCCTTCTAGTTCCTACCAACTATGAGCCAAAAAACTAATTGACAAGCAAGGACAATTAAGAAACAATAAGCATTGACAGACACACCACAAACAGACTGCATCGTAAGACGGCGTGTCATTGAAAACTTGAGCACCATTATCAGTCGGGTTCAGCACGGTGGCACAGCGGTACAGGGACCAGAGCCTTTAAGTGTCGATCACAGTCATCAGATCTCCTGTGATAGTAGAATTCGACCATTTGGCCCATCAAGTCTCTCATGATTCATCATCGACGGGAACGGTGACGGACGCACCACACGTCTCTGTCTCCAGTTGCTGCGGACATCCGCCGCTGGGAGTGTAGGAGTGTGTGTGTGTGTGTGAGAGTGTGTGTGTGCGTGCGTGTGCGTGCGTGTGCGTGTGCGTGTGTGTGTGTGCGTGTGTGTGTGTGTGTGTGAGTGTGCGTGTGTGTGTGTGCGTGCGTGTGTGTGTGTGTGTGTGCGTGCGTGCGTGCGTGCGTGTGTGTGCGTGCGTGTGTGTGTGTGTGTGCGTGCGTGCGCGTGTGTGTGTGCGTGTGTGCGTGTGTGTGTGTGCGTGCACGTGTGTGTGTGCGTGCGTGCGTGTGTGTGTGTGTGTGGGGGTGTGTGTGTGTGTGTGTGTGTGTGCGCGAGCGTGTGTGTGTGTGTGTGCGTGTGTGCGTGTGTGCGGTGTGCGTAGTGAGTGTGTGTGTGCGGTGTGCGTGGTGAGTGTGTGGTGTGTGCGTGTGTGCGTGTGTGTGGTGTGTGCGTGTGTGTGTGTGTGTGGTGTGTGCGTGTGTGCGTGTGTGCGGTGTGTGTGGTGAGTGTGTGTGTGCGGTGTGTGCGGTGAGTGTGTGTGGTGTGTGCGTGTGTGCGTGTGTGCGTGTGTGCGGTGTGTGTGTGTGTGTGCGTGTGTGTGTGTGTGTGTGTGTGCGTGTGCGTGTGTGTGTGTGCATGTGCGTGTGTGTGTTTGGTGTGTGCGTGTGTGCGTGTGTGCAGTGTGTGGTGAGTGTGTGTGGTGTGTGCGTGTGTGCGTGTGTGTGCGTGTGTGCGTGTGTGTGTGTGCATGTGCGTGTGTGTGTTTGGTGTGTGCGTGTGTGCGTGTGTGCAGTGTGTGGTGAGTGTGTGTGTGCGCGCTTTATCATCGTTCCACACAATGCCGTGTACGATGGTGATCGCAACTTCTACTGACGTGTGGACGGCCGTTGGCTCGCTAGGAGCTCGTCCGCCCTTTGACGGGTCTTGTTTTGTGGTCCTGCTGGGGGTCCACAGCCCAGGTGGGGCAGACGGTTTAGTCGCTGACTATCCGACCATGGAGCAGGTAGAACGGGATTACATGGTACCCCCATGGTCAGTGGAGGGAAACCCCCCCCCCCCCCCCCGACCTGACCTGTGACCCATCAAGTCTACTCCGCCATTCAACCATGGCTGATCTATCTCTCCCTCACAACGCATTCTCCCGCCTTTAGTTTAGTCTAGTTTACAGTCTAGTCTAGTCTAGATACAGCGCGGAAACAGGCCCTTCGGCCCAGCGAGTCTGCGCCGACCAGCGATCCCCGCACACTAACATTATCCTACACACACTAGGGACAATTTGCAATTTTACCGAAGCCAATTGACCTACAAACCCGCACGTCTTTAGACTGTGGGAGGAAGCCAGAGCACCCGGAGAAAACCCACGCGGGTCACGGGGAGAACGTACAAACTCCGTACAGACAGCACCCGTAGTCAGGATGGAACCCGGGTCTCTGGCGCTGTGAGGCAGCGACTCTACCGCTGCGCCACCGTGCCGCCCAACTCCGTAACAAGGTACCTCAATGGGCGCTGAAAATGTCAACACTATACGAACGATACACTGGGAAAGTAAACCTTTCAAATTATCTTTATTAAACCTTGCTCATATCTGAAGAGAACAGTTTCAACATGATTTCCATTCCCTGGAACAACACAAAATAGTCTTTGAAGAGGAATTAAATCCAATTTAAGAATGAAGGGAAGTGCAATTAGAGTGTTTTTTTTTTCTAAACATGCCTCATTGTCCTGTGATTGTGACTTAGATAAACACTGTGGTCTTGGTGAGTGTTGATGTATGGTCCCCCAGCAGTCAACGTGAGCCAAGCTTCTGCTTATCCTGGACACTGTCCATAACTAATGCTAGCACTCCTGGGATGGCAGGGAGCAGCGGTTTGATGCTGACCGCGGGCGCTTGTCTGCGCGGAGTTTGTACGTTCCCCGTGGGTCTTCTCCGAGATCTTCGGTGTCCTCCCACACTCCAAAGACGGGCAGGTTTGTCACCTTCTCTTGGACCTGCGGACCGACCAGCGGACACCCGCTCCCCTCCTCGCTCGCCCACCTTTGTGGCCCCTTTGACTGACCCGAGACTTGAGAAACTGTGGTGCGTTGGCCAAAATACCTCAGCGGTAATACCAGCGGACAGCACCAGTCCCTCACCGGCTCTAACCTCCCCACCGTCGAAGGGATCTATCGTAGTCGCTGCCTCAAAAAAGCAGCCAAAATGATAAAGGACCTACACCATCCTGGCCACGCTCCATTGCCATCAGGAGGAAGGTACAGGAGCCTGAAAAATGTAACGTCTGACTCTGACCACGATCGCAGAATAGCCAGGCCTGGGGGAATGGAGTCTCATCAACAGAGGGTACTCACTCTGTAAAGAATCCACCTGATCCCCGAACTAACGCTAGACAGACACAAAACGCTGGAGTAACTCAGCGGGTCAGGCAGCATCTCCGGAGAAAATGATTAGGTGACGTTTTGGATCACAGAAACATAGAGAATAGGTGCAGGAGAAGGCCATTCGGCCCTTCGAGCCAGCACCGCCATTCAATATGATCATGGCTATCATCCAGACTCAGTATCCCGTTCCTGCCTTCTCCCCCATATCCCTTGATTCCGTTAGCCCTAAGAGCTAAATCTAAATCTCTCCTGAAAACATCCAGTGAATCGGCCTCCAGTGCCTTCCGTGGCAGAGAATTCCACAGACTCACAATTCTCTGGGTGAAAAAGTTTTTCCTCGTCTCAGTCCTAAATGGCCGACCCCTTATTCTTACACTGTGACCCCTGGTTCTGGACTCCCCCAACATGGGGAACATTTTCCCTGCATCGCGGTGGGGCCGTTTATTAAAATAATTCCATTGCCGTCGTTTCCCCGATTCGCTGATCAGAAGACTGTTGTAATCTTCTCGCATTTGATGGATTCTTCATGGTTTAACTTGATACAATAGACAATAGGTGCAGGAGTAGGCCATTCGGCCCTTCGAGCCAGCACCGCCATTCAATGTGATCATGTATGTTCCCACCAGTGGAAACATCCTTTCCACACCCACTCTATCCAGGCCTTTCACTATCTGGTAAGTTTCAATGAGGATCCCCCCCCTTATCCATCTAAACGTCCTCCCCATGCATTCTCCTTGCTCCGGGTTAGTTGTCGTGCCACAGCTGTAGCTCCAGTGCGGGGAGTGAGATGATTTCAAGCTGAGGTTTTGGAACATGAGGCGTTTTGCGTTTCAATGGATTCTTTGTCATTAACATTGATTCATGGATCTAATAACAACCTGGGCATTTTCTTTCCAGAGTCGGCTTTCATGGACCCTCTTAATCAAAAGAGCCTGCGGATCACGGCAGCCCAGCGGTAGAGTCGCTGCCTCACGGCGCCAGAGTCCCGGCTTCCATCCCGGCTGCCGGCGCTTGTCTGCACGGAGTTTGCACGTTCTCCCCGTGACCCGCGTGGGTTTTCTCCGAGATCGTCGGTTGCCTCCCGCACTCCAAAGACGTGCGGGTTTGCGGGTTAATTGGCTCGGTAGAAGTGTAAAATTGTCCCTAGTGCGCGCGGGATAGCGTTAAAGGCCTGTCCCGCTTGCCGTTTCTTTCCGCCGACTGCCGGCATAATTGACTGACGTATCAGCTCACCGAGAAATACGCGTCGTGATGCGGCGCGATGACGTATGGACGCGCGGTGTTTTATCGAGTGTCGCAGCAGTTTTTTTTGTCGCCACTGTATTTTGAAATGTTCAAAATCTTTTGGCGACCCTTTGATATGACGCCGGCAGTCATCGAAAGAACTCGCCAAGTGGGACAGGCCCTTTAATGTGCGGGGATTGCTGGTCGGCACTGACTCGGTGGGCCGAAGGGCCCCTATAACCATATAACAATTACAGCACGGAAACAGGCCTTCTCGGCTCTTCCAGTCCGTGCCGACCATTCATTTTCCCCTAGTCCCATCTACCTGCACTCAGACCATACCCCTCCATTCCCTTCCCGTCCATATACCTATCCACTTTACTTTTAAATGTTAAAATCGATCCTGCCTCCACCGCTTCTGCTGGAAGCTCATTCCACACAGCCACCACTCTCTGAGTAAAGAAGTTCCCCCTCGTGTTACCCCTAAACTTCTGTCCCTTAATTCTCATGTCATGTCCTCGTGTTTGAATCTTCCCTACCCTCAATGGGAAAAGCTTATCCACGTCAACTCTGTCTATCCCTTTTAAAGATCATTTTAAATCAAGTCCCCCCTTAACCTTCTGCGCTCCAAAGAATAAAGACCTAACTTGTCCAACCTTTCTCTGTGACTTAGTTGCTGGAACCCAGGCCCCTATCCTATCTCCGTACCTCTAAACTAAACAAAATATCATAACTCCCCTCTGATGGATTCCAGGGAAAAGCACGACTAAATCTTTTTTTCCGAATGCACCATCTTGCTCATTCTGTGTATTTTCCTTCCTCTTCCGTTGTATAGAGGTCCCATGCCAAAGAAAACAGGCGCAGACCAACTCGCCATCAAAGTCATTACTGTTCCCTGATTACCCATTGTTATTACACACCATCATCACAGTCCATTGACAATCCCCAGCCCAGATGTGGCCAGACGTTCCACGCAGCGGACTGCCCTTAATGTTCAACATTAAACGTTTCCTCTTTGTTTCAATGGGCATCGAGCAGAAGAGGAAAGGACCGCATTTATGTAGCGCCTCCGGGGATAGATCAGAGCGCTGAACAGTCAATGAAAAATGTCCCTGGTCAGTGCTGAGTCGCGGAAAAATGCAATAATGCAACTAAGGACGGTGCGTACTTCAGTCTGGGGAAGGGTCCTAACTCGACTCGAACGTGACACCTGGGATAGCACCACACAAACACAGCAAATAGCCATTCAATCATGGTTGATCTATCTCTCCCTCTCAAACCCAGTCTCCTGCCTTCACCCTATAATCCCTGACATCCGTACTAATCAAGAATTTAGCTAGAAACATAGAAACATAGAAAATAGGCGCAGGAGTAGGCCATTTGGCTCTTCGAGCCTGCACCGCCATTCAATGTGATCATGGCTGATCATCCACAATCTGTATCCCGTACCTGCCTTCTCTCCATATCCCCTGATCCTTTTATCCACAAGAGCTACATCCAACTCCCTCTTGAATATAGCCAATGAACTGGCCTCAACATCCCCAATCAGTACCCTGTTCTTGCTTCCTCCCCATATCCCTTGATTCCGTTAGCCCAAAGAGCTAAATCTAATTTTCTCTTGAAAACATCCAGTGACTCGGCCTCCACTGTCTTCTGTGGCAGAGAATTCCACAGATTCACAACTCTCTAGGTGAAAACATTTTTCCTCATCTCGGTCCTAAATGGCCGACTCCTTATTTTTGAACTGTGTGACCCCTGGTTCTGGACTCCCCCAACATGGGGAACAATTTTCCTGCATCTAGCCTGTTCGATCCCTTACGAATTTTACATGTTTCTATAAGATCCCCTCTCATTGTGCGACTGTCCGACCCGCTGAGTTTGCTTTAGTTTGTAGATACAGCGTGGAAACAGGCCCTTCGGCCCACCGAGTCTGTGCTGTCTGTACGGAGTTTGTACGCGTGACCGCGTGGGTTTCCTCCGGGTGCTCAGGTTTCCTTGCCGTTTGTCACCGTGAGTTGGGCTCTGCGGTGACGAAGTTTTGATCGATGTTTTGTGTCCCTGCGAATGTCATGGTGGTTCAGTTGAGGTTGCTGCCCAGTAGAATCTCTTGAGGCAGATTACCAGCCTGCCGAACAATGAAACCAGAGACTGATTTATAAAGGCCAGCAATGATGGATTTGTGGTGTCCAACCAGAAGCTAAGACTTGGTGATTGCTTCTCTCTCCAACGTGGTTCTGAAGCGCCTTCCAACGCACAACTCCAGCCCGCTCTTAAACCTGATCCATGTCTCCAAGATCGCACTTCATTTATTAACCCCAGACAAAAATTCACACACACAGACACATGTACACACACACACGCACGCACACACACATGCGCACACACACACACGTGCATACACACACACAAACACACATGCATACACACACACACACACACGTGCATACACACACACACATGCATACACACACATGCATACACACACACATGCATACACACACACACGTGCATACACACACACAAACACACATGCATGCATACACACACACATGTGCATACACACACACATGCATACACACACACACACATGCATACACACACACACATGCATACACACACACACACACGTGCATACACACACACATGCATACACACGTATACACACGCGCACACACACACACACATGCATACACACACACAAACACACATGCATACACACATGCATACACACACACACGTATACACACGTGCACACACACACACACATGCATACACACACACATGCATACTCACACGTGCATTCACACACACACACACGTGCATACACACACACGTGCATACACAGACACACACACATGCATACACACACGTGTGCGCACACACACACACGTGCATACACACACACGTGCATTCACACACACACATACACGTGCATACACACACACGTGCGCACACACACACGTGCATACACACAGGCACACAAGTCCGGGACCAGCTCTTTGCCTTCGCCTCTCCAGAGGAGGCCCTTTGTTGAGGTCACTTTGGTTCCGTCTAGTTTATTGTAACGTGAACTGGTCAGCGGAGAGACAATCGCTGGCACGCCGGCGCAGCGGTAGAGTTGCTGCCTTACAGCACTTGCAGCGCTGGAGACCCGGGTTCGACCCCGCCTACGGGTGCTGTCTGTACGGAGTTTGCACGTTCACCCCGGGATTTTCTCCGAGATCTTCGGTTTCCTCCCACACTCCAAAGACGAACAGGTTTGAAGATTAATTGCCTTTGGTATAGATTATAAATTGTCCCTAATGTGTGTGTGTAGGATAGCGTTAATATACGGGGTGAATGCTGGTTATCGCACTGTACCTCTAAACTAAACTAAAGGTAGACACAAAATGCTGGAGTAACTCAGCGGGACAGGCAGTGTCTCTGGAGAGAAGGAATGGGCGACGTTTTGGTTTGAGACTTAAAGGTTAAACGTGACCCATTCCTTCTCTCCAGAGATGCTGCCTGTCCCGCTGAGTTACTCCAGCATTTTGTGTTCGTAAACCAGCATCTGCAGTTCCTTCCTAAACCGAACGAAACACTTTAACGCCTAACTGCAGATTTATCTCCTCTCTCCGAAAAAGTTTAAAAGGAACGCTTGTCGTCTTTTATTTTTTTCCCGACTTTCCGGTTAATTTGAAGCCAGACGGAGTTTGCACACCAGGCTCGCTGCTTTAAGAGAAGGGATTACATTCACCGTGTCCATTTACAGTGGGCTCGTCATTCAACGGGCAAATGCTCAGACAGAGATATCTGCTCCCTCCCCCCCCCCTCCCCACCCCAGCCCTGCCTTATCCCCCACTCAATCCCACCCCGTCACTGTCTGCTGGCTCCTCCAGTCAACAGTAGCAGCAGGTCAGAGGCCAGAGGCACAAGGCACCATCGCAGGAAGAAACCAGCCATTGTTCCAAACCTGCCCCGCGCCACTAAGCTAGATAATCCCTCAGCCCGCTGCACGATCTCCAGATGGGAATATTGGGCAGTGTGGAGCAGACCAGATATCGAGCGAGGGAATAGTTGACGTTGGGGATCAGAGGGTATGGAGAGAAGGCAGGTACGGGATACTGAGTTGGATGATCAGCCATGATCATATTGAATGGCGGTGCAGGCTCGAAGGGCCGAATGGCCTACTCCTGCACCTAATTTCTATGTTTCTATGTTTCTATGTTTCGGGTCGAGACCCCGAAGGAATAGGCGACTTTTCGGGTCGAGACCCGGAAGGGTCTCGACCCAAAACGTCACCTATTCCTTCCCTCCACAGATGCTGCCTCACCCGCTGAGTTTCTCCAGCATTTTTGTCATCGGTCTGAAGAAGGGTCTCGACCTGAAACGTCACCTATTCCTTCGCTCCATAGATGCTGCCTCACCCGCTGAGTTTCTCGAGTGAACCCCAAGACCTCGCCCGTTCCTTCTCCCCAGAGGTGCCGCCTGTCCCGTTGAGTTACTCCGGCATTTTTGGTGTCTATCTGCGGTTTAAACCAGCACCTGCAGTTCCTTTCTGGCATTGTTGCCCTCGGTCTACGCGATCGAGTCTGGAGAAGGGTCCTGACCTGAAACGTCACACCCATGTTCTCCAGGGAGGCTGCCTGGCCTGGTCAGTTATTCCAACACTTTGTGTCTGTTTATCTTTGGTGGAACGGGCACCTGCAGTTCCTTGCGCCCCTGGAGTTCACCGTCGCTTTCTCAAGGGCCTGTCCCACGTACGCGACCTCGGCTCGCAAATTACGCGACCTCGTGGCCGCTTGAGGCGTACGGGCACCGTATGGCCGCGCGGGGCCGGTCCCACTTAGAAGCGCGGAGTTGTGCGGGGCTGGTCCCGACATCGCGCGGGGCTCCGAAATTCTGGCGGTGGCCGAAATCTTCGCACGCCAACGGCCTGTCGGCCCGCAGGTGCATTGCGGTCGTACACAGCGTCTTGACGGCGTGCGCCTAGCGCGTGGTGTTGCATAATGACATCACCGCACGACACCATGCGACGCCCAAATTCAGTCGGCCCGCCTCCTGCCCAGCTGATTGGTGAGCTTCACGCAAATGACATCACGCGCGAACTTAGCCCGAACTCCACTTCCGTTTGGTCGCGCCAAACGCACGCAATCGCATTCAAGTGGGACAGGCCCTTGAACCTGTTTTTTGGTCGCTCTTCCTGCCTCTCCCTGTGTGGCACCGGGTAGATCTTTGTTTATCTTCTGGTGAAGCGCCTCGGGCTGTCAAAGCCGCTGGAGGAATAGAATTTGTTGAAGATCCCCACAGAGCAAGGGACAAAGCTCTGGGCCACACAAGGTGGATTTATCCACCACGCTTCATTTGTCGATGATACTTTCTGTATTTTAGTGTCCTTTTTACTGATTGTCTCCACCTTCCCCTCAGCTAACGATCAACCACTGTACATTTCCTTCGTGCTCAGACGTGTTCCGCTTGGGCAGTTTACACCCCAGCGGTACGAACATTGACTTCTCCAATTTCAGGTAGTCCCTGCATTCTCCCTCTTCCCCCTCCCCTTCCCAGCGCTCCCACAGCCCACTGTCTCCGCCTCTTCCTTTCTTCTTCCCGCCCCACCCCCACACCAGTCTGAAGATGGGTCTCGTCCCGAAACGTCACCTATTCCTTCGCTCCATAGATGCTGCCTCACCCGCTGAGTTTCTCCAGCATTTTTGTCTACCCTTGTACATTTCCTTAGCATCGTCCGATTTGATCTGTCATTTTCACACCTTACCCTGCTCTATTTCCAGACACCCCTGACTCTAAGTCTGAAGAAGGGTCTCGACCCGAAACGTCACCCATTCCTTCTCTCCAGAGATGCTGCCTGTCCCGCTGAGTTACTCCAGCATTTTGTGTCCATCTCATGTTTTAAGGAACGTCTTAAAGTCGTTTTTGGTGGGAACTCATAGTTGCCATTGGTGGATGGATTAGATTCAGGCAGGAATACCAGGGCTTGTACTTTAATTTAATTTAGTTTAGTTCAGTTTAGTTTAGAGATGCAGTGCGGAAACAGGCCCTTCGGCCCATCGAGTCCTCGCCGACCAGCGATCCCCACACACCAGCACTATCCTACACACTAGGGACAATTTACAATTTTTATCGAAGCCTCAGAGGGCGGTGGAGGCCGGTTCTCTGGATGCTTTCAAGAGAGAGCTAGATGGGGCTCTTAAAGGTAGCGGAGTCAGGGGAAATGGGGAGGAGGCAGGAACAGGGTACTGATTGGGGATGATCAGCCGTGATCACTGAATGGCGGTGCTGGCTCGAAGAGCGTTTGTCGGCACTGGGCCAGTACTCGCTGGAGTTCAGAAGGATGAGGGGACACCTCATTGAAACGCACCGAATAGTGAAAGGCCTGGATAGATTGGATGTGAAGAGGATGTTTCCACTAGTGGGAGAGTCTAGGACCAGAGGCCACAGCCTCAGAATATACTCCTGCACCTATTGTCTCTGGAACTCTCTGCCACAGAGGGTAGTTGAGGCCAGTTCATTGGCTATATTTAAGAGGGAGTTAGATGTGGACCTTGTTGCTAAAGGGATCAGAGGGTATGGAGAGAAGGCAGGTACAGGATACTGAGTTGGATGATCAGCCATGATCATATTGAATGGCGGTGCAGGCTCGAAGGGCCGAATGGCCTGCTCCTGTACCTAATTTCTATGTTTCTATGTTTCTATTGTCTATTGAAGCCAATTAACTGAAAAACCTGCACGTCTTTGGAGTGTGGGAGGGAATGGGAGCGTCCGGATAAAACCCGCGCGGATCAGGGGGAGAACGTGCAAACTCCACACAGACAGCACCCGTGGTCAGGATGGAAGCCGGGTCCCTGGCACTATGAGTCAGCTACCTGCTACCTGCTGCACCACCGTGCCAGCCCTGGCCTCTGCTCATTTGAAGAAACAAGGACCTGCACGAAAATGCATTCCCACCTTGGCCAACGCAGCTGTCAAATGGCGTGGCTGCCTCTTACTTCAAGGGAATGAAGAAATTTACAGCGCATTGTGATGGAGACAAATCAAACGCCGCTAAATTTGTCGCAGCCAGCCTGTGCAGTGTTTGGGCCGAATGGCATAATGGCTGGGATTATCTTCCCACTGATTCACTTGTGCCCTGCGGAGCAATGGAACAAGCCAGGGCATTTGGAAACAAATACCGTACGTGCAGCCCTCGCTCTCTCTCCCTTTCTTTAAAACCCAGGGGGTTTGCTCAGCAGGCTGGAGGGATTGTGTAGGACCTGATCAGGAGGCTTAGGACGGATAATGTACCTGTCAGAACGACACAAGGAGAGGATCAGACCCTGATGTGGCTACTTCATTACAGAGCCAAGCTGCGACGAGCTTCCACACACACAGAACAGCCCAGCGGCCCAGCGGCGGAGAGACACGTGATCATCAGTGATACGAGCAGAATTAGGCCATTCGGCCCATCAAGTCTACTCCGCCATTCAATCATGGCTGATCTATCTCTCCCTCTCAACCCCATTCTCCTGCCTCCTCCCCATAACCCCTGACACCCGAACTAATCAAGAATCTCCGCCATAAAAATATCCATTGATGTGGCCTCCACAGCCTTCTGTGGCAAATAATTCCACAGATTCACCACCCTTTGACTGAAGGAATTCCTCCGCATCTCTTTCCTAAAGCAACGTCCATTTATTCTGAGGCTGTGACCTCTGGTCCTAGACTCTCCCACTAGTGGAAACATCCTCTCCACATCCACTCTATCCAGGCCTTTCACTATTCGGTACGTTTCAATGAGGTGTCCGCCCATCCTTCTGAACTCCAGCGAGCACAGGCCGAGCGCCGACAAACGCTCATCGTACGTTAACCCAATCATTCCTGGCAGCATTGTCGCAAACCTCCTCTGGAGCCTCTCCAGAGCCGGCACATCCTCCCTCAGGTACGGGACCACAAACCTCTCTCTGTGTCGGTGGTTCGATCCTGGCCTCAGGTGCTGTGGCAATAACAAACTTGAGGTTAAACCTCAACCCAAACTTAACCCTAGACCTTTAGTTGGCCCGGTGGCGCAGCGGTAGTGTTGCTACCTTTCAGATACCCGGGTTCGATCCTGACCCTGGGCGCTGTCTGTACGGTGTTGGCACGTTCTCTCCGTGGCCTGCGTGGGTTTCCTCCGGGTGCTTCGGTTTCCTCCCACACCCCCAACAAAGATGTACAGGTTTGTGGAGGCTTGGCGATCGTTTCACCGAACACCTCCGCTCAGTCCGCAATAACCAACCCGACCTCCCGGTGGCTCAGCACTTCAACTCCCCCTCCCATTCCGTATCCGACCTCTCAGTCCTGGGCCTCCTCCACGGCCAGAGTGAGCAACACCGCAAGTTGGAGGAACAGCACCTCATATTCCACTTGGGGAGTCTGCATCCCCTGGGCTTAAACATTGAATTTTCTCAATTCTGTTAACCCAGACTGCCTCCTCCCCCTCCCACCTCTCCCTCAGCCCTTGGGCCCTGGCATTCCTTCTCTCTCTCTCTATCTCTCCCCCACCCAAGTCGCACTAGCTTCTCATTTTCACACTACAAACAGCTTACAACGGCCTGTTTCCTTTATCATCGATACTTTTTTGCATATCTTTCATTCATTGTTCTTTATCTCTCCACATCACCGTCTATATCTCTCGTTTCCCTGATCCCTGACCAGTCTGAAGAAGGGTCTCGACCCGAAATGTCGCTATCTCCTTCGCTCCTTAGATGCTGCTGCACCCGCTGAGTTTCTCTAGCCTTTTGTGTAACCCTTTGTAGGTTACATACTTGGTGTAAGTGTAAACGGTCCCTAGTGGGTGTAGGAACGTGTTGGTGTGCGGGGATCGCTGGTCAGCGTGGACTCGGTGGGCCGAAAGGCCTGTTTCCGCGCTGTACCTCGAAATCTAAAACGTAAACTGGATCCGTTGCTATTTAGAAACATAGAAATTAGGTGCAGGAGTAGGCCATTCGGCCCTTCGAGCCTGCACCGCCATTCAATATGATCATGGCTGATCATCCAACTCAGTATCCCGTACCTGCCTTCTCTCCATACCCTCTGATCCCCTTAGCCACAAGGGCCACATCTAACTCCCTCTTAAATATAGTCATTGAACTGGCCTCAACTACCCTCTGTGGCAGAGAGTTCCAGAGACCCACCACTCTCTGTGTGAAAAAAGTCCTTCTCATCTCGGTCCTAAAGGATTTCCCCCTTATCCTTAAGCTGTGACCCCTTGTCCTGGACCTCCCCAACATCGGGAACAATCTTCCTGCATCTAGCCTGTCCAACCCCTTAAGAATTTTGTAAGTTTCTATAAGATCCCCTTTCAATCTCCTAAATTCTAGAGAGTATAAACCGAGTCTATGCAGTCTTTGCTCATAAGACAGTCCTGACATCTCAGGAATCAGTCTGGTGAACCTTCTCTGCACTCCCTCTATGGCAATAATGTCCTTCCTCAGATTTGGAGACCAGAACTGTACGCAATACTCCAGGTGTGGTCTCACCAAGACCCCATACAACTGAAGTAGAACCTCCCTGCTCCTATACTCAAATCCTTTTGCTATGAAAGCTAACATACCATTTGCTTTCATCACTGCCTGCTGCACCTGCATGTGACCTGTTGCACCTATTTGTGACCTATTAAGACCGCCTCTGACTACAGAGGCCTCTGGGGGTCAGGAAGCTTTTGCTGCGGGCTTCTTCCTGCCCCACCAGTTAGCGAGCGCCCTAATGCATCTCCGTACTCCTTGGAATTTTCTGCCGCGCTTACCTCCTGAGTGTTCCTTGGATGGCGAGGGAGCGATAGATGGCTTGGGCTGTTGAATCCCTGTCTAGAGTGCAGGAACTCGCTGTCAACAGCTGCCGGCTGGAGGAAACCAAACGCTGAATGACTCTGACCCCGGCCACCGTCCTTGACCCACCAGCATGTCAGGACCACGATCACCGATCGGAAAAGCCCAAGCCCGACTCTTCCACTATTAGAATACGAACGCTGATCATTTTGTTCTCAACCAAGAGGCTAATTACTTGGTTTCCTATTGCCTCGCCAAATCCTGGACTTAAATGACTAATGTCCATAAGTTCACGAGTCCCAGGAGCAGAAGTAGGAGCCATTCGGCCCATCGAACCTCCTCCACCATTCAATCACGGCTGATCTATCTCTCCTCTCTCAACCCCAACTCAGTTGTACAGGGTTTTGGCGAGGCCACACCTGGAGTATTGCGTACAGTTTTGGTCTCCAAATCTGAGGAAAGACATTCTTGCCATAGAGGGGGTACAGAGAAGATTCACCAGACTGATTCCTGGGATGTCAGGACGTTCATATGAGGAAAGACTGGATAGACTCAGCTTGTACTCGCTAGAATTTAGAAGAATGAGGGGGGATCTTATAGAAACTTACAAAATTCTTAAGGGGTTGGACAAGCTAGATGCTGGAAGATTGTTCCCGATGTTGGGGGAGTCCAGAACAAGGGGTCACAGTTTAACGATAAGGGGGAATTCCTTTAGGACCGAGATGAGGAAAACATTCTTTACACAGAGAGTGGTGAGTCTGTGGAATTCTCTGCCACAGAAGGTAGTTGAGGCCAGTTCATAGGCTATATTTAAGAGGGCGTTAGATGTGGCACTTGTGGCTAAAGGGATTAGGGGGTATGGAGAGAAGGCAGGTACGGGATACTGAGTTGGATGATCAGCCATGATCACATTGAATGGCGGTGCAGGCTCAAAGGGCCGAATGGCCTACTCCTGCACCTATTTTTCTATGTTTCTATTCTCCTGCCTTAGCCCCATAATCCCTGACGCCCGTACTGATCCAGTTGATCAACAAAGAAAGGGAGAGATTGAACTTTTTTTCGCCTTCTATCACAGTGGGGAATGTGGGGGAGTCACTGTGGTGGATGTTTATGTTAAAATGTATTTTGTGTGTTCTGTTGCTTTTTATCGGTTTGACTGTACGGCAAATGAAATTCCTCCAAAGTTGCAGAACACTTGGCTGAGAAAGTATGATTAGGATGTGATTATTATGATCATAAGTTTTAGGAGCAGAATTAGGCCATTCGGCCCATCGAGTCTACTCCGCCATTCAATCGTGGGTGATCCTTTTCTCCTCTCCCAACCCCATTCTCCTGCCTTCTCCCCATAACCCCTAATACCCGTACTAATCAAGAATCTATCTATTTCTGCCTTCAATATATCCACTGACTTGGCCTCCACAGCCGTCTCTGTCAATGAATCCCACAGATTCACCACCCTCTGGCTGAAGAAATCCAGCCTCATCTCCTTTATAAAGATACGTCCTTTTATTCTGAGGCTGTGGCCTCTGGTCTTGGACTCCCACTAGTGGAAACATCCTCTGTTCTTGCGCTGTGTCCCATTCAACGTTCAGTGCTGCCCAGCCTCCGTGGAGTGTCACCTTGTCGTGGTGGAGAAGCTCGTGTGGACCTGAGATCCTGAGAGCGATGCCGTCTGGAGCGACGCTCCTGGTAGGGCCACCCGTGGCGGTAAGGTCGAGGGGGAGGTCCCTGACAAAGAGCGATCCGACCAAGACCTCAACGGTGGAACAGGCGGAGGACGATGGCTGACCTTAGTGGAGCGTCACAACGGCTGGGAAGGCGGATGAAGGCTGCGGCAGAAAAGGGTCTCCGGTCGTCTTGGACTCCATGCCACTGGATTCTGACCCAGATCTGTCAAGGACCGTGGGGTGGCTGTCTGTGCACCAGTCTCCCCACGTTAAACAAACTGCCCAGCCATCGACCTGTGGCATCACCTTGTTTAACGCACATCGCACATCGTTGTTTAAAGGTTCCTCCGTGTTATACATCTCACTGGCGTGGATGAGCTAACATGCTGGATGTAGTTTGGACATATTAAATAAACCCCGTGAAATATCGGTGCCCATTTATCACCAAGGAGCTGCAAGAAATCAACAGACCTCGACCTTCACAGCGGGTTACAACAGCGCTGGTGTGTTGCTGCCAGCTGGAGACCTCACAAGGAAGCCTGTTTAAATGTGCTGCACTTGCTGCCTGCTGGACTCATCCCAAGGTGTAAACTTCATCAAACCACTCATCTTTTCTGAATATCTCTCCATATAGGGCGGCAGGAGAGAGCTAGATAGGGCTCTTAAAGATAGCGGAGTCAGGGGATATGGGGAGAACCATATAACCATATAACAATTACAGCACGGAAACAGGCCTTCACGGCCCTTCCAGTCCATGCCGACCATTTATTTTCCCCTAGTCCCATCTACCTGCACTCAGACCATACCCCTCCATTCCCTTCCCGTCCATATACCTATCCACTTTACTTTTAAATGTTAAAATCGATCCTGCCTCCACCACTTCTGCTGGAAGATCATTCCACACAGCCACCACTCTCTGAGTAAAGAAGTTCCGCCTCATGTTACCCCTAAACCTCTGTCCCTTAATTCTCATGTCATGAGAAGGCAGGAACGTGGTACTGATTGTGGATGATCAGCCGTGATCACATTGAATGGCGGTGCTGGATCGAAGGGCCGAATGGCCTACTCCAGCACCTATTGTCTATTGTCCACTGTCCGTGCTGTATCTCCAAACTAAAGGATTAAACACTGTTGGAATAACTCAGCGGGTCAGGCAGCAGTCTGAAGAAGGGTCGGGACCTGAAGCGTCACCCATTCCTTCTCTCCAAGATGCAGCCTGACCCGCTGAGTTACCCCAGCATTTTGTATCCGTCTCCGGGTTAAAGACTGTCAACTCCCTTCATCCAATTGCGCGGGGATCGCTGGTCAGCACGGGCTCTGCGGGCCGAAGGGCCTGTTTCCGCGTCGGATCTCTATACTGAACTAAACAAAAAATGAACTGTTGTGACCATCATTCCCTAAGCCAGCTCCGGAATTCCACATTCATTTATTTATTTATTCCAGTCGAAAATTCCACACTTGCCGTGGTGGGAATTTAAACGCACGCCTTTCACATAGTGGAGCAGATGTTTCCATTCCAGTCCAATCCACTTACAACTGTGGGCGGACACAGAATGCTGGAGTAACTCAGCGGGACAGTCAGCGTGTCTGGAGAGAAGGAATGGGTGACGTTTCGGGTCCTGAGCACCCTTCAGAAGAAGGGTCTCGACCCAAGACATCACCCATTCCTTCTCTCCAGAGACGCTGTCTGTCCCGCTGAGTTACTCCAGATTTCTGTGTCCACCTTCGGTTTAAACCAGCGTCTGAAGGTCCTTCTTACACTCGTACAACTGGGGGACTGGGACTATTTGAGAGCATGGACTGGTTGGCAGATGGCAGTGGCGGGGGGAGGACTTAGTAGGTATTGTAGTCTTGTTGTAGCTTAGTTTAGTTCAGAAATACAGCGCGGAAACAGGCCATTCGGTCCAACGAGTCCACACCGACCAGGCTTGGTCCTCCCCCCCCCCCCCCAAACTCTCTTTACCAGCTTTCTCCCTCCTACTATAATCAGTCTGAGGACCTCCCCACCATCGAGGGGATCTATCGCAGTCGCTGCCTCAAAAAGGCTGGCAGCATCATCAAGGACCCACACATCCCTGGCCACACACTCATCTCCCCGCTGCCTTCAGGTAGAAGGTACAGGAGCCTGAAGGCTGCAACGTCCAGGTTCAGGAATAGCTACTTCCCCACAGCCATCAGACTATTAAACTCAACTCAAACAAAACTCTGAACTTTAATAGCCTTTTGCACTTTATCAGTTGTTACACAAAAGGCTGGAGAAACTCAGCGGGTGCAGCAGCATCTAAGGAGCGAAGGAGATAGGCAACGTTTCGGGTCGAGACCCAAGTCTCGAACCGAAACGTAGGAAGAAGGGTCTCGACCCGAAACGTCGCCTATCTCCTTCGCTCCTTAGATGCTGCTGCACCCGCTGAGTTTCTCCAGCTTTTTGTGTACCCTCGATTCTCCAGCATCTGTAGTTCCTTCTTTAGCAGTTTATCATTTTATTTATTCATGTGTGTATATATTTATACAATGGTATATGGACACACTGATCTGTTCTGCATTCGTGCCAACTTTATTAAAGCAAGAATTTCATTGTCCTATCTGGGACACATGACAATAAACTCTCTTGAATCTTGAATCTTGAAGGGTCTCGACCCGAAACGTCACCCACCCAAGTTCTCCACGGATGCTGTCTGGTCCATTGAGTTTAGTTTAGTTTAGTGATACAGGGCAGAAACAGGCCCTTCAGCCCATCGACCAGCGATCCCTGCACACCAATACTATCCTACACACGCTGAGGACAATTAACCTTGACACCAAGCCAATGAATCTACAAACTGCAGTTGTACAGAGCCCCGGTGAGACCACACCAGGAGTATTATGTGCAGTTTTGATCTCCAAATTTGAGGAAGGACATTCTTGCTATTGAGGGAGTGCAGCGTAGGTTTACAAGGTTAATTCCCAGGTTGGCGGGACTGTCATATGCTGAGAGAATGGAGCGGCTGGGCTTATACACTCTGGAGTTTAGAAGGAAGAGAGGGGATCTTATGGAAACATATAAGATTATTAAGGGATTGGACACGCTAGAGGCAGGAAACATGTTTCCGATGTTGGGGAAGTCCAGAACCAGGGGCCACAGTTTAAGAATAAGGGGTAAGCCATTTAGAATGGAGAATGAGGAAATACTTTTTGACGCTGAGAGTTGTGAATCTGTGGAATTCTCTTCCTCAGAAGGCAGTGGAGGCCAATTCTCTGGATGCTTTCAAGAGAGAGTTAGATAGAACTCTTAAAGATAGTGGAGTCAAGGGATATGGGGAGAAGGCAGGAACGGGGTACTGATTGTGGATGATCAGCCAAGATCACAGTGAGTTAGTGGTGCTGGCTCAAAGGGCCGAATGGCCTACTCCTGCACCTATTGTCTATTGTCAATTAATCTCCAAACCTGTTTGTCTTTGGAGTGTGGGAGGAAGCTGAAGATTTTGAAGAAAACCCTGGTGGTCACACAATCCAGGCATTGTCAATAGACAATAGGTGCAGGAGTAGGCCATTTGGCCCATCGAGCCAGCACCGCCATTCAATGTGATCATGGCTGATCACTTCTCTATTCTCTGCCTTGTCGTGGCCCTCCTCTCTTCCAGCTTTCTCCCTCCCACCACAATCAGTCTGAGGAAGGGTCCCGCCATGAAGCGTCACCCACCTGCGCTCTCCACAGACGCTGCCTGGCCCGTTTAGTGGCTCTGGCACTTTTTGCGTTTTGCTCGGGGATGTGGCATCTGCAGTTCCCCGCGCCTCCAACAATAAACACGATCCCGCGCGGCAGGACTTGCGTTCGCTCTGGCGCAGGATGTTTATCTTCACCCCCGCTGTGCCTTTAAGAAGAAAATGGAAAGATGACTAATTGGACTCGTGTAGCTCGGTAATAATTGAAAACATTTTCCCGGGTCCGCTGAAGATCGCTCGGCACGTCTGCCAATATAAAGAAAACAAATGAGATGTCACGTGGCGTTATTAATGTCGACATCCACCCCCCACCTAATGCTGTACACCCCTGGTGGCACGTAACGTGATCTCGCCTGGAAACCCAGGCCGTTTCACGGTTTAGTCATCAGCGCTAATTGATGAAAATTGTTTTTCTTTGTGCACTAAGTCGGAGCAGAATGCATGGGAGGAATATTTCTGGCCGTGCAAGCAGATTTGTCAGCCTTTGGCAATTCCATCCCAGCATTCGTCTTGCACAAGCTCGGCTGAGAGTGTGGGCTGGTGAGAGGTCGTGGCAGGCTGCTCGCTGGATTTGCACCAACATGTGCAAGGTGGACGTTCAAACTGCCTCCGAGCGTCCGAAAGCAGATCAGTGGGATCAACGGTACAGGAACCTGAATCTGTAACGTCCAGGTTCAGGGACTGCTTCTTCCCTACAGCCATCAGGCTGTTAAACACTAATGTGTGTGTTTGTGTGTGTATATGTATATACGTACATATATACACACATATATACACACATATATACACATATATACACACATATATATATATACATATACAGACACACACACACACACACACACACACACATATATACACATATATACACATATATATACAAATATACATATACACACACACATATGTATATACATATATATACATATATACATATACATATACATATATACACATATATACACATATATACACATATATATACAAATATACATACACAGATACACACACACACATATATATATACATGTATTCATATACATATACATATACATACACACACACATATATATATACATATATATACATATATACATATACATATATACACATATATACACATATCTATACATATATACATATACAGATACCCACACACACATATATATACATGTATACATATACATATACATATACATATACATATACATATACACACACACACATACATATATATATATATACAGGCACATAGACACACGTGTACACATATGCATCAGTCTGAAGAAGGGTCTCGACACAAAACATCACCCATTCCTTCTCTCCAGAGATGCTGCCTCACCTGCTGAGTTACTCCAGCATTTGCTGAGAGTAAATTTCCCTTCGATTTAAACCAGCATCTGCAGTTCTTTCCTACACACACACATCTATATATATATATACACACATGCATATACATACACACACGTACATATACATATGTATATATATGTGTGTGTGTGCTTCTGCCGCTGAGTTTCTCCAGCATTTTTGTCTACTTTTGATTTTTCCAGCATCTGCAGTTCTTTCTTATATACACACACACACACACACTGAGCTTATTTCTCATGTACCACGTTATTTACAGTGAACTATGTTTCCATGTTGTGCTGCAGCAAGTAATGTCATTGTTCTAGCTGGGACGATAAAACGCTCTTGACTCTCCTGACTCTTGGCAATCGCACTTCAAATCTTCACATATGCTCTCACTTAAGTTGGGGATGCGAGGAACTTGCAGATGCTGGGTTACCACAAAAACCACACACTCAAAGTGCTGGCGTAACTCAGCGGCTCAGTCTAGAAATACAGCACGGAAACAGGCCCTTCGGCCCATTGAATCCACGCCAACCATCAATCACCCACTCACACTAGTTCTATGCAATCTTCCAATCAGCCAAGAGCCACGAGCGGACTGGAATGGGCAAAGGTATCGGAAAGGCAAAGCATTATGTTTAAGAAGGAACTGCAGGTGCTGGAAAATCGAAGGTAGACAAAAGTGCTGGAGAGAGCGAAGGAAATAGGCAACGTTTCGGGTCGAGACCCTTCGTCAGACTGATGTGAGGGTTGGGGGGGGGGGGCGGGAAGAAGAAAGGAAGAGGCGAAGACAGTGGGCTGTGGGAGAGCTGGGAAGGGGAGGGGAAGGAGGGAGAAAGCAGGGACTACCTGAAATTAGAGGTCAATGTTCGTACCGCTGGGGTGTAAACTGCCCAAGTGAAATATGAGGGGCTGCTCCTCCAATTTACGGTGGGCCTCACTCTGGCCATGGAGGAGGCCCAGGACAGTCCAAGCAAAATATGAGGTGCTGTTCAATTGAATCTTGGCTGTAAAGATTATAGAGTGGAGACTGTCTACTGGAAAGAGTCAGGATGGAGTCTTTACCTGCACCCCCGGTCTCTCCCTCTTCCCCCTTCTCTCCCATCGAGCAAAAGGTACAGAAGTGTGAAAACGCACACCTCCAGATTCAGGGACAGTTTCTTCCCAGCTGTTACCAGGCAACGGAACCACCCTACCACAACCAGAGAGCGGTCCTGACCTACTGTCTATCTCATTGGAGACACTCGGACTATCCTTGATCGGACTTTCCTAGCTTCACCTTGCACTAAACGTTAGTCACATTATTCCCTTCATCCTGTATCTCAATGTTGGGGGAGGCCAGAACCAGGGGCCACACAGTTTAAGAATAAGGGGTAAGCCATTTAGAACGGAGACGGGGAAACACTTTTTCTCACAGAGAGTTGTGATTCTGTGGAATTCTCTGCCTCAGAGGGCGGTGGAGGCCGGTTCTCTGGATGCTTTCAAGAGAGAGCTGGATAGGGCTCTTAAAGATAGCTGAGTCAGGGGATATGGGGAGAACGGGGTACTGATTGGGGATGATCAGCCATGATCACATTGAATGTTGCCCATTTCCTTCGCTCCTCAGATGCTGCTGCACCCGTTGAGTTTCTCCAGCACTTTTGTCTACCTTCGATTTTCCAGCATCTGCAGTTCCTTCTTAAACAGCTTTTCACTGCACCTTGGCGCGCGTGACAATAAACTGAACTCCAAAGTCAAACTCAGCCGATGACTGGCTGCTGTTACTGGTTTTAGCTTGTTAACTTCAGAATGTATTTCATTTCCTGAGTTTAAATTCCCCTGCAATGAGAGAGCTGAGCTCGTAGCTACATATCTACAGCTCTGTCCTCTGGAGACAAGTCCGGAAACTGAAGCACTGCGATAGAAACATAGAAAAATAGGTGCAGGAGTAGGCCATTCAGCCCCTTCGAGCCAGCACCGCCATTCATAATGATGATGGCTGATCATGTAAAATTAGTACCCCGTTCCTGCCTTTTCCCCATATCCCTTGATTCCGTTAGCCCTTAGAGCTACATCTAACACTCCCTTGAAAACATCCAGTGAATTGGCCTCCACTGCCTTCAGTGGCAGAGAATTCCACAGATTCACAAATCTCTGGGAGAAAACGTTTTTTCCTCATCTCAGTCCTAAATGGCCGACCCCTTATTCTTAAATTGTGGACCCCTGGTTCTGGACTCCCTCAACATCGGGAACATTTTTCCTGCCTCTAGCCTGTCCCATCCTTTAAGAATTTTATATCTTTCTATAAGATGCCATAGTCTGGCCTGTCCCACACCTAATGATTCCAACCCTCAGTTTGAGCATCTTGCTGTGAGCTTAGTTCAGTTTATTGTCACATGTACCGAGGTACAGTGAAAAACTTTTTGTTGCGTGCTAACCAGTCAGTGGAAAGACAATACATAATGGTATGGGTGTCAGAGGCTATGGGGAGAAGGCAGGAGACTGGGTTAACAGGGAGAGATAGATCAGCCATGATTGAATGGTGGAGTAGACTTGATGGGCCGAATGGCCTAATTCTACTCCTGTCCATCATGACCCTAAGACATTATGATTACAACCAAGTGTACAATGTACAGAGTGGAGCAATTGTAATGTGTGAATGCAGATCCACTTTAATATACATAGAAACATAGAAACATAGAAATTAGGTTCAGGAGTAGGCCATTCGGCCCTTCGAGCCTGCACCGCCATTTATTATGATCATGGCTGATTATCCAACTCAGTATCCCGTACCTGCCTTCTCTCCATACCCTCTGATCCCCTTAGCCACAAGGGCCACTATCTAACTCCATCTTAAATATAGCCAATGAACTGGCCTCAACTACCCTCTGTGGCAGAGAGGTCCAGAGACCCACCACTCTCTGTGTGAAAAAAGTCCTTCTCATCTTGGTCCTAAAGGATTTCCCCCCTTATCCTTAAGCTGTGACCCCTTGTCCTGGACCTCTGCAGTTTAGAGATACAGAGCAGAAACAGGCCCTTCTGCCCACGGAGTCTGTACCGAACATGAATCACCCCCGGACACGAGCACTATCCTACACTCACAAGGGAAAAGTCACTCACTATTCTACCAAACCTAAACACCTGAGGTAGACAAAAATGCTGGAGAAACTCAGCGGGTGAGGCAGCATCTATGGAGCGAAGAAATAGGTGACGTTTCGGGTCGAGACCCTTCGTCTGAAACATCACGTATTCCTTCGCTCCATAGATGCTGCCTCGCCCGCTGAGTTTCTCCAGCATTTTCATCGACCTTTGATTTTTCCAGCATCCGCAGTTCTTTCTTAACCCTAAAAACCTGCACGTCTTTGTGGAGTGTGGGATGAAACCGGAGCACCCGGAGAAAACCCACGCGGGTCACGGGGAGAGCGTGCACACTCCGTACAGATGGCACCCGCGGTCAGGATCGAATCTGGTTCCCTGGCGCTGTGGGGCAGAAACTCTATCGCTGTGCCACCGTGCCGTCCTACTCGATGGGCCGAAGGGCCTGTTTCCAGGCTGCATTTTTCAATCAATGACAAGTTCAATGCTGATTATGGAGGGGCTATAAATATAACCACACGAGGGGCATTTACATCCTTTAAAATGATAAACAAATCAAGCCAGGGTCCGACCCACCAACACCAGTGTCGTTTCCGGCCCATTAAAATCTACGCCCTGCTCGAACACACTGAAGGGTAAATGCCTCAGATGATAAACACGGTCTAATTCCAGCTTTGAATGGAAGGAAATATTTAATTGTTCCCATGTCCACACTTTTATTTTGGAATAGACATCATTGTTTTCCAGTTGCTGAGCTGGGCAAATATAACCCGATGCGCACTCGTCCAAGCAATCTGCTTTCTCTGCCCATTTCCGAACTTTCCATTTGTGGGAGAGTCCAGGACCAGAGGGCTCAGCCTCCGAATCAGAAACATTGAAAATAGGTGCAGGAGTTGGCCATTCAGCCCTTCAATGTGACCATGGCTGATCATCCGCAATCAGTACCCCGTTCCTGCTTTCTCCCCATATCCCTTGATTCCGTTAGCCCCAAGAGCTCTATTTATTAGCCCTGTCCCACAGTGCGAGTTCACTCCAAGAGCTCTCCCCAGTTTTATTATCTGGTATTTTGTTGGTTCACGTGCTCGATCAATGGTGTTTTATCATTAATGTTTTATTATTATTAATGTTTTGTGTTTCCTGAGTCATTCGTAACTGTCATTGTACGTCATGTTGTCACTTGTGGGCGGAGCACCAAGGCAAATTCCTTGTATGTGAATACTTGGCCAATAAACTGACTCACTTACTTAAAAAAATCAAACTTGTGCTAAGCACGGAGAATGAACGTAGCGGGTACGTCGGAGCTCGGGGACGTCTCTTAGCGCTAACGGCAGGTAAGCACGGGAAGACTCGTGAAGATTTTTCAACGTGTTGAAAAATGTCCCGAGTACCGACGAGCGGCCATTACTGTAAATCTCCGCGTTCGAATCAGGGAAAACTCGGGAAGAGCCCTTGGAATGAACTCGTACCGTGGGACATGGGTTTTACTCTCTCTTGAAAACAACCAGTGAATAGGCCTCCACTGCCTTCTGTGGCAGAGAATTCCACAGATCATAGAAACATAGAAATTAGGTGCAGGAGTAGGCCATTCGGCCCTTCGAGCCTGCACTGCCATTTATTATGATCATGGCTGATCATCCAACTCAGTATCCCGTACCTGCCTTCTCTCCAAACCCTCTGATCCCCTTAGCCACAAGGGCCACATCTAACTCCCTCTTAAATATAGCCAATGAACTGGCCTCAACTACCCTCTGTGGCAGAGAGTTCCAGAGACCCACCACTCTCTGTGTGAAAAAAGTCCTTCTCATCTGGGTCCTAAAGGATTTCCCCCTTATCCTTAAGCTGTGACCCCTTGTCCTGGACCTCCCCAACAGCGGGAACAATCTTCCTGCATCTAGCCTGTCCAACCCCTTAAGAATTTTGTAAGTTTCTATAAGATCCCCTCTCAATCTCCTAAATTCTAGAGAGTATAAACCGAGTCTATGCAGTCTTTGTTCACAAGACAATCCTGACATCCCAGGAATCAGTCTGGTGAACCTTCTCTGCACTCCCTCTATGGCAATAATGTCCTTCCTCAGATTTGGAGACCAGAACCAGAGCTCATGCCATTTACAGGTTAAACCGTCGGTTCAAGAGATGTGCGTTTTCACCGCAGCCATTCCTCCAAGTTGACACATGATTTTCCGTGTTGCATCCATGCCCTCCCTTGTAAATCTACAACTAATAGGGAAAGGGGAACAATTTCTTCTTCAGATCTAAGGAAATAGGCAATGTTTCGGGATGAAATTCTTCTTCAGACCTAAGGAAATAGGCAATGTTTCGGGATGAAACCCTTCTTCAGACCTAAGGAAATAGGCGACGTTTCGGCCCGAAACGTCGCCTATTTCCTTCGCTCCATTGATGCTGCCTCACCCGCTGAGTTCCTCCAGTTTTATGTCTACCTTCGATTTTTCCAGCATCTGCAGTTCTTTCTTAAAGCATCAGATTGCAGAGCAGCGTGGGTGGTCGTGAACCTTTGCAACTTCTTAACCCCGAAGGGTTTCGGCCCGAAACGTCGCCTATTTCCTTAGGTCCGAAGAAGTGTTTCGTCCCGAAACGTCGCCTATTTCCTTCGCTCCATAGATGCTGCCGCACCCGCTGAGTTTCATTTTTGTCTACCTTTTAATTTTCCGGCACCTGCAGTTCCTTCTTGAACAATGCAAAAATGGTTCCCATTTCCCGACCTGTTCCTCCGTGCGGTTCCTCCGCACCCGCTGAGTTTCTCCAGCATTTCTGTTGTCTACCTTCGATTTTTGCCTTTACTGCGAAAATTAATGCATTAAGGAGCAGTTACAGGTAAGTGCCTGAAATAGCTTCCGTTGTCTTTCGGTAGCAATGTTACAGAATTTTGATATTTTAAAAATCAAAGTCTGCAATTTATCCCATCAGATAAAGCATAAAAAGAAGTTTAATTTGACACCTAATTCACTTTCATATCTTCAGTATTAAGAAAGTTATGACCATTTTCATACTCGGAAATTAGCATCTTGTTCCCCATTGCCTTTCAATTGACTTAACTCAAAAGCTGTGATCTAGAACAGTTAAAAGCCCATAACTTTCTTAAAAATTAAGAGAACTCAATGAAATTTTCAGTTATTATAGACTGAAGCATTCTGAAACAAATATGAAACAATCCTACTTGGATGACCTGAAATTAAAGCATATAATTAGTTAGTTATCTAATTGTAGCTAATTACAAAATTCAATGAGTAGATCTAAACATCTATCCATTTCTTAAGAAAGGATAAACTTTTTTTAAATTGCCTAAGTGTCCAAATAACATTCACACAATAATCCACAATATAACATAATTTTTAAATCACATTTTCATGAATTTCTGGGCCAAATGGAAGGAATCTAGTGTTTAATGCCTGTAAATTAATGGCCATTTAAATCAACTAGCGAGTGGGTTTTAGTGGAATGCGGTGGATTAGAACGTTGCGGTTTGCAGTGAAGTCAGTATGAAAAATACAGCCGGTTCATACATTTTTTTTTTGTCCCCTTTTCGCAACATGAAAATGTGATTAAAGCCTCCCTAAAAACGAAGATTTTATGTAAAAATAAACTGTGTAGCTTCTTTTATCGCCTACCTTAGGTCCGTTCCACTGTCACCGTTCAGAGTTTTAGAAGATGATTTTTAAACTGCTCTAGTTAATAAATAATCTAGCGTAGTTTAAAAATACCTTTATGAATGAAATGTCGGAGCGATTTTTCTTTAGCAACGAAATCGCCCGACATGGATCGACTTGGACTGCCTAGATAAAATCGGCATTTTAAACCCGCCCCCCTCTGTAAGGCGCCAACGTCGCGCACACGGGGAGCGGCAGAACTGCAGCGCCGCTAAAGGCAGGTATTGTAACATACCTACTTTAAGACTTTACAGACACAGCGCGGAAACAGCCCACCGAGTCCACGCCGACCATCAATCACCCCCCGTGCACTCGCACTATCCTGCACACACAAAGGGTGATTGACAAATCTTTACCGAAGCCAATTAACCTCCAAACCTGCACGTCTTTGGAGGGTGGGAGGAGACCAGAGATCACGGTGACATTCTTTAATCAGACTTTGCTGGACTTTATGTGCAAGAAAGAATTGCAGATGCGGGTTCAAATCGAAGGTCGACACAAAATGCTGGAGTAACTCAGCGGGCGAGGCAGCGTCTCTGGAGAGAAGGAATGGGCGACGTTTCGGGTCGAGACCCCTCTTCAGTCCGAACAGTTGTGGGTCTGTGGAATTCTCTGTCTCAGAGGGCGGTGGAGGCCGGTTCTATGGATACTTTCAAGAGAGAGCTAGATAGGGCTCTTAAAGATAGTGGAGTCAGGGGATATGGGGATTAGGCAGGAACGGGGTACTGATTGGGGATGATCAGCCATTATCACATTGAATGGTGGTGCTGGCTCGAAGGGCTGAATGGCCTACTCCTGCACCTATTGTCTATTGTCTATTGACCCGAAACGTCGCCCATTCCTTCTCTCCAGTGATGCCGCCTCACCCGCTGAGTTACATGTTGTGTCGACCTAACTGGACTTTATCTTGCATTATTCCCTTTATCCTGTATCTGTACACTGTGGACGGCTCGATTGTAATCACGTTTAGTCTTCCTGCCGACTGGTTAGCACGCAACTACAAAGCTTTTCCCTGTACCTCGGCACACGTGTCAATAAACAAAACACAACTGAAAACCCACGCAGGTCACAGGGAGAACGTGCAAACTCCGTACAGACAGCACCCGTAGTCAGGATCGAACCTGGGTAGCGGCTCTACCCACTGTGCCACTGTTTCGCCCAGATCTGGAAGGTGAAGAATTGGTTCTTCAAAACGAGGCAAACCAAATTCCTGAAGTATCAGCGGCAACATTTACTAATAACTTTACCGTGCCGCCTGAGAACTGAAAGCAAACCTTTTGTAACATTAGATTGCGATACATTTGCGGGCGTTAATCCTACCCATTAAGGAAGCACATGTGCTCGCCGTGAACAGATGGCATTGATGTAAACGGGGCAATTAGCCACAGACTGTTATAGCAGTGGCCACCATGGTCGCGAGGGACAGCTCGGAGACGCATGGAACTGCAGACGCTGGCTTACAAAAACAAAAGAGACACAAAGCGCTGGAGTATCTCAGCGGGTCAGCCAGGCAGGATCTCTGGGATGGGGTTGCTGCCTTGCTGCGTCGGAGACCCCGATTCCATCCTGACCTCCGGTGCTGTCTGTGTGGAGTTAGCACGTTCTCCCTGTGGGAACGTTGCTGCCTCACAGTGCCGGAGACCCGACCATGGGTGCTGTTGGTACAGAGTTTGTACGTTCTTCCCCGGGACCGCGTGGGTTTTCTCCAGGTGCTCCAGTTTCCAACCACACTCCAAAGCCGTACAGGTTTGTAGGTTAATTGGCTTTGGGAAAATTGTCATTTTGTCCCTAGTGTGTGTAGGACAGTGCTAGTATACCGTGCGATGCCTGGTCGGCACGGATTCAGTGGGCTGAAGGGCCTGTTTCCACACTGTATATCTAAAATCTCTGCGTACAATTCCTATACACTTGTACTTAACTAAGAGTGTCATAGAAACATAGAAAATAAGTGCAGGAGTAGGCCATTCAGCCCTTCTAGCCTGCACCACCATTCAATATGATCATGGCTGATCATCCAACTCAGTATCCTGTACCTGCCTTCTCTCCATACCCCCTGATCCCCTTAGCCACAAGGGCCACATCTAACTCCCTCTTAAATATAGCCAATGAACTGGCCTCAACTACCTTCTGTGGCAGAGAGTTCCACAGATTCACCACTCTCTGTGTGAAAAATGATTTTCTCATCTCGGTCCTAAAAGACTTCCCCCTTATCCTTAAACTGTGACCCCTTTTTCTAGGCTTCCCCAACATCGGGAACAATCTTCCTGCATCAAGCCTGTTCAACCCCTGTCTTTATGTAAGTAATGCTTCTACTGAAGGCAGACCCAAAATGCTGGAGTAACTCAGCGGGTGAGGCAGCATCTGTGGAGAGAAGGAATAGGTGATGTTTCGGGTGAGGCATTATGCCCAACGCTGGGCATAGATTTAACAGGAACCTGAGGGGCAACTTGTTTAAACAAAGGTGTGGTATAGACTGGATAGACTTGGCTTGTACTCGCTGAAATTTAGAAGATTGAGGGGGGATCTTATAGAAACTTACAAAATTCTTAAGGGGTTGGAAAAGTTAGATGCAGGAAGATTGTTCCCGATGTTGGGGGAGTCCAGAACAAGGGGTCACAGTCTAAGGCTAAGGGGGAATTCCTTTAGGACCGAGATGAGGAAAACATTCTTTACACAGAGAGTGGTGAGTCTCTGGAATTCTCTGCCACAGAAGGTAGTTGAGGCCAGTTCATTGGTTATATTTAAGAGGGCATTAGATGTGGCACTTGTGGCTAAAGGGATCAGGGGGTATGGAGAGAAGGTAGGTACGGGATTCTGAGTTGGATGATCAGCCATGATCACATTGAATGGTGGTGCAGGCTCGAAGGGCCGAATGGCCTACTCCTGCACCTACTTTTCTATGTTCTATGTTTCTATGGAGCGAAGGAAATAAATAAATTAACTGGCTTCAACTACCTTCTGTGGCAGAGAATTCCAGAGACTCATCACTCTCTGTGTAAAGAATGTTTTCCTCATCTCGGTCCTAAAGGAATTCCCCCTTATCCTTAGACTGTAACCCCTTGTTCTGGACATCCCAACATCGGGAACAATCTTCCTGCATCTAGCCTGTCGAACTCCTTAAGAATTTTGTAAGTTTCTGTAAGATCCCCCCTCAATCTTCTAAATTCCAGCGAGTGCAAGCCGAGTCTATCCAGTCTTTCCTCATATGGAAGTCCTGACATCCCAGGAGTCAGTCTAGTGAATCTTCTCTGTACCCCCTCTATGGCACCCCCATAGATGCTGCCTCACCCGCTGAGTTCCTCCAGCTTCATGTCTACCTTCGATTTTTCCAGCATCTGCAGTTCTTTCTTAAAGCATCAGATTGCAGAGCAGCGTGGGTGGTCGCGAACCTTTGCAACTTCTTAACTTGCCCTGCAGTGATTTAAAATAAAGGGAAACAAAGAGAGGTAGCAACAGCGCTAGGTTTACAAAACAATAAGTCTCAAGTCTGCGCCCACCGTGCATCCTCTCCGTGATCTCACAGTTTTTTTACATTTCCAAAAAAAATTCATTTATTAAAAAAACATAGAAACATAGAAACAGAGACAATAGGTGCAGGAGGAGGCTATTCGGCCCTTCGAGCCAGCACCGCCATTCATTGTGATCATGGCTTATCGTCCGCTATCAATAACCCGTGCCTGCCTTCTCCCCATATCCCCTGACTCCACTAGCCCCTAGAGCTCTATCCAACTCTCTCTTAAATCCATCCAGTGATTTGGCCTCCACTGCCCTCCGTGGCAGGGAATTCCGCAAATTCACAACTCTCTGGGTAAAAAAGTTTTTTCTCACCTCAGTCTTAAATGACCTCCCCTTTATTCTAAGACTGTGGCCCCTGGTTCTGGACTCGCCCAAAATTGGGAACATTTTTCCTGCATCTAGCTTGTCCAGTCCTTTTATAATTTTATGTGTTTCTATAAGACCTCCCCTCATCCTTCTAAACTCCAGTGAATACAAGCCTAGTCTTTGCAATCTTTCCTCATGTGACAGTCCCGCCATCCCAGGGATCAATCTGGTGAACTTACGCTGCACTGCCTCAATCACAAGGATGTCCTTCCTCAAATTAGGAGACCAAAACTGTACGCGATACTCCAGATGTGGTCTCACCAGAGCCTTATACAACTGCAGAAGAACCTCTTTACTCCTGTATTGAAATCCTCTTGTTATGAAGGCCAAACAATATTTACAATACAACAAAACAGGACAGAACCCCCCCCCACCATCATAAATGGGCTGTCCCATTTTGGTGACCTGATTGTGGACCTCCCTACAATCGAGGGGATCTATCGCAGTCGCTGCCTCAAAAAGGCCGGCAGCATCATCAAGGACCCACACCATCCTGGCCACACACTCATCTCCCCGCTACCTTCAGGTAGAAGGTACAGGAGCCTGAAGGCTGCAACGACCAGGTTCAGGAATAGCTACTTCCCCACAACCATCAGGCTATTAAACCTGGCTCGGACAAAACTCTGAACATTAATAACCCATTATCTGTTTATTTGCACTTGATCAGTTTATTTATTCATGTGTGTATATATTTATATAACGGTATATGGACACACTGATCTGTTCTGTAGTCAATGCCGTCTATGTTCTGTTGTGCTGAAGCAAAGCAAGAATTTCATTGTCCTATCAGGGACACACGACCATAAAACTCTCTCCAATCTTGAATCTTGACCTTTTTTTATTCCCGGGCATTTTTTAACACATTGAAAAAACGCCGTGACCTAGCTGAGGCCTCGAGTACGCGGAGACCACTCTCGAGCATGAAGGAGAGTTACGAAGACCTCCTACCACCTCGTGTCGACCATGCTGCGAGTACGAGTCAGGGGTAAACTCGCCAGAACTGGCGGATTAGGTCGCCCAAGTGGGACAGGCCCTTGATAGACGACAAACGATAAACAACTACACAACGATGTTACAGTCTTTGTCCAGGATACGTTCCACCCCGCGCGGTGCCTAGCGGTCCCGGAAATCCCCCAGGGCGCCCGTGGACAGCTCATGTTCCCTCGCTAACACCGCCCGGGCACGGACGTAACCCCGGAAACGGGGCAGGGCCCTCTTCCGCCCGGCGCCGTGACTCGTGGCCCAGGGGCAACCCGACCAGGACATCCTCAGCCCCAAACCCTCTCCCCTACGCACAGGGGTGTCCGAAGATGAGGATGGGGGGTGTTGAGTGCAGCCAGGAGGCAAGGAGCTGCTGCAGCCTCACACACTGCATGTACACGTGGCACACGGACTCTCCCAGCCGGCAACAGTCGCAGGCAGTTGGCGAGTCTGTGAACCACGCGTGATGTCACAGCGGCGGGTACAACCGGTGAATCTTCACACAGTAAACTTCCTACCTCTGCAACCGGAATTTTAAACATTAGAGAGAGGTGGAGCATTGAAATAGCACCGTGCAGGAAGGAATTGCAGGCGCTGGTTTAACCCGAAGATAGACACAAAAAGCTGGAGTAACTCGGCGGGGCAGGCAGCGTCTCTGGAGAGAAGGAATGGGTGATGTTTCAGGTCGAGATCCTTCTGTAGAAATGGGGCCTTCAGACCACCGAGTCCACGTCGACCATCGATCACCCGCTCACACCAGGTCCATGTTATCCCACTCCCTACACACACAGGCCAAATTACAGAGGGCCAATTAACCTACGAAGCTGAAAGAAAGACACACAGACAGCTGGAGTAACTGCTGGATCAGCCATGATCATATTGAATGGCGGTGCAGGCTCGAAGGGCCGAATGGCCTACTCCTGCACCTATTTTTCTATGTTTCTATGTAACTCAGCGGGTCAGGCAGCATCTGTGGAGAACGTGGATAGGTGACATTACAGGTTGGAACCCTTCTTCAGGGCCATGCTGTCAAGAGGGTGGGTGGGGCGGCTCGGTGGCACAGATGGTAGAGCCGCTGCCTCGCAGCACCGGAGACCCGGGTTCGATCCTGACCTCGGGTGCTGTGTGTGTGGAGTTTGCACGTTCTCCACGGGACCACATGGGTTTCCTCCGGGTGCTCCGGTTTCCTCCCACATCCCAAAGACGTGTGGGTTTGTAGGTTAATCGGCCCCTCTGTAAATTGTCTCTAGTGTGTAGGGAGTGGATGAGAAAACATAGAACCAGTGTGAACGAGCGATCGCTGGTCGTCACGGACTAGGTGGGCTGAAGGGCCTCTCTCCATACTGTCTCTCTAAACTAAACTAAACTAACAAATAAGTATATTATTTGATGACTATTTAATAAAAAGAAACTGCAGATGCTGGTTTTTACCAAATAATCTTACCGCTGATAAAAGACTACCAGCTCTGCTGTTTTTAATATGGTGTCAACAATAATTTGAATGAAATAAAAACTATCAGATCTATGATTTTAGATCTAAAATCTAAATCTAAATCTAACATTAAAAATCTATCTAACATTAAATTTATTTATAAAATAAATCAAGCACTAATTTTTTTTGAAGGGAAAGTTATTGTAAATGTCGGGGTAATTGTATAAAGACTGCACTAGATTTCTTGGTTGAACTCCGCAGAAACATCACTTGGCAAACTGGTTCCACCGTCTGCAGTCAAGTGTTCATTTAGCTTCACACATGTCAACGCTGATCACCTGAGAACAAGTCAACAGCCTCACTCTCCGTTTTCAAAAAAATCCCAGAAGATTACTCTGCAAATAGCTGCAATGTTTTCAATGGATCCAGAGGGCATTCGTGAAGGCTGGACCCGATATTGTGCGTGTGTGGTATGTGTCTGTGCGTGTGCGTGTGTGTCTGTGCGTGTGTGTCTGTGCGTGTGCGTGTGCGCGTGTGTGTGTGTGCGTGTGGGCGTGCGTGTGTGCGTGTGTGTGCGTGTGTGCGTGTGCGCGTGCGTGTGTGTGTGCGTGTGTGTGTGCGTGCGTGTGTGCGTGCGTGTGTGCGTGTGCGCGCATGTGTGTGTCGTGCGTGCGTGTGTGCGTGTGTGTGTGCGTGTGTGTGTGTGCGTGTGTGTGTGTGCGTGTGTGTGTGTGTGTCTGTGCGTGTGTGTGCGTGCGTGCGTGTGCGTGCGTGTGTGTGTGTGTGCGCGTGTGTGTGTGTACGCATGTGTGTGCGTGTGTGCGTGTGTGTGTGTCTGTGCGTGTGTGTGTGCGTGCATGTGTGTGTGCGTGTGTGTGCGTGTGTGTGTGTCTGTGTGTGCGTGTGTGCGTGTGCGTGTGTGTGTGTGTGCGTGTGTGTGTGTGTGCGTGTGTGTGTGCGCATGTGTGTGTGCGTGTGTGTGCGTGTGTGTGTGTCTGTGTGTGCGTGTGTGCGTGTGTGCGTGTGTGCGTGTGTGTGTGTGGGCTGGGGTTTGCCGTGTGCATCATGTACCTCTGGGCATGAGAGCCCATCAGACTCTGGTGATGCTGCATCTGACCCTCTCCCTGCCTCCTTTATATATCCCTCATTGCTGCCATCCGTCCCTCCCTCCGTCCCTCCACTCCCCTTCTCCTTCCCTGCCGTGCTGTAGATCCCTGAATATTCCCAGCGGGAGGCGGGGGGGGGGGGGGGGGGGGGGGCTCAGACAATCCTTCACACGGAGCCGCTGTAACCGAGCGCCGGTCTGGCAGAGAGGGAGAGGGTTGGGGGGGGGGGCACGTTTACTTCTGACCGTTGAATGTGGGGCCGAGCTCAAGAGCGACACCCCTTTGGTCTGCACCCCTCCCCCCTTACCTCCAGCGGCTCACCTCCCACACTCTCCATCCCCGCCCGTCCCATCCCCACCCCATCCCCGCCCGTCCCATCCCCCACCCCACCCCGCCAATCCCATCCCATCCCCCACCCCAACCCATCCCATCCCCCACCCCACCCCACCCCGCCAATCCCATCCCCACCCCACCCCAACCCATCCCATCCCCCACCCCACCCCAACCCATCCCATCCCCCTCCCCACCCCAACCCATCCCATCCCCCACCCCCACCCATCCCATCCCCACCCCCGCCCATCCCATCCCCACCCCCGCCCATCCCATCCCCACCCCCGCCCATCCCATCCCCACCCCCGCCCCACCCCCACCCATCCCATCCCCACCCCCGCCCATCCCATCCCCACCCCACCCCACCCCCACCCATCCCATCCCCACCCCCGCCCATCCCATCCCCACCCCACCCCACCCCCACCCATCCCATCCCCACCCCGCCCCCGCCCATCCCATCCCCACCCCACCCCACCCCCACCCATCCCATCCCCACCCCCGCCCATCCCATCCCCACCCCCGCCCATCCCATCCCCACCCCCGCCCATCCCATCCCCACCCCCGCCCATCCCATCCCCACCCCACCCCCGCCCATCCCATCCCCACCCCACCCCCCGCCCATCCCATCCCCACCCCACCCCCGCCCATCCCATCCCCACTCCACACCCACCCATCCCATCCCCACCCATCCCATCCTCCACCCCACCCCCACCCATCCCACCCCACCCCCACCCATCCCATCCCCACCCCACCCCACCCCCAACCATCCCATCCCCACCCCACCCCCGCCCACCCCACCCCACCGCACCCCCGCCCATCCCATCCCATCCCCACCCCACCCCCACCCATCCCATCCCCACCCCCGCCCATCCCATCCCCACCCTCGCCCATCCCATCCCCACCCCACCCCACCCCCACCCATCCCATCCCCACCCCACCCCACCCCCACCCGTAGAATAAGGGGGGGGGGCCTCATTGAAACGTACAGTATAGTGAAAGGATCGAGTGGATGTGGAGAGGCTGTTTCCACTAGTGGGAGAGTCTAGGACCTGAGGGCACAGCCTCGGAATTAAAGGACATTCCTTTAGGAAGGAGATGAGGAGGAATTTCTTCAATCAGAGGGTGGTGAATCTGTGGAATTCTTTGCCACAGAAGGCTGTGGAGGCCAAGTTAGTGGATATATTTAAGGCAGATTCTTGAATAGTGCGGGTGTCAGAGATTATGGGGAGAAGGCAGGAGAATGGTGTTAGGAGGGAGAGATAGATCAGCCATGATTGAATGGCGGAGTAGACTTGATGGGCCGAATGGCCTAATTCTGCTCCTATCTCTTGTGACCTTATGATCTACATGTCATGGCTTTTCACAAACTGGTTCCACCCCTCTACCTCTGAGCATTGTCGAGTCTTAAATAAGGTTTAGGGTTACACGCGAGACGCAAGCAATGAAGCCTTTAATCACATTAATCAAATGAGGCTGTGCTAGCAAGAAAAAATAAAAAGGCACATGGGGAATCCAGAGAAATGTAGAAGGGGCCATGTATTTAATTAAAGCTAAAAGCGCATTAAAATGTGGCTTTGATTTTCAACGTCAGGAGAAGTCCAGATACAGGCGCGATGCGGGCAGGATCGAGCTGGTATTTGTTGGTACAGGCTTGTTTAGACTGGTGTGGGGCTGAAGGGCTTAAAAGCAAAGGGTGGAGGCTGTCAGATACCAAGTGGGGCTTTCACCGTGCCTGAGCGATGGTTCCAAACAGAGGAGCAGACAGCAAGTAAACACTCGAGGCCTTGACAGTCCCGAGCCCACTGCCGCAGAGAGAGAGGGAGAGGGAGAGAGGGAGAGAGGGAGAGGGAGAGAGAGGGAGAGAGAGAGAAAGAGAGAAAGAGAAAAGAGAGAAAGAGAGAGAGAGAAAGAGAGAGAGAAATAGTCCCACAATCCTGGTGTTCGGACACAAGGCAGGGAGTGGGGAGAGCCGAGTGTGGGGGGGGGGGGACTTACCTGTCAGTTTGCTCCTGGGCCTGGCCAAGATGGCCATTGGCGGGTCCAGGCAGCGGGCGGTCGATGGTCAGGCGAGAGTCGGCTGCCTTTCGGGCCTACGTCCGTGCACGCGTGTCCCAGGAGAGGGAACACGCGGTGTCCACGGGGCCTCTGGAGGCCTTCCGTCAACGCTGGTCACCGCGTGGGGTTGAGAGTATTGTAAACAATGAATGTACTGCTGTACTACAATGATTTTTTTGATGTAGTGTTATTTTGATTATGTTTTGATGTGTTGTATTATATGATTGTGTTGAATAAAGTTTTTGAAAAGGAAAAACAAGAGAGAGAGAGAGATTGGTGGAAAGAGGGAGGGGGGGATGGTCTGGTAGATAGAGGAGATTGCAAGAGGAGGGCGGCACGGTGGCGCTCCTCACGGCGCCAGGGACTCGGGTTCCACCCTAACTACAGGTGCTGTCTGTGCGGAGTTTGCGCGTTCTCCCCGAGACCCGTGTGGGTTTTCTCCGGGTGCTCTGGTTTCCTCCCATAGAAACATAGAAATTAGGTGCAGGACTAGGCCATATGGCCCTTCGAACCTGCACCACCATTCAATGTGATCATGGCTGATCATCCAACTCAGTATCCCGTACCTGCCTTCTCTCCATACCCTCTGATCCCTTTAGCCACAAGGGCCACATCTAACGCCCTCTTAAATATAGCCAATGAACTGGCCTCAACTACCCTCTGTGGCAGAGAGTTCCAGAGACCCACCACTCTCTGTGTGAAAAAAGTCCTTCTCATCTCGGTCCTAAAGAACATCTCGGGAGAACAAGGAGGGAAGAAGACAGAGACTCTAAGACTTCTGCCTTCCACCACATTGAGGAGGTGTTTGGTGAACTCACTGTGGTGCATGTTAAATTTGTGTTTATTGGGTGGTTTTTGTTACTTTTAATGTATGTATGACTGCAGGCACGAAATTTCGTTCAGACCGAAAGGTCTGAATGACAATAAAGGTAATTCAATTCAATTCAATAAAGAATTTCCCCCTTATCCTTAAGCTGTGACCCCTCACTCCAAAGACGTCTGGGTTTGCACGTTAATTGGCTTCGGTCAAATTTGTAAACCTGGTGTGTGTGGGATAGTGTTGGTGTGCGGGGATCGCTGGTCGGCGCGGACTCGGTGGGCCGAAGGGCCTGCTTCCGTGCTGTATCTCCAAAGTATACTAAAGGTAAGCTCTGAAGGTAAACAAAAGTGCTGGAGAAACTCAGCGGGTGCGGCAGCATCTATGGAGCGAAGGAAATAGGCAACGTTACGTCCCGAAACGTTGCCTATTTCCTTCGCTCCATAGATGCTGCTGCACCCGCTGAGTTTCTCCAGCACTTTTGTCTACCTTCGATTTTCCAGCATCTGCAGTTCCTTCTTGAACACACCAAATGTGGGCTCCCCTTTATTGCTCATAGTGAAACGTTTTACATTTTTGACCAGAAGGGGGGACATGCATAGTATGCCCACTCGACCAAAAAGCTTTTCACTGTACCTTGGTACGTGTGAAAATAAATTAAACCCTGTGTGGGCAGGAACTGCAGAGGCCGGTTTAAACCGAAGATAGACACAAAAAAGCTGGAGTAACTCAGCGGGACGGGCAGCATCTCTGGAGAGAAGGAATGGGTGACGTTTTTTCGAACTGCAGATGCTGGAAAAATCGAAAGGTGGACAAAAATGCTGGAGAAACTCAGCGGATGAGGCAGCATCTGCAGAGCGAAGGAATAGGTGACGTTTCCATATCATTGGTGTATATTGTAAATAGCTGCGGTCCCAGCACCGAGCCTTGCGGTACCCCACTGGTCACTGCCTGCCATTCGGAAGGGGACCCGTAAATCCCTACTCTTTGTTTCCTGTCTGCCAACCAATTTTCTATCCAATTTCCGGTAGTCCCTGCTCTAATCCCTTTTTCACCTCCCCTTCCCAGGTCTCCCACAGCCCACTGTCTCGGACTCTTCTTTTCTTCTGTCAGCCCCCCCCCCCCACCCCCCCATCCCAACATCGGTCTGAAGAAGGGTCTCGACCCGAAACGTCACCTATTCCTTCGCTCCATAGATGCTGCCTGTCCCGCTGAGTTTCTCCAGCATTTTTGTCTGCCTTCTCAATTGATGCTGCCTCACCCGCTGAGTTTCTCCAGCATTTTTGTCTGCCTTCTCCATAGATGCTGCCTGTCCCGCTGAGTTACTCCAGCTTTTTTGTGTCTAAATTAGGGTCTGTGTAACTGCAGCGAGGTGAACATTTCCCAGGCTGAGGCTTCCTGCGTAGGCCCAACTGGAGGTGCTACATCCTGTTGCCTGGGAGTCCTGAAACGGCAGAGAGGGAGAGGTCACATCACTCAGATTTGAAGTGACTGTTCCCTTTATTCTGCTGCCTCTCAGGCTCCGAGCTGCCGTTCGCCCGGTGCTAGCTCCATGACTCAGGGATCACTGCCAAACAGCCACTCTCTCTCGCTCTCTCTCTCCCCCCCCTTAGAGAGAATGCACATCACACATGTTGGACTGGTTCAGTGTGGGAGGTTGGAACTCAGTCCACTGGGAGCTACAGCTCCGGGGGAAAACAAATATAACTCCTGCTGCCAGCAAATTGGTTTGTTTAATTTATTTTTCGGGGGGGGGGGGGGGGGGGGGTAAGGTTAAAGTGCTGACTCGCTGTTCATAACTGGTTTTTTTTGGTCATGAAAGTGGTTAATGATTTTCGAGGGAAGGTAGGAGAATGCTTGGACAGATTTGACGCAGTTTCGTCTCGATGGGGGATGGGGCATTTTTCCACCCTCATCTGATTCAGAGTAGGTCAGTTTGTGTTTTAGTTTAGTCTCGAGATGCAGGCCCTTCGGCCCAACCGAGTCCGCGCTGGCCAGCGACCCCCGCGCACTAGCACCGCCAACCCTACACACACACCAGCGACAATTTACATTTACGCCAAGCCAATTAAACTGCAAACCTGCACGTCCTTTGGAGTGTGAGGGGAAACCCGATGATCTCGCAGAAAACCCGCACGGGTCACGGGGAGAACGCAGAAACGTTAAAAAAAACACAGCACCCGTTGTCAGGAAATCCTGGGGGGGGGGACGGATGGGGGGACGTCACGATGCACAATACACATAGATAAGTCATATAGAAAATAAATTTAAAAATCAATAAATGAATAACTACAATAACCCCCCCCCCCCCCAAAGTCATGTTCAGGTTCTAGGAGCAGAATAAGGCCACTTGGCCCATCAAGTCTACTCAAGCCAAGCAAACATGGATTTCGTCATAAAAACTAATTGGAAAAAAATATGCCTGCGGGCTGGATGATTTCGGGTTAGGGGCCGGATCCGGCCCGTGGGCCGTAGGTGGCCGGCCCCTGTCCTACATGTCAGGCCTCATTGTGTATCCCCCCCCCATGTTTTAAAAGCGATTTCCGCCCATTCAGGATCAAACCTGCTTCCCTGGCGTTGGCCCAGTGAGCCAAAGGGCCCGTTTCCAAGGAGGGCCTCGACCCGAAACGTCACCCATTCCTTCCCTCCAGAAGTGTCGCTCGTCCCGCTGAGTTACTCCAGCACTTTGTGTCCATCTCCGGTTTCCATGCCGTTTCTCTAAACTAAACTGGACAACCATTAGGCGCCTGAACACCATACAGTGCTAAACTCAACTGTGAACACCATTGGGCTGTCTTTGGCTGCACTGACGACTTCATCGCCACAGACGGACCTGGCAGCCAAGTCAATGGCTATTTTTAAGGTGGAGATTGACAGATTCTTGATTGGGTGTCAGGGGATACGGGGAGAAGGCAGGAGAGGGAGAGATAGTTCCGTTGATCATGATTCCGTTGTCAGTACACATGTCAATTAAACACTTTTGACTTCATCCTGCGAGTTGTGAATCTACGGAATTCTCGGTGGAGGCCATTTCACTGGATGTTTTCAAGAGAGAGTTAGATTTAGCTCTTTGGGGAGAAGGAAGGAAGGGGTTACTGATTCTGGATGATCGGCCATGATCATATTGAATGGCAGTGCTGGCTCGAAGGGCCGAGTGGCCTACTCCTGTACCTATTTTCTATGTTTCTACAAGTTACTCCAGCATTTTTACTAGAATGTTGCCTGGGTTCCAGCAACTAAGTTACAGAGAAAGGTTGAACAAGTTAGGTCTTTATTCTTTGGAGCGCAGAAGGTTAAGGGGGGACTTGATTGAGGTCTTTAAAATGATGAAAGGGATAGACAGAGTTGACGTGGATAAGCTTTTCCCATTGAGGGTAGGGAAGATTCAAACAAGAGGGCATGACATGAGAATTAAGGGACAGAAGTTTAGGGGTAACGTGAGGGGAAACTTCTTTACTCAGAGAGTGGTGGCTGTGTGGAATGATCTTCCAGCAGAAGTGGTGGAGGCAGGATCGATTTTAACATTTAAAAGTAAAGTGGATAGGTATATGGACGGGAAGGGAATGGAGGGGTATGGTCTGAGTGCAGGTAGATGGGACTAGGGGAAAATAAATGGTCGGCACGGACTGGAAGGGCCGAGAAGGTCTGTTTCCGTGCTGTAATTGTTATACGGTTATATGGTTATTTTGCATCTGGTGTATCTTCCAGCATCTGCAGTTCCTTCCTACACATGTTGTTAGTGTTGATGTGCGGAGATCGCTGGTTGGCGTGTGGTCGGAAGGCCTGTTTCCCGCTCTGTAATTGGAGACTAACGGGCCTGTCACACTTAGGCAATTTTTTAGGCCACATGTTCGCCGGCAGTCACCAGGAGTCGTCTGCTCAGTCACGCAAAAAACTCGTAGCGTCTTTCTGGCCCCCGCTTAAAAGTCCAGTCCCACGGTACGAGTTCATTCCAAGAGCTCTCCCGAGTTAAAAAAAAACCTCAAACTCGTGGTCACCACCTGCAGTTTAAATTCCATTTGGAATATTTCGGAGGACCAAGAAACCAAGAACCAAGAATGAAGGTAGTGGGTGCGTTGTAGCTCGGAGACGTCTCTTAGCGCTAACGGCAGGTAAGCACGGGAAGACTCGTGAAGATTTCTCAACATTGTGAAAAATGTCCACGAGAGCCCCGTGTACCAACGAGCGGCCATTTCCGTAAACCTCCGAGTTCGAATCAGGGCAAACTCGGGAGAACTCTTGGAATGAACTCGTACCGTAGGACCGAGCTTAACTATTCAGCATGTAGAGAAATTTTAGCCGACAGTGGGTTTGACGCCAACGAGCGTAGCTTGACTAGTACAGTGAAGGTTCACCAGACTGATTCCTGGGATGTCAGGACTTCCATATGAAGAAAGACTCGATAGACTCGGCTTGTACTCGCTGGAATTTAGAAGATTGAGGGGGGATCTTATAGAAACGTACAAAATTCTTAAGGGGTTGGACAGGCTAGATGCAGGAAGATTGTTCCCGATGTTGGGGAAGTCCAGATCAAGGGGTCACAGTTCAAGGATAAGGGGGAAGTCTTTTAGGACCGAGATGAGAAAATCATTTTTCACACAGAGAGTGGTGAGTCTGTGGAATTCTCTGCCACAGAAGGCAGTTGAGGCCAGTTCATTGGCTATATTTAAAAGGGAGTTAGATGTGGCTCTTGTGGCTAAATGGATCAGGGGGTATGGAGAGAAGGCAGGTACGGGATACTGAGTTGGATGATCAGCCATGATCATATTGAATGGCGGTGCAGGCTTGAAGGGCCGAATGGCCTACTCCTGCACCTATTTTCTATGTTTCTATGTTTCTCCTGACGTAGGTTGTCGCCGGTTTTTCGGCGACCTGCTGTGATTATGACAGTCGCCGGCAGTTGTCTAAAATAAATTGCCAAGTGGGACAGGTCCAGGAACCAGACTGATTCCTGGGATGTCAGGACTGTCTTATGAAGAAAGACTGGATAGACTGGGTTTATTCTCTCTAGAATTTAGGAGAATGAGGGGGGATCTTATAGAAACTTACAAAATTCTTAAGGGGTTGGACAGGCTAGATGCAGGAAGTTTGTTCCCAATGTTGTGGAAGTCCAGGACAAGGGGCCACAGCTTAAGGATAAGGGGGAATTCCTTTAAGACCGAGATGAGGAAGACTTTTTTCACACAGAGAGTGGTGGGTCTCTGGAACTCTCTGCCACAGAAGGTAGTTGAGGCCAGTTCATTGGCTATATTTAAGAGGGGGTTAGATGTGGCCCTTGTGGCTAAGGGGATCAGAGGGTATGGAGAGAAGGCAGGTACGGGATACTGAGTTGGATGATCAGCCATGATCATATTGAATGGCGGTGCAGGCTCGAAGGGCCGAATGGCCTACTCCTGCACCTAATTTCCATGTTTCTATGTTTCTATTATTTGGGGAATTACGGTAGCAGTTCTCAGCTGAACCACTGCAGGAGGAGATCACGGCTGTTGCAATCATACAGGTCTTTCCACTGCAGCAGGGCAATGATCTCATTCCCCATCTCATCCCGATAAAGAGATCTCATTGTGTTGGCCTCTCTGACTGACATGTTGTTTCTGAATGTTATTTCTGCACCTCCCCATTTGACTCCACAGATTTTAGTTGCAGGCGGTGTTTTGGAGACGTGTCCTCACCCCACCCCTGCCAGAGAAGAAGGTTTATCCAGAGGCCAACGATGGTGCGTGTGCAGGGAGGAACTGCAGGTGCTGCTTTACGCCAGAGGTAGACACCAAGTGCCAGAGTAACTCAGCGGGTCATAGAAACATAGAAACATAGAAAATAGGTGCAGGAGTAGGCCATTCGGCCCTTCCAGCCAGCACCGCCATTCAATATGATCATGGTTGATCATCCAACTCAGTATCCCGTACCTGCCTTCTCTCCATACCCCCTGATCCCCTTAGCCTCAAGGGCCACATCTAACTCCCTCTTAAATATAGCCAATGAACTGGCCTCAACTACCCTCTGTGGCAGAGAATTCCACAGACTCACCACTCTCTGTGTGAAAAATGATTTTCTCATCTCGGTCCTAAAAGACCTCCCCTTATCCTTAAACTGTGACCCCTTGTCCTGGACTTCCCCAACATCGGGAACAATCTTCCTGCATCTAGCCTGTCCAACCCCTTAAGAATTTTGTAAGTTTCTATAAGATCCCCCCTCAATCTTCTAAATTCTAGCGAGTACAAGCTGAGTCTATCCAGTCTTTCTTCATATGAAAGTCCTGCCATCCCAGGAATCAGTCTGGTGAACCTTCTCTGTACCCCCTCTATGGCAAGAATGTCTTTCCTCAGATTAGGGGACCAAAACTGTACGCAATACTCCAGGTGTGGTCTCACCAAGGCCCTGTACAACTGCAGTAGAACCTCCCTGCTCCTATACTCAAATCCTCGGGCAGCTTCTCAGGAGAGAAGGAAACAGGTGACATTTTGGGTCGAAACCCCTCTTTGGCCCGAGAGTAATGGGCCTGTCCCACGCAGGCGATTTTTTCGGCGACGTCATAGTCGTAGCAGGTCGCCGAAAAACCGGCGAATGGACCCCCCCCCCCCCACGCCCCCACGACAATATCTGCAACAACCTACCACCCAATCGATGTCAAGCTCCCGGCAAGCTACCGACAGCCGTCGTCCCATTAAGACGCCCATCTATGACCAGACCGTCGGCAACCTACGTCCACCCGCCACAAGCTACGACAAGGCAAGACAATTCAGTCGCTGCTACCCGTGCGTGGCTTTGTTTAACGTGGGGAGACTGGTGCACAGACAGCCACCCCACGGTCCTTGACAGATCTGGGTCAGGATCCAGTAGCATGGAGTCCAAGATGACCGTAGACCCGTTTCTGCTGCAGCCTTCATCCGCCTTCCCAGCCGTTGTGACGCTCCACTAAGGTCAGCCATCGTCCTCCGCCTGTTCCACCGTTGAGCTCTTGGTTGGATTGGCTCTCTGTCAGAGACCTCCCCCTCGACCTCACCGCCATGGGTGGCCCTACCAGGAGCTTCGCTCCAGACGGCATCGCTCTCAGGATCTCAGGTCCACACGAGCTTCTCCATCACAACGAGGTGACAACCCTCGCAGGAAAAAAGCTTTTCACTCTACCTGGGGGCAGGTGACAATTACCTAAACTAAATTAATCAAAATTAAATGTTGTTTACCTACGCTCAAAGAGAGACACAAATTACTGGAGTTACTCAGCGGGACAGGCAGCATCTGTGGAGAGAAGATAGCACCTTCATCGCAGCCAACAAGGGACCATTGTGGGCTCCACTTTGATTATCGTTGCTGGCATTAATTTATCCTTTTTGCACATCTTTCATTCATTTGTTCGATGTACTTTTCCATAACTCCCGCTTCCCTCTCCCCCTGACCCTCGGTCCGAAGACGGGGGTCTTGACCCCGAGCTGTCACCAGTTTCCCTTCGCCCTGGACATGCTGCCTGTCTCGCTGAGTTAGAAACATAGAAACGTAGAAAATAGGTGCAGGAGTAGTCCATTCGGCCCTTCCAGCCAGCACCGCCATTCAATATGATCATGGCTGATCATCCAACTCAGTATCCCGTACCTGCCTTCTCTCCATACCCTCTGATCCCCTTAGCCACAAGGGCCACATCTAACTCCTTCTTAAATATAGCCAATGAACTGGCCTCAACTACCTTCTGTGGCAGAGAATTCCGCAGATTCACCACTCTCTGTGTGAAAAATGGTTTTCTCATCTTGGTCCTAAAAGACTTCCCCCTTATCCTTAAACTGTGACCCCTTGTTCTGGACTTCCGCAACATCGGGAACAATCTTCCTGCATCTAGCCTGTCCAACCCCTTAAGAATTTTGTAAGTCTCTATAAGATCCCCCCTCAATCTACTAAATTCCAGCGAGTACAAGCCGAGTCTATCCAGTCTTTCTTCATATGGAAGTCCTGCCATCCCAGGAATCAGTCTGGTGAACCTTCTCTGTACCCCCTCTATGGCAAGAATGTCTTTCCTCAGATTAGGAGACCAAAACTGTACGCAATACGAGTTACTCCAGCAATTCTTTTCTGCGCCTGTTTCAGGAGTTTTAAAATCTGAGTCACAGCAAATGGTTAAGTCCTTCCAAACACTTTTGCAAAGACCACATCTCTTGCGTAAAAGAGCCCTGATGCAGGAAGAATTTGATTAATAGCTAAGTGCTCAATCATGGAAACAGTTTGTCACTAACCGAAGACAAATAAATATACTTTTTTTTTTAAATATATGAGGGAAAATCTGAGAATTTACAAACCATCAACTAAATGAGCTGGAAATACGTGCAATAAATCAGGAACGGCACTCTGAGCCGCCCGCAATGCCTTACATCTTCCCATTTAGTCCCTTTCTCAGTCAAACACTTTGCAGTCATAGCGCTCGATAGTGGTTAAAGTGAGGCCTTCTCTTAGGCCCCCTTCGGTCGTGGCTGACCATGAGGGTCTCCAGGGTTGGAGGACGCCTGTGCGTGACTTTGTTCAACTAGGGGAGACTGGTGCACAGACAGCCACCCCACGGTCCTTGACAGATCTGGGTCGGGATCCAGTGGCATGGAGTCCAAGACGACCGGAGACCCTTTTCTGCTGCAGCCTTCATCCGCCTTCCCAGCCCTTGTGACGCTCCACTAAGGTCAGCCATCGTCCTCCGCCTGTTCCACCGTTGAGGTCTTGGTTGGATCGCTCTTTGTCAGAGACCTCCCCCCTTGACCTTACCGCCATGGGTGGCCCTACCAGGAGGATCGCTCCAGACGGCATCGCTCTCAGGATCTCAGGTCCACACGAGCTTCTCCACCACGACAAGGTGACAACCCACGGAGAAGATGCCCCAGAATGTAACTAACGATTCATACCCCCATCAGCAGCCGCTGGCGTTGGAAGTGGGCGATGGTTTTGAAAGAGAACTTGTACGTTTTGGTGAAGATAGACACAAAAAGCTGGAGAAACTCAGCGGGACAGGCAGCATCACTGGAGAGAAGGAATGGGTGATGTTTCGGGTCAAGACCCTTGTTGAGACACAGTGCAGAGACAGGCCCTTAACCCACCAATTCCGCGCCGACCAGCGATCCCCGCACACTAGCACTATCCTACACACACTAGGGACAATTTGTACCATTTTTACCAATTTACCTACAAACCTGTATGACTTTGGAGCGGGGGAAAAAACCGGAGCGCCCAGGCAAAACCCACGCAGAACACGGGGAGAATGTACAAACTCCGTACAGACAGCACGCGAGGTCAGGATTGAACCCGGGTCTCTGGCGCTGTGAGGCAGCAATTCTACTCTACTGCGCCGTATGTCTTGTGGTCTTATGTCTTATTATAGTTCCCTCTTAGTCAGATAATGTTGACTAAAAAAAGCTGGCGTAACTCGGCGGGACAGGCGGCATCTCCGGAGAGAAGGAATGGGTGGCGAGACCAGCATCTGCAGTTCCTTCCCACGCTTCCCGCTGAGTTAAGGGCCTGTCCCACTTGCATGCGGTTGTATGCGTCTGGCACGACCGAACGTGGCCGCTTGAGGCATACGGTTACCGTAAGGCCGCGCAGGGCCGGTCCCACTTAGAAGCGCGGAGGCGTTTGGGGTTGTGCGGGGCTGGTCCTGACATCACGCGGGGCTGGTGCTGAAAATCCTGCACTGTCCGGAGATTTCGCGCGCCGACGGCTTGTCGGCCTGCAGGCGCATTGCGGTCGTACGCAGCGTCTTGACGGCGTGCGCATCGACTTGACGGGGTACGCCTAGCGCGTGGCGTTGCGCGATGACGTCACCGCCCAACGGCGAGCGGTGCCGAAAATCCGGCGACCCGCCTCCTGCCCGGCTGATTGGTCAGCATGACGTAAATGACGTCACGCGCGTACTTCGCATGAACTCCACGTGAACTCTGCTCCCTTCTCTCCAGAGATGCCGCCTGTCCAGCATTTTGCGTCAATCTTCGGTCTAAACCAGCATCTGCGGTTCCTTCCTGCACATGTTGACTACAATGCTTGCAGACATGTTAATGCCCCAATTAAGGAACGCACTGAATCTGTTGTACAATACTTCCATCAACATGCTCTTCCTTAAACAATGGAGACTTCACACAACGAGTCTCCTGTTAATTAAACCACTACAAGTTGGAATAATAACATGTTTTACCGGCAAGGTACATGTATGAAAATGTGGAACTATCCACACCCAGTATCTTGCCCCAGGCCAATTTTTTTTTTGGCCTGCCTGCCATAATTCATCTTCGTCAAGCATTATGAATGCATAAACACAGAATCTTGGCAGCAGCTCCTGAACCAGCAAGCTATCTTTCTGAGGAATGATATTCTCTTTAGACTGTACTTAAGACTTTGGAGATCCATGGTCAAATGGGCCCTTCTGCCGACCGAGTCCGTGCCGACCCGCGATCACCCCTTTACACTAATACTATCCTACACACTCTAGGGACCATTCACAATTAAGGGCCTGTCCCACCAGCATGCGATTCCATGCGATGAGCGCGATCAAACTAGAAGCGGGGGCCGCGCGGAGGTCGGGTGAGGGGCGCAACGCGGCGCAAAGTTAGGCGAACTTGGAGCGAAGTCTTAAAGGTAGGTTCACCAGGACAGACAGGGACACACAGAGAGGGCCACGGAGCCACACACATAGAGGGTCACGGAGGCACCTACAAATAGGTTCACGGAGGCACGACGTAGAGACGGTGTGTAATGCGTCGAGGCGACTGCGAGCCGACAAGCCGTTGCCGCGCGGAATTTTTGAACATGGTCAGTTTTTCGGAGCCCCGCGCAATGTCGGGACAAACTCCGCACAATTCCGCACGGCTCCGGCGATCGAAGTGGGACCGGCCCCGCGACGCCGGACGGCTCAAGCGACCACGTTAGGTCGCGCTCATCGCATGGAGTTGCATGCCGGAGGGACAGGCCCTTTATACTGAAGCCAATTTAACCTACAAAGCCGTTCTCCTTTGGAGTGTGGGAGGAAACCGGAGCATCCCGGGGAAAACCTGGACTATCTTTAATCGGACCTTATCTTGCACAAAAAGTTGTTGTCTGCACCTGTACTCCGTGGATGACCCGATTATAATCACGTGTAGTCCTTCCTCTGAGTGGTTAGCACGCAATTAAAAAGCTTTTCACTGTACCTCGGTACATGTGACAATAAACAAAACTCATTTTTATTGTGTGGCACGGTGGCGCAGCAGTAGAGCTACTGCCTTATAATGTCAGAGACCCGGGTTCAATCCCGACTACGGCCGCTGTCTGTACGGAGTTTGTACGTTCTCCCCGTGACCTGCGTGGGTTTTCTCTGGGATCTTCTGTTTCCTCCCGCACTCCAAGAACGTGCAGGTTTGTCGGTTAATTGGCTGGGTGTAAATGTAAATTGTTCCTGCTGTGTGGAATTCTCTGCCTCAGAGGGCGGTGGAGGCCGGTTCTCTGGATACTTTCAAGAGAGAGCTAGATAGGGCTCTTAAAGATAGCGGAGTCAAGGGATATGGGGAGAAGGCAGGAATGGGGTACTGATTGGGGTTGATCAGCCGTGATCACATTAAATGGTGGTGCTGGCTCGAAGGGCCGAATGGCCTACGCATGCACCTATTGTCTATTGTGTGTAGGATAGTGTTAGTGTGCGTGGATCGCAGGTCAGCATGGACTCGGTGGGCCGAAGGGCCTGTTTCCGCGCTGTATCTCTAAACGAAACTAAACTCCGTACAGACAGCACCCGAGGTCAGGATTGAACCCGGGTCCCTGGCGCTGCGAGGCAGCCACTCTACCCGCCACACCACCGTGCCGCCCTGGGCAAGTGGGCAGTGAGAGAGACAGTGTTGAAGGCAGGGCTAGAGGGGACACAAGCTTGCTCTGTGAACCCAGAAACCACACGCACCGCAAGGAGCAACTTGTTTAGGCTGGGGAGAGGCGACGGCTGTGCGGAACGAGAGGGCAGCAGGAGCAGGAGATGGATGAGGATCAGCCATGGAGCATGTTCTCATGACAGCGCCACTGATTAAATACACAAATACATCCTGCGTGTTTGTGGGAGCCCAGGGTTCCATTTCATTTATTTCTACAAACAAACTCAGCGTTTAACGATGCCTCGTGAAGCAACTGAACAGGAAGGGCCTTTTCGAGGTGCCCTGGCAACGATAACAGCCCAAAGACTTTGGGCCGGCAGCTGGTAGATTTGCTGCCTCACGGCGCCAAAGACCCGGGTTCGATACCGACCTCGGGTGTTGTCCGGGGGTGGACTTTGTACGTTCTCCCTGCGACTTGCGTGGGTTTTCTCCGGATGCTCCGGTTTCCTCCGGCACTGTGAAGAAGTGAAGGTTTGTGGGATGGACACAAAATGCCGGAGTGTGACTCAGCGGGACAGGCAGCGTCTCTGGAGAGCTCATCCCCTTTGATATCTCATTTTCACGCCATACCCTTCCTTATCTCTCGTGTGTCTCCCTCTCAGCTGACTCGTTCTCGGCCCCAAAACGTCACCCTTCCCTTCTCTCCAGAGATGTTGCCTGTCCCGCTGAGTTACTGGGTCTCGACCCAAAACGTCGACCCATTCCCAGTAACTCAGCGGGACGGGCAGCATCTCTGGAGAGAAGGGATGGGTGACGTTTCGGGGCCGAGACCCTTCTTCAGACTGAGAGTCATAGAATAGATAGAAACATAGAAAATAGGTGCAGGAGTAGGCCATTCGGCCCTTCGAGCCTGCATCATGATGATGGCTGATTATCCAACTCAGTATCCTGTACCTGCCTTCTCTCCATACCCCCTGATCCCTTTAGCCACAAGGGCCACATCTAACTCCCTCTTAAATATAGCCATTGAACTGGCTTCAACTACCTTCTGTGGCAGAGAGTTTAACAGATTCACCACTCGCTGTGTGAAAAATGTTTTCCTCATCTCGGTCCTAAAAGATTTCCCCCTTATCCTTAAACTGTGACCCCTTGTCCTGGACCTCCCCAACATCGGGAACAATCTTCCTGCATCTAGCCTGTCCAACCCCTAAAGAAGTTTGTAAGTTTCTATAAGATCCCCCCTCAATCTTCTAAATTCCAGCGAGTACAAGCCGAGAGGGAGACACACGAGAGATAAGGAAGGTTAAGGCGTGAAAATGAGACATCAAAGGGGATGAAGCTCGGGGAAAATGCGGAATGGTTTGCGAGAGGAATGAGATAATGAAGGCATTTAATCAGTGGGACAGCAAGAGAACTGAGATGGGGAGGGGTGGGGAGATGTGGAAAGCAAGGGTTACTTGAACTGGGTTTGTATGCAAATTGTAACTTGTCCCTAGTGTGTAGGATATTGCTAGTGTACGGGGTGATTGCTGGTTGGTGTGGACTTGGTGGGCCGAAGGGCCTGTTTCCATGCTGGATCTCTAAAGGCTGTCTAAAGTCTAAATACAAAGACATGCAGGTGTAGGGAGTAGATGAGAAAGTGGGATAACTGGTGTGAACGGGTGATCGATGGTCGGCATGGACTCAGTGGGCCGAAGGGCCTGTTTCCGTGCTGTATCTGTAATCTAAGCTACATTTCCAGTCAGACCGGTCGTAACTACAACTATCTCCTGGGATTCTGAGCAAAAGGTAGAACTCAGCGAGTCAGTCAGCATCTGCGGTGGAGCTGGAGACACAAGGAACAAGCAACGCTCAAAGAATAAGGGAGTTTAGTTTAGTTCAGAGATACCGCGCGGAAACAGGCCCTTCGGCCCACCGGGTCCGTGCCGACCAGCGATCCCCGCACATTAACACTATCCTACACCCACCAGGGACAATTTTTACATTTACACCGAGCCAATTAACCTACAAACCTGCACGTCTTTGGCGTGTGGGAGGAAACTGAAGATCTCGGAGAAAACCCACGCAGGTCACAGGGAGAACGTACAGACTCCGCACAGACAGCACCCGTCGTCTCGATCGAACCCGGGTCTCCGGCGCTGCAAGCGCTGTAAGGCTGCGCCAAGAGGGACAGGAGACAACTGGCGCTGATGCGGAACTCAGCAGGTCCGGCAGCATCAGCGGAGGGAAATGGGCTGCAGATCAGCCTGAAGTTCATAAGGCCATAAGTGATAGGAGCAGAATTAGGCCATTCGGCCCATCCAGTCTACTCCACCATTCAATCATGGCTGATCTATCTCTCCCTCTCAAAACCCACTCTCCTGCCTTCTCCCCATCACCCCTGACACCCATACTAATGAAGAAGTGTCCTGACCAAAAATGTCATCTGCCTATTCACTCCACGGATGCTGTTATACGTTGTCCCACTTTCTCATCCACTCCCTATGCACTGGGGGGAGGGGGGTCGAGACCCTTCTTCAGACTAATGACAAAAATGCTGGAGAAACTCAGCGGGTGAGGCAGCATCTATGGAGGGAAGGAATAGGTGACGTTTCGGGTCGAGACCCTTCCAGGTCTCGACCCGAAACGTCACCTATTCCTTCGGGGTTTCGACCCAAAACATCACCTATTCCTTCGGGGTCTCGACCCGAAACGTCTCCTATTCCTTCGCTCCATAGATGCTGCCTGTCCCGCTGAGTTTCTCCAGCATTTTTGTCATCAGTCTGAAGAAGGGTCTCGATTTATAGAGGGGCCGTTTAACCTGCAAACCCGCACGTCTTTGGGATGTGGAAAACACACACACACAGATATATAGACGACACCCGAGGCCAGGATCGAACCTGGTTTTCACTGCCGTCGTGAGGCAGCGGTTCTACCCGCAGCACCACCCTTCTACTAAAGGGGGGGGGGGAGGGCAGACTAAGGGCACTAACTGTGCGGGTGGGGGGATGTACAGAGGGCAGTGCACCGCCAGCAGATCAGACAGACCCTGACCTCCACCAATGTGAACAACACCCTGGTGTTATTGCGCTGCCGTTTGCCCACCGCGATGTAGAAAGCGGGAATCAGTGCCTTAATCAGGGATAAATCCCCTAATAATCTCCGTGCAGTGTGTGCGAGGGCGATTTGCAAGCTGGGTACAGCTGTCTGTGTGCAGCTAGGTTTGCAGCTGGCTCCACTATTGCACCTGCCTGAACTCAGGGAGCCAGCGGCCGACACAGACCGAGAGCCTTGCGTCTAATCTACAAGTTAAATATTTGTCCAAGTGTCGTAGGATTTGTCCAGACGCACTTTCAGACACCTCCGTAGACCGAACTGTCCAAAGCAGGGGGCACAGAGTGCTGGAGTAACTGAGCGGGTCAGGCAGCATCTCTGCAGAACATGGATGGGTGACAGACACAAAGTGCCGGAGTAACTCAGTGGCAGCATCTTAGTTTAAGAAGTGTAGGAAAGAACTGCAGATGCTGGTTTAAATCGAAGTTAGATGCAATAGACAATAGGTGCAGGAGGAGGCCATTCGGCCTTTCAAGCCAGCACCGCCATTCAATGTGATCATGGCTGATCATCCCCAATCAGTATCCCGTTCCTGCCTTCTCCCCATATCCCCTGACTCCGCAATCTTCAAGAGACCTATCTAGCTCTCTCTTGAATGTATCCAGAGAACCGGCCTCCACCGCTGGCAGAGAATTCCACAGATTCACCACTCTCTGTGAGAAAATGGGATAATTATCTCAGCGGGACAGGCAGCATCTCTGGAGAAAATGAACCAGTGACATTTCGGGTCGAGGCTCTTCTGCAACTTAGTTTAGTTTAGTTTGGAGAAACTACGTGGAAACCAGCCCTGCGGACCACCGGGTCCGCGCAGACCAACAATCACCCATACGCTAGCAGCATCCTACACACTAGGGACAATTTACAGCAGCCAATTCACTTACAAGCCTGCACGTCTTTGGAGTGTGGGAGAAAACCGGGGCACTTGGAGAACTCCCTAGCTGGTCACGGGGAGAACGTGCAAACTCCGTACAGACAGCACCCATAGTCTGGATGGAACCCGGGTCTCTGGCGCTGTGAGGCAGCAACTCTACCGCTGCGTCACCGTGCCGCCCCTGCCCAATCTATCAGCTGGAACCTGATCTGCCAAGACATGTAGGTTTTGGTAATCGCTGCTGGGATCTTGACATTGCTGCTTTGTGTCTGTTGTTAACTGCTCTTAGGAGTCCAATGTCAATAGACAATAGGTGCAGGAGTAGGCCATTCAGCCCTTCAAGCCACACTTCCATTCAATGTGATCATGGCTGATCATCCCCAATCAGTACCCCGTTCCTGCCTTCTCCCCATATCCCCTGACTCCGCTATCTTTAAGAGCCCTATCTAGCTCTCTCTTGAAAGCATCCAGAGAACCGGCCTCCACCGCCCTCTGAGGCAGAGAATTCCACAGACTCACAACTCTCTGTGAGAAAAAGTGTTTCCTCGTCACCATTCTAAATGGCTTACCTCTTATTCTTAAACTGTGGCCCCTGGTTCTGGACTCCCCCAACATCAGGAACATGTTTCCTGCCTCTAGCGTGTCCAAACCCTTAATAATCTTATATGTTTCAATAAGATCCGCTCTCATCCGCCTATACAAGCCCAGCTGCTCCACTCTCTCAGCATATGACAGTCCCGCCATCCCAGGAATTAACCTGGTGAACCTACGCTGCACTCCCTCAATAGCAAGAATGTCCTTCCTCAAATTAGGGGACCAAAACTGCACACAATACTCCAGGTGTGGTTTCACTAGGGCCCTGTACAACTGCAGAAGGGCCTCTTTGCTCCTATACTCAACTCCTCTTGTTTTGAAGGCCAACGTGCCATTCGCTTTCTTCACTGCCTGCTGTACCTGCATGTTTACTTTCTTACGGGGACATGGAGTCATACCACATGGAAACAGGTCCTTCAGCCCAACGTGCCCATACCAACCAAGGTGCCCCATCTCCTCTAGTGCCACCTACCTTCTTTTGGCCCATATCCCTCTAGAACTTTGCTATCCATGTTTTGGTGCGGGTGTTCGTTATTGTCATGAGTACCAAGATATATTCCTCGCTGGCCACTCGAGCCACCCCACTAGGGCTGTGTGACCAACAGCAGATCACCGACACGTCTCTGAAGAAATGGAACGCTTCTGTCTGAAGAAAATCTCGCCCCTGCGTCCAGGAGCGGGACAGACCGCAAAAAGTCGTGACCACTGCCCAGTCCATCACCGGCTCTGACCTCCCCCACCATCGAAGGGGTCTATTGAGGTCACTGCCTCAAAAAAAAGACAGCCAACATCATCAAAGACCCAACAACCCTGGCCACACACTCATCTCTCCACTGCCGTCGGGAAGAAGGTACAGGGGCCAGAAAACTGTAACGTCCAGGTTCAGGAACAGCCTCTTCCCCACAGCCATCGGACTATTGAACACAACACCCTCCAAACAAGCTCTGAACGACAATAGACTGTTATTATTGCACTGTATTTGTTTTTTTATTGAGTATGTGTCCATGTGTATATATACACACTGAACTTTTTCCTTCCATTATGTACTACGTTCACATATTGTGTTGAGCTGCATCAAGCAAGAATTTCATTGTCTGATCTGGGACACGTGACAATAAAACGCTCGTGACTCTTGGTGTGGAGGCAGGATTAAGGTATGTGCCCCCCCCCCCCCCCACCAGTCAATAGCAGTATGGGCGACTTCAGGGCGACTTCAGCGAGGGCCCGCGGCAGGGGTACAATTGTAATTTGGGTAACCAGTATTGAATGTTTGTTTAGCCACCGAGAATGTCGGGCAACGTTTTTTGCACCGTTCCTGTATTGTATACATTTATTTACTTGAATAAAGTCTATTTTTTAAATAGAAGGTAGAGTAGCCGCCTCACAGAGCCAGAGACCCGGGTTCGATCCTGACTACGGGTGCTGTCTGTACGGAGTTTGCACGTTCTCCCCGCGACCAGCTAGGGTGTTCTCCAAGTGGCCCGGTTTTCTCCCACTCTCCAAAGACATGCAGGTTGTAGCAATGTTAAAAAAATTTGAGATTTAAAAAATTAAGTCTGCAATTTATCCCATCAGATAAAGCATAAAAAGAAGTTTAATTTGACACCTAATTCTCTTTCATATCTTCAGTATTGAAAAAAGTTACGGCCATTTTCATACTCGGAAATTAGCATCTTGTTGCCTTTCCATTGACTTAACTCAAAAGCTGTGATCTAGGACAGTCAAAAGCCCATAACTTTCTTAAAGTTTAAGAGAACTTCTTTCCAGGAACAGCTTCTTTCCGGCGGCTGTCACGCTACTCAACAACGTACCTCGGTGACTGCCAATCACCCCCCCCCCCCCCCGGACACTTATTGTTATTTATTCAAATAATTTGCTGTGTCGCTCTTCCAGGGAGATGCTAAATGCATTTCGTTGTCTCTGTACTGTACACTGACAATGACAATTAAAATTGAATCTGAATCTGAAGTCAATGAAATTTTCAGTTATTATAGATTGAAACATTCTGAAACAAATATGAAACAATCATACTTGGATGACCTGAAATTAAAGTATATAATTAGTTAGTTACCTTATTGTAGCTAATTATAAAATTAAATTACTAGATCTAAACATCTATCCATTTTTTAAGAAATGATAAACAATTTTAAATTGCCTAAGTGTCCAAATAACATTCACACTATAATCCACAATATAACATGATTTTTAAATCTAATTTTCATGAATTTATAGGCCAAATGGAAGGAATTTAGTGTTTAATGCCTGTAAATTAATGGCCATTTAAATCAACTTGCGAGTGGGTTTTAGTGGAATGCGGTGGATTGGAACGTTGCGGTTTGCGGTGAAGTCGGTATGAAAAATACTGGCGGTTCATACATTTTTTTTGTCCCCTTTTCGCAACATGAAAATGTGATTAAAGGCTTCCTAAAAACCAAGTCTTTATGTAAAAATAAACTGTGTAGCTTCTTTTATCGCCTACCTTAGGTCCGTTCTTAATAAATAATCTAGCGTAGTTTAAAAATAGCTTCATGAATAAAATGTCGGAGCAATTTCTCTTTAGCGACGAAATCGCTCGACATTGATCGACTTGGACTGTCTGGGAAAAACGGCATTTTAAACCCGCCCCCCTCTGAAAGGCGCCAAAGTCACGCACACGGGGAGCGGCAGAACTGCAGCGCCGCTAAAGGTAGGTATTGTAACATACCTACATGTTGGCAGGTTAATTGGTTTTGGAAATTGTCTCCAGAGGCGTGGGATGGAACTAGTGTATCGTTGGTCGGTGCGGACTAGGCGGGCTGAAGGGCCTGTTTCCACGTTGTTTCTCGAAAACTAAAACTCAAGCTAATTGGCTTTGGTAAAATTGTAAATTGTCCCGAGGATAGAATGTGATAGAATAGAATGCCGTCTATTGTCATTCAAACAGGCAAGGTTTGAACGGAATGTCATTCCGACAGTCATGGCATTACAAAAAAAAAACAAGACACACACTTAACACAATTTACACGAACATCCATCACAGTGAATCTCCCACACCTCCTCACTGTGATGGATGTTTGTGTAAATTAGTGTGTAAGGTAGCACTAGTGTACGGATGTAGACAAAAATGCTGGAGAAACTCAGCGGGTGAGGCAGCATCTATGGAGCGAAGGAATAGGTGACGTTTCGGGTCGAGACCCTTCTTCAGACTGATGACCAAAATGCTGGAGAAACTCAGCGGGTGAGGCAGCATCTATGGAGCGAAGGAATAGGTGACGTTTCGGGTCGAGACCCTTCCGGGTCTCGACCTGAAACGTCACCTATTCCTTCGGGGTTTCCACCCAAAACGTCACCTATTCCTTCGGGGTCTCGACCCGAAACGTCACCTATTCCTTCGCTCCATAGATGCTGCCTCACCCACTGAGTTTCTCCAGCATTTTTGTCTACCTTCGATTTTTCCAGCGCCTGCAGTTCCTTCTTAGACACCAGTGTACGGATGATCGCTGGTGGGTGCGGACTCGGTGGGTGGAAAGGTGCCTGTTTCTGCTCTGTATCTCCAACGTCTAGGGACTTTTAATCACAGAACGACCCTCCCGTTCTCCCTCCAAATCCCCTGATATTGTGCGCTGATCACATTCACATTCTGCTTGAAACCCAAGATCAGTGTGTTTCATATGTGGCGAGGGTGAGAGACTGGCTGCCACAGAGCACGGCGTTCCCACTGAACCTGCCCGCTCCATATCCATCTCCACGGTGTTGAACGATGCACCAAATGCAATCTGGTGGATCCTCTGGAACGGGCTATAAATCAGTCCACCCACCGCCCAAACGGTGAAATACTAGTCGTAGAGAACAAGCAGCGTGGAAGCAGGCCCTTCGGCCCAACTATCACCAATAAGGGGTAGGCCCTTTAGGACTGAGATGAGGAAACACTTTTACACACAGAGAGTTGCGAATCTGTGGAAATCTCTGCCACAGAAGGCAGTGGAGGCCGATTCACTGGATGTTTTCAAGGCAGTGGAGGCCAATTCACTGGATGTTCTCAAGGCAGTGGAGGCCAATTCACTGGATGTTTTCAAGGCAGTGGAGGCCAATTCACTGGATGTTTTCAAGGCAGTGGAGGCCAATTCACTGGATGTTTTCAAGGCAGTGGAGGCCAATTCACTGGATGTTTTCAAGACAGTGGAGGCCAATTCACTGGATGTTTTCAAGGCAGTGGAGGCCAATTCACTGGATGTTTTCAAGGCAGTGGAGGCCAATTCACTGGATGTTTTCAAGGCAGTGGAGGCCAATTCACTGGATGTTTTCAAGGCAGTGGAGGCCGATTCACTGGATGTTTTCAAGGCAGTGGAGGCCGATTCACTGGATGTTCTCAAGAAAGTGCCATTTTGCCGCCCAAATTATGAGCCGAAATATTAAGCATTACTATTATCAGCATGAATATTAAATGTTAAAACCATGAGCAGAAATATTAAAATTATGAGCAGAAATATGAAGTATTTGATGTTTTCAAGAGAGAGTTAGATTTCGCTCTCAGGGCTAACGGAATCTGGGGATATGGGGAGAAGGCAGGAACGGGGTACTGATTGTGGATGATCAGCCTTGATCGTATTGAATGGCGGTGCTGGCTCGAAGGGCCAAATGGCCTACTCCTGCACCTATTTGCTATGTTTCTATGTTTCTAACTAGATTCTTGATTAGTACGGGTGTCAGGGGTTATGGGGTGAAGGCAGGAGAATGGTGTTGGGAGACAGAGATAGATCAGCCATGATTGAATTGATGGGCCGAATCACCTAATTCTGCTCCTATCATTTATTAGCCTATGAATTTGCCCAGGTCGACCAACATGCTCCATCTACACCAGTCCCACCTGCCTACGTTTGGTCCATATCCCTCTAAACCTGTCCTTTCCATGTCCCTGTCTAAATGTTTCTTCAACATTAGTATAGTACTAACTGCACCAGGTTTCTTCCATACACCCGGCATAGTTTGTGTACAAAAGTTACCCTCAAGTTCCCAATTAAATCTTTCCCCGCTCACCTCAAACCTATGTCTTCTTGTTCTCAACTCTGGGCGTCTACCCGATCTATTCCTCTCATGATTTTGTACACCTCTTTAAGATCACTCCTCATCCTCCTGTGCTCCAAGGAATAATACCTTAGCCTGCTCAACCAGTCCCTGTAGCTCAGGCCCTCAAGTCCTGGCAACATCTTGTATCGTTATCAAACATTGTTCTGCCTTCTACAGATGCGCCGGAGAAAGCATTTTATCGGGATGCACCACAGCGCAGTTTGGGAACAGCCCCTCCAAAGACCGCAAGGAATTGCCGAGAGTTGTGGATGTAGCCCAGACCATCGCGCAAGCCAACCTCCCTTCCATTGACTCCATCTACACCTCACGCTGCCTCGGCAAGGCCGGCAGCATCATCAAGGACCAGTCTCACCCCTGGTCACTCCCTCTTCTTCCCTTTCCCATTAGGCATGAGGTACAGAAGTTTGAGAAACACACACATCCAGGTTCAGGGATAGTTTCTTGCCAGCTGTTAGCGGGCAAGCGCATCATCCTACCAACAACTAGAGAGCGGTCCTGAGCTGGAGGAACTCAGCGGGTCAGGCAGCATCTCTGGAGAAACATGAATAGATGATGTCTTTGGTGATGTCAGATCTTTGGTTTGAAGACCTGTTGAGGATCTGTCCTGGTCCCTCAACACCTCCAAGCTGATCAAAAAGGCACAGCAGCACCTTTACTTCCTGAGGAGGCTCAAAAAAGCCCACCTGTCCCCCCAGATCCTGACCAACTGTTACCGCTGCACCATCGAAAGCATCCTGACCACCTGCTTTACCGTATGGTGCAGCAGTTGCACCGTGGCAGATAGGAAGGCACTACAACGGGTGGTGAAAACCGCCCAGTACATCATCGGGGCCCCGCTCCCTGCCATGGATGCCCTCCACCGAAAACGGTGCCTGAAAGGGCCGGGAAGATCATCAAAGACCCCTCACACCCTAACCATGGACTGTTTGCCCTCCTACCATCAGGGAGGCGGTACAGGAGCCTCAGGTCCCGCACTAGTAGGATGAGGAACAGCTTCTACAACAACACCATCAGACTGCTGAACTCGGAGTCCCGCCGATAGATTTCTCCAGTCTCTCCGTCCACATTGTCTGTATTCTGTATTTATTTTTCTATATCGCTATCACTACGAACCGACGCTAAACTGCATTTCGTTGTACCTATACTTGTATCTGTGCAATGGCATTAAAGTTGAATTGAATTGAATTGAATTGAAGACAAAAATAGACACAAAGTGCTGGAGTAAAGGGCCTGTCCCACCAGCATGCAACTCTATGCGATGAGCGCGACCTAATGCGGTCGCTTGAGCCGTCCGGCGTCGCGGGGCCGGTCCCACTTCGATCGCCGGAGCCGTGCGGAATTGTGCGGAGTTCGTCCCGACATCGCACGGGGCTCCGAAAAACCGACTATGTTCAAAAATTCCGCGCGGCAACGGCTTGTCGGCTCGCAGTCGCCTCGACGCATTACGCACCGCCCCGACATTGTGCCTCCGTGAACCTATCTGTAGGTGCCTCCGTGACCCTCTATGTGTGTGGCTCCGTGGCCCTGTGTGTGTGTGTGCCTCTGCCCCTCTCTGTGTGCCCCTCTCTGTCCTGGCGAACTTACCTTAGACTTCGCTCCAAGTTCGCCTCACTTTGCGCCGCGTTGCGCCACTCACCCGACCTCCGCGCGGCCCCCGCTGCCGGTTTGGTCGCGCTTGCCGCCTGCAGGCAAATGCTGGTGGGAACGGCCCTGTACAGGGGATCACCCGACCTCCGCGCGGCCCCCGCTTCTAGTTTGATCGCGTTCATCGCATAGAGTTGCATGCTGGTGGGACAGGCCCTTAACTCAGCGGGAATGGCAGCATCTCTGGGGAGAAGGAATGGGTGACATTTCGGGTCGAGGCCCTTCTTCAGACTAGTTTGAAGACCAGTTTGACAGGTTTGAAGGCCTTCAGTCTTCGTCTGAAGATGGGTCTGGACCCGAAACGTCACCTATCCACGTTGTACAGAGATGCTGCCTGACCCGCTGCGTTGCTCCAGTACTTTGTGTCTGCCTTTTATAGACCAGCATTTGCAGCTGCCTTGTTCCTGAACAGATAAGTGACATTTGGGGTCGGGACCCTCCGTCAGAAACAGAGGATTTTAACCGCACTGTGCTCATAAAGCATTAGGTCATAGATTCTCCCAGATGAAAACTCAGGGAACATTTGTTTTTTTAAGGAACAGCAATAATTTGTGCAGGAAAGAACTGCAGATGCTGGTTTAAATCGAAGATAGACACAAAATGCTGGAGTAACTCAGCGGGAAAGGCAGCGTCTCTGGAGAGAAGGAATAGACAATAGACAATAGGTGCAGGAGGAGGCCACTCGGCCCTTCGAGCCAGCACCGCCATTCAATGTGATCATGGCTGATCATCCCCAATCAGTACCCCGTTCCTGCCTTCTCCCCATATCCCCTGACTCCGCTATCTTTAAGAGCCCTATCTAGCTCTCTCTTGAAAGCATCCAGAGAACCGGCCTCCACCGCCTTCTGAGGCAGAGAATTCCACAGACTCACAAGTCTGTGTGAAAAAGTGTTTCCTCATGGCTCCATTCTAAATGGCTTACTCCTTATTCTTAAACTGTGGCCCCCGGTCCTGTTTCCTGCCTCTAGCATGTCCAAACCCTTAATAATCTTATATGTTTCAGTAAGACCCCCCTCACATCCGTCTGAAGCCCAGCCGTTCAGACCAAAACTGCACACAATACTCCAGGTTTGGTCTCAATAGTGCCCTAGCATCCAGAGAACCTGCCTCTGAGGCAGAGAATTCCACAGACTCACCACTCTCTGTGAGAAAAAGTGTTTCCTCGTCTCCGTTCTAAACGGCTTACTCCTTATTCTTAAATGGGTGAAGTTTTTCAGGTCGAGACCCTTCTTCAGACTGGGGATCAGGGGGAGCGGATGGTACAGAGATAAAATGTAGTCGGAGACAGTGAGACTGGTCGGAGAACTACGTGTGCCTTTGCTCAGGCTGGTGGAGGTTGCCTCCACAGGCAAAGGTAACCATGGAGTTGCCGGGCAGATTTGACCCTTGCCACCCGCCTGCCTCTCTGGGTGGTCCTGAAATCTCCCCGTCTCCCAGACTGCTCATTACAGGTGGCTAACATACTCAAGTGGAGCCTAAGTCTTGCACCACGTCGCTGGGAGAAATGAATTTCTCCAGCAGACCAAGGCATATCATGTTCTTTAAACATTCCAACCGGTCCCGATGAGTTGGAAAGGCATTCCCATGCAGGCACTTATTATTTTACACCATTTTTATAGTTATTTATTTAATTGTGTATGAGTGGCATTTGTCACGCTCGGACTACTCTGCCGCCAAGCAAGCATTGCTTGAGCATGTGAAAACAGTGCGTTAGATAAATCAGCTGCAAGAATCTACACTCGACTTTTCTGTGTGTGTGTGTGTGTTTATTTCTTTCCTATCTCTGCCTGTGTTTGGCTGAGATGTCGGAGAGGGGATTGTTTGTCAAAGAGTGATATAGCGTGGAAACAGGCCCTTCGGCCCAACTTGCAAACACCGCCCATCATGTCCCAGCTACACTAGTCCCACCTGCCCGCGTTTGGCCCATATCCCTCCCAACCCGTCCTATCCATGTACCCGTCCTGTCTAATGGGCCTGTCCCACTTACGCGACACGTTGAGAATCCAGAGGCGACCAGAAAGACGCTACGACTCTTTGGGCGACTGAGGAGACGGCTCGCGGCCGTACAGGCGACACCCTGGCCACATGCCGCGGGATGAAGCCTGTATGGTCGTGAGTAGTCGCCCAAAGAGTCGTACATAAAGACAGAATGCCGGAGTAACTCAGCGGGACAGGTACGAGCTCTGGATGGAAGGAAAGGGTGACGTTTCAGGTCAAGACCCTTCATCAGACTGAAGACACCTGTCAACTAGCATCTGCAGTTCCTCCCTGCAGACCCTTCCTCTAATGTGTGCTCACACCATCTTCATATCGAGTCCACATCACAAGATTAGAAATTGTTCATCCAGAGCTGAACCCACTTAGTTTAGTTTAGTTTAGAGTTACAGCGCTGACCAGCGATCCCCGCACACACCAACATTATCCTGCACCTACAAGGGACAGTTTTTACATTTACCAAGCCAATTAATCTACAAACCTTTGGAGTCTCGGAGAAAACCCACGCAGGTCACGAGGAGAACGTACAAACTCCGTACAGACGGCACCCGTAGTCGGGATCGAACCCGGGTCTCCGGCACTGCATTCGCTGTAAGGCGGCGACTCTACCGCTGCGCCAGCGTGACTCAGCATCTGCAAACGGGGTGGAAGATTGCAACCTTCACCCATTGGCTTGGTCTATCATGTAAATTGACCCTAGTGTGTGTGTAGGATAGTGTTAGTGTGCGGGGTGGCGCAGACTCGGTGGGCCGAAGGGCCTGTTTCCATGCTGTATCTCCAAACTAATAAACTGAACCAAGCATTGATAGGGGCAACAGAATCTTTTTTTTCCAGGGTGCAAATTTCAAAGATGAGGGCGTTGGTTTAAGGTGAGAGGGGCGACACATAAAGAAGATGGAGGGGGAGGGTTTTTAACACTGAGGGGGGTGGAACATGCTGCCGGGGGTGGTGGTGGAGGCAGGTATATTACTGGTGGTTAAGAGGCCCATGGATAGACACAAGGATATGTAGGGCCATCGATCATGTGCAGACAGAGATTAGTTTAATTTAACATGGACATAGTGGGCTGAAGGGCCTGTAGTTCTGAACTACTCCACAACTCATTGGTGACCCTCGGACTATCTTTGCTGGCTTTGCCTTGCACTAAACGTTATTCCCTTGATCAGGTATCTATCATCACTTCTTCTTGTGTATGGTGTGCACGGCCTAACGTTGTCGGATAACTTGTTCTATTTGATCTTATTTGATCCTGCACGCCAGGTTGATTGCATTCGTCGAAACAGGGCGGACCACGCGAAGGTTGTAATCTCCCGCCTCCATCTATCATCACCATGGGGCGGTTACTCGATACGAGTATGACTGTCCTCTCCTCTCCATAGGGTCGTCTACTTGTGGGTCTGCAGATAGATGTCTGTTGAGGCCGATCTCCGTTCCACACACCTTGGTGCAACGTGGGCAGTGGAGACTGGCGGTGGTCGGTAGTCGTCGAGCCCCCTTCTCTCTCTCTCCTTACGGCGTAGTTCCTTTTCATGACGTGCGGCTCCTTCCTGCACGGATTCCCTCCAGGAGCGCCTGTCCAGTGCAACGTGCTCCCAGTTGCTCGATGTGATGTGAATTGAATTGAATTGAATTAAATTACCTTTATTGTCATTCAGACCTTTCGGTCTGAACGAATTTTCGTGCCTGCAGTCATACATATATTAAAAATGACAAAACCACACACTACAACAAATTTAACATCCACCACAGTGAGTTCACCAAACACCTCCTCACTGTGGTGGAAGGGAAAAGTCTTAGAGTCTCTGTCTTCTTCCCTCCTTGTTCTCCCTCTGCGCTGAGGAGATCCAGGCCTCCGATGCTGCCGTCCACCAGGCCCGCGGCCAAGCCTCCGAAACCGGGCTGCCGCCACTGACGCCAGAACACCGCCACAGGGCCTGCCGCCAGAACGTCGCTGGAGCACCGCAGCCCCGAAAGCCAGGTCGCCGCTGAAGCGCCGAAGCCGTGTCGCCGCTGCTGGAAGCTGGACAGCAAGAAAAGTCGCATCCCCCCGAAGGGAGAGACTAAAACCCCGTTTCTCCCCCCCCCCCTGTAGACGGACTACAGGTGAACCGCCACTTCCGGAATTTCTTCAGACTGTTCTTGATGTTGTCCTTGAGGAGTTTCTGGGGGCTCGCCAACCTTCCTTCAGTTGAGAGTGCAGGATTTGTTTAGGGACATGCGTGTTGGACGACATTGTCCAGTCCATCGAAGTTGGTGCTGCATTATTGAGGTGGTGATGCTGGTCACGTTGGCTTCCTCCAAAACGCTGACGTTGGTGCGTTTGTTCCTCCCAGCCGATCCTCAGAATCTTTCGTAAAGGATCTTCGATGATACTGTCCCAGGGCTAACAAGAGCCTGCTGTAGGTGGTCCATGACTCGGCTCCATACCACAGGGTGGAGAGGACCACGGATCTGTAGACCAGCAGTTTTGTTTGAGCCTTTAGGTCTCGGGTCTTCAAAGGCTCTCTTCCTGAGTCTGGCGTAGGCTCCGCTGGCACAACTCAGGCGATGATCGACCTCAGAGTCGATGTCAGCTTTCTATGCACAGTAGACAATATTTGCTGGAGAAACTCGGCTGTGCGGCAGCAACTATGGAGCGAAGGAAATAGGCAACGTTTCGGGCGAAGGGATGGGTGACGTTTCGGGTCGAGACCCTTCTTCAGACCTAAGGAAATAGGCAACGTTTCGGGGCGAAACCCAAAGGGTTTCGCCCCGAAACGTTGCCTATTTCCTTCGCTCCATTGATGCTGCCTCACCCGCTGAGTTCCTCCAGTTTTATGTCTACCTTCGATTTTTCCAGCATCTGCAGTTCTTTCTTAAAGCATCAGATTGCAGAGCAGCGTGGGTGGTCGTGAACCTTTGCAACTTCTTAACCCCGAAGGGTTTCGTCCCGAAACGTTGCCTATTTCCTTCGCTCCATAGATGCTGCCGCACCCGCTGAGTTTCACCAGCATTTTTGTCTACCTTCGATTCTCCAGCATCTGCAGTTCCTTCTTGAACCTTCTATACACAGTAAATGGCTCGACTGCAATCACATATTCAAGTCAAAAAGTCAAACAAACTTTATTGTCATTTAGAAATACATCGATATATGCAGTTCCAAACGAAATTCTGTTGCATTTGGCTCCCTGTGCAACACGATAAATTAACAGAAGGATAAACATGGATAAAATGGATAAAAGGATAAATAGACAATGGTGGCAGCCCATTACACGGCATTCAGGAGTCTGATGGCTCGTGGGAAGAAGCTGTTGCAGAACCTTGATGTTCTGCTCCTTATGCTGCGATATCTTTTTCCCGAGGGCAGCAGAGTGAACAGGCCGTGATGGAGATGTGTGGGGTCTTTTATAATACTGCTGGCCTTAGACACGCAACGTTTGGTCGCAATATCCCCGATTGAGGGGAGAGAGGTCCCGATAATTTTTTCCGCTGTCCTCACCACTCTCTGCACAGACTTCCAGTCGGAGGCTCTACAGTCCCCAAACCAGACAGAGATACAGCTGGTCAAAATACTCTCTATGATGCCCCTGTAGAAAGTGGTGAGGATGGGATGGGGGAGGTGAGCTCTTCTCATCCGGCGCAGAAAGTGCAACCGCTGCTGCGCTCTCTTCACTGTTGATGAGATGTTATTCGACCAGGTCAGACTGTTAGTGATCTGCACCCCCAGGAACTTTGTGCTACTGACCACCTCCACATCACATTGTCTTTCCGCTGGCTGGATAGCACGCAACGAATGCTTTTCACTGTACCTCGGTACACGTGACCATAAACTAACCTGATTAAAACTGCTCGATGTTCCATTTTCTATGCATAGCAGACTGTCACCATAACAAGTACAGGTCTGTTCAAATTTATTGGCCCTGACTTATTTCCCAACTTGCACAGTTCCAGGAACATCGGGTGCCAGCAACCACCCCCACATTACCAAAGGAAATCATTTAAAATAATTAGATTGAGACAGAAAATAGTGTCTGGGTGGATGATTCCTGTATTCCCCTGCAGGGCTGCAAGTTTCCTGACATTTTGAAGGCACCGGCATTCAATGCTTGCGACCACAGGCAAATGATTTCATAGGAACCCGAGGGGCAACTTTAGCACACAAAGGGTGGTGGGTGTATGGAACGAGCTGCCGGAGGAGGTAGTTGAGGCTGGGACTATCCCAACGTTTAAGAGACAGTTAGACAGGTATATGGATAGGACAGGTTTGGAGGGATATGGACCAAGCTCAGGCAGGTGGGACTAGTGTAGCTGGGACATGTTGGCCGGTGTGGGCAAGTTGGGCCGAAGGGCCTGTTTCTACATTGTATCACTCTGTGACTCTAAATGCTATATTATTATGTGTAGGAAGGAACTGCAGATGCTGGTTTGGACCGAAGACAGACACAAAACGGTGGAGTAACTCAGCGGGACAGGCAGCATCTCTGGAGAGAAAGAATAGGTGACGTTTCGGGTCGAGGCCTGTCTTGACCTGAAACCTTACCTATTCCTATCCCCCAGAGATGCTGCCTGACCTGCTGAAATATTCCAGAGTTGTGTGTATCTTTGGTTTAAACCATCTGCACATTATCAGGCAACTGAACCATCTTTTTTTACTATTGAGGGAGTGTAGCGTAGGTTCACAAGGTTAATTCCCGGGATGGTGGGACTGTCATATGCTGAGAGAATGGAACGGCTGGGCTTGTACACTCTGGAATTTAGAAGGATGAAAGGGGATCTTATTGAAACATATAAGATTATTAAGGATTTGGACACACTAGAGGCAGGAAACATGTTCCTGATGTTGGGGGAGTCCAGAACCAGGGGCCACAGTTTAAGAATAAGGGGAAAGCCATTTAGAACGGAGACGAGGAAACATTTTTTCACCCAGAGAGTGGTGAGTCTGTGGAATTCTCTGCCACCACCTCCAGTTTAAATTCCAGTTGGAATATTTTGGAGGACCAAGTAACCAAGAACCAAGAGGTGGAGGCCGGTTCTCTGGATGCTTTCAAGAGAGAGCTAGATAGGGCTCTTAAAGATAGCGGAGTCAGAGGATATGGGGAGAAGGCAGGAACGAGGTACTGATTGGGAATGATCAGCCATGATCACATTGAATGGCGATGCTAGCTCGAAGGGCCGAATGGCCTACTCCTGCACCTATTGTCTATTGTCTATTGTCTATCCTACCCCCACCAGGGAGCAGTGATGTCTACTATCTACCTCACTGGTGACCCACGGACTATCCTTGATCGGACTTTGCTGGCTTTACCTGGCACTAAACGTTATTCCCATGTATCTATACACAGTAAATGGTTCGACTGGAATCCTGTATTGTCTTCCTGCTGACTTGATAGCACGCAACAAAAGCTTTTCACCGTACCTCGGTTCACACGACAACAAACTAAACTGAAACAACTCATGATGATGACAATAGACAATAGACAAGAGGTGCAGGAGGAGGCCATTCGGCCCTTCGAGCCAGCACCGCCATTCAATGTGATCATGGCTGATCATCACCAATCAGTACCCCGTTCCTGCCTTCTCCCCATATCCCCTGACTCCGCTATCTTTAAGAGCCCTATCTAGCTCTCTCTTGAAAGCATCCAGAGAACAGGCCTCCACCGCCCTCTGAGGCAGAGAATTCCACAGATTTCCAACTCTCTGTGTGAAAAAGTGTTTCCTCATCTCCGTTCCAAATGGCTCACCCCTTGATCAGTCTGAAGAAGGGTCTCGGCCCGGCTGGTCACCTATTCCTGTTTCTCTAGAGAAGCTGCCTGACCCGCAGAGTTACTCCAGCACTTTGTAGTGTACCTTTAATGAGCTATTACTAGTTACATTGAGGGTACACAAAAAGCTGGAGAAACTCAGCGGGTGCAGCAGCATTTAAGGAGCGAAGGAGATAGGCGACGTTTTGGGCCGAAACCCTTCTTCAGACACGAAACCCTTCTGTAACACTAGTTACATTGAGTCCATTGATTGACAAATTCCTTTCTTATTTAGCATGAAAGCCTTCGATGTACAGCATTGATTTCCACCAAGACAATATTTCAACACAATTTAGCACAGTGTTGCTACACTACCATAAGTACTTCTGTTTATATGGAAGTTTTAAAGTAACATTGAAGTCCTGAGGCGATGCAGCAGAGACAATAATAATTGATGCTAAACCATGGAGGGAGATGTTGGGACAGGTGGCCTGAGGCCTTGAAAGAGAGGTGGAGTGTTGTGTGTACACAAAAGGCTGGAGAAACTCAGCGGGTGCAGCAGCATCTAAGGAGCGAAGGAGATAGGCGACGTTTCGGGTCGAGACCCTTCTTCAGGAGTGTTGTGTAATGGTCTAGGAAGGAAATTCCCATCCATGTTAAAAGGGCGGCACGGTGGTGCAGCGGGTAGAGCTGCTGCCTCACAGCGCCAGAGACCCGGGTTCGATCCAGAGGAGTGCAGGTTTGTAGGTTAATTGACTTGGTATAAGTGTAAATTGTCGCTAGTGTTTGTAGGACAGTGCAAGTGTGCGGGGACCGTTGGTCAGTGCGGACTTGGTGGGCCGAAGGGCCTTTTCCACTCTGTTCTCTGAACTATACTAAAACGTCTTTGCATTTATACCACCAAGTGACAATGGTGTGCAGTTGATAGGGAGGTTGGTTCAATATTTTTTTTAAAGAACCAAAATTAGATTTATTCAAGTATTTCCCAGACTCTTTTTGCCAGAGAGTGTCGAATGTGTGGAATTCATTGGCGCAGACGGCAGTGGAGGCCAAGTCAGTAGATATATTTAAGGCAGAGATAGATAGATTCTTGATTAGTGCGGGTGTCAGAGGTTTACGGGGAGAAGGCAGGAGAATGGGGTTAGGATAGATCAGCCATGATTGAATGATGGAGTAGACTCGATGGGCCGAATGGCCTAATTCTGCTCCAATCACCTATCACTTACTATTTACAATACAAAATTATTCAAAACAGACCCGCCACCACAATATAAGTAAAACAAATGTTCCTTAAAAAGCTAAAGGGCCTGTCCCACTTAGCGATGTCAGTGACTGACGCCCTAAAAACCTCAGTCTGAAGAAGGGTTTCGGCCCGAAACGTCGCCTATTTCCTTCGCTCCATAGATGCTGCCGCACCCGCTGAGTTTCTCCAGCATTTTTGTTGTCTACGTAAAAACCGTCAAGTTGTACGACACTGCGCGGCACCGTCACGTCAAGCTGCGACACTCCGCGTCACCCGCCTTCACAACACGAGACGGTTATGCCAAAGTATCATAATCACATTGGAAATGAACTTATCTACAATAAATCTAAGGACCAATAACTTTTTAATAAATAAATTGTTTATTGAACGTCAGCGTCACCGTACATCACCGCGCAGGACAGCGTACGCCAGCATGGGACACACGACTTGGTAAGACACCCCAGATGTTGCCTGAAGATTTTGAACATTCCAAAATCCAGGGGTGACAGGGGAGACACCGCGTGTCACTACATGTGTCACGCCCCGACCACGTCGAGACAACCACGTTTCACTCTCTTGCCAAACATATGGCAACGGGCCCTTGATTCCCCATCCTTGTCAAGGATGCATTCCTCTCCGCCCCCCCCCCCCCCCTCCCCCCACGCGATGCCCAGAGGTCCCGGAAAACCCCCAAGGGCGCCCGTGGACAGCGTGTAGTCCCTCTCTAACACCACCCGGGCGCGGACGTAACCCTGCCTAACGCAAACCGCTGGGACACTCTGAGCAACGATGTTGTGTGCGCATATCCTGCATCTGAACTTGCCATCGCACGCTCGCTGTGAGGAATGAGTCTCGACACTCCACCGAGACGTTGGAAAAAGATTGGAGTTTGTTTTGTCAGAAAAATAAAATAAATGTGGGAAGCGAATGGTTAGAATGGCTCGTTAATGTCAGTCACATTTTACGGTTGTGAAGCTATTTACAAACCTTCCCACTTTATTATTTTAGCAGTAAATATTGTACCTTCGTCGCAGACACAATTTTGCCCTTTTGTTGGGTTTTCCCATGAAAACCATCAGTCGTGCCATGGGTCGTGTTTATAACTGTAGGGGTCAGGAGCCAAACACTGTTGTGTCTGAATAGCTCAGGCCCATGCTTCATCTCCCTGTCACTTTGCTCCAAGGCCCGGCCAAGATGGCGGGCAGTCGGGGCTTTTGCCCGAGTCGACCGTCTGCCACCTAGGTCCGTGTATCACGCGTGTCCCTGGAGAGGGAGCACGCACACGCGGTGCCCGTAGTGCCGGTCGCCGCGGGGATGAGTCGAGTGCGTTGTAGATAAAGTCAATAGACAATAGACAATAGGTGCAGGAGTAGGCCATTCGGCCCTTCGAGCCAGTCAATGTGATCATGGCTGATCATCCACAATCAGTACCCCGTGCCTGCCTTCTCCCCATATCCCCTGACTCCGCTATATTTTAAGAGCCCTACCTAGCTCTCTCTTGAACGTATTTAGAGAACCGGCTAAGCAACCAGAGAAGTCGAGAACATTTAAATCTGATAACTGTTTGATTGCTGTTTGCAAGCTGCCCGCGGGCAGTCTTGGTTTTGTTATTACGCTGTATTTGTGTTTAATTGAATAAAAGTCGTTTAATTGAATAAAAATCAAAATAAAAATTTGGCCTGCAACGAGATGGCAATTCGCGGGGTCCAGGCAGTGGGCAGTTGAGGTTTCTACCCGAGTCGACTGACGAGAGCGTGCAAACTCCGTACGGACAGCACCCACAGTCAGGATCGAACCCGGGACTCCGGCGCTGTGAGGCAGCAGCTCAACCGCTGAGCCGCCCTTGGCAATGGGGGGGATTTAGCAAAAGGCACGTCCACTTCTGACGGAGTGAGTGGGGGGTCGAGGGGACGAGGTGTAAGAGTGATGGGGTGTGAGGGGGTGGGACAGAAGGCGGGCAAAGACACATTTTTATGTGAAGGAAGGAACTGCAGACGCTGGTTTAAACCGAAGATAGACACAAAATGCTGGAGTAACTCAGCGGGACAGGCAGCATGGCTGGAGAAAAGGAATGGGTGACGTTTCGGGTCGAGACCCTTCATCGGTCTCGACTAGAAACGTCACCCATGTCTTCTCTGCGGGGATGCTGCCTGTCCCGCTGAGTTACTCCAGCATTTTGTGTCTATCTGCAGAGAATTTTAACATCAATGGGGTTGTTCAAGAAGCCAATGGCATGGTTAAGTGAGACAAGTCCGGACTTGGGCAGCAGAGGTTTTGATGGCAGCTTGTTTTTTTTTTTTGGGGGGGTGGGGGGAGCTGGATGTGGGAGAGAGGCCAAGGTGTGTTGCTGTGTTCAAACCTGAGGTAACTAATGAGGTGAGTCAGGGACAGTGAGATCATTGACGACACCATCATCACACTGCCGATGGCTCCACAATTCACATCACCGGGGGCACCGTGAAGTTGGCAGCCTCGCCAACAGTCTGTCTGGTCGGTTCGGATTGTTCGGATTGTTCCCGATGTTGGGGAGGTCCAGGACAAGGGGTCACAGCTTAAGGATAAGGGGAAAATCCTTTAGGACCGAGATGAGAAGGACTTTTTTCACACAGAGAGTGGTGGGTCTCTGGAACTCTCTGCCACAGAGGGTAGTTGAGGCCAGTTCATTGGCTATATTTAAGAGGGAGTTAGATGTGGCCCTTGTGGCTAAAGGGGATCAGAGGGTATGGAGAGAAGGCAGGTACGGGATACTGAGTTGGATGATCAGCCATGATCATATTGAATGGCGGTGCAGGCTCGAAGGGCCGAATGGCCTACACCTGCACTTAATTTCTATGTTTCTATGTTTCATAATGAGAGGAGTTGACTATAGGAGCAAAGAGGTCCTTCAGCAGTTGTACAGAGCCCTAGTGAGAGTTGTGTAACCTGGAGTAACGTGGAGTAACGTGTGCAGTTTTGGTCTCCTAATTTGAGGAAGGACATTCTTGCTGTTTGGGACATGTCGGAAGGAACTGCAGATGCTGGTTTACACCGAGGATGGACACAAAACGCCGGAATAACTCAGCGGGACAGGCAGCATCTCCGGAGAGAAGGAATGGGTGACGTTTCGGGTCGAGACCCTTCTTCCGACTGAGAGTCAGGGGAGAGGGAGATACAGAGATATGGATGGGTAAGGTGTGAAAATGACAGATCAAAGCTGATAACGATAAGGAAATATTGTATATATAGGAAGGAACTGCAGATGCTGGTTTACATTGAAGAGAGACATAAAATACTGCACGGCATGGAGGGTGGCACGGTGGCACAGTGGTAAAGTTGCTGCCTTACAGTGCTAGCAGCGCCAGAGACCCGGGTTCGATCCCGACATCCGATGTTGTCTGTACGGAGTTTGTACGTTCTCCCCGTGACCTGCGTGGGTCTTCTCCGAGATCTTCAGTTTCCTCCCACGCTCCAAAGACGTACAGATTTAGAAACATAGAAACATAGAAAATAGGTGCTGGAGTAGGCCATTCGGCCCTTCGAGCCTGCACCACCATTCAATATGATCATGGCTGATCATCCAACTCAGTATCCTGTACCTGCCTTCTCTCCATATCCCCTGATCCCTTTAGCCACATCTAACTCCCTCTTAAATATAGCCAATGAACTGGCCACAACTACCTTCTGTGGCAGAGAATTCCACAGATTCACCATTCTCTGTGTGAAAAATGTTTTCCTCATCTCGCTTCTAAAGGAATTCCCCCTTATCCTTAAACTGTGACCCCTTGTTCTGGACTTCCCCAACATCGGGAACAATCTTCCTGCATCTAGCCTGTCCAACCCCTTAAGAAGTTTGTAAGTTTCTATAAGATCCCCCGTCAATCTTCTAAATTCTAGCGAGTACAAGCCGAGTCTATCCAGTCTTTCCTCATATGAAAGTCCTGACATCCCAGGAATCAGTCTGGTGAACCTTCTCTGTACCCCCTCTATGGCAAGAACGAATTTCCTCAGATTTGGAGACCAAAACTGTACGCAATACTCCAGGTGTGGTCTCACCAAGGCCCTGTACAACTGCAGTAGAACCTCCCTGCTCCTATACTCAAATCCGTTTGCTATGAATTCTAACATACCATTCGCTTTTGTAGGTTCATTGGCTTGGTGCAAGTGTATTTTGTCCCTAGTGTGTGCAGGATAGTGTAAGTGTACGGCGATTGCTGGTCGGTGCAGACTCGGTGTGGCGAAGGGCCTGTTTCTGCACTGTATCTCTAAACTAAACTCAGCGGGACGGGCAGCATCTCTGAAGGAAAGGAATGGCTGATGTATCGGGTCGAGACCCTTCTTTAGCCAGTCTGAAGAAGGGTCTCGAACCGAAACGTCACCCATTCCTTCTCTCCAGAGATGCTGCCTGACCCGTTGAGTTACTCCAGCATTTTGTTTCTATCTTCAGTTTAAACCAGCATCTGCAGTTCCTTCCTAAAACCCATTGCCCCAACTTGTCCACACATCGATCAACATGTCCCATCTACACTACAAGGAAATGTAGAATGCTTCGCCCAACACCTCCGCTCAGTTCGCAATAACCAACCTGATCTCCCGGTGGCTCAGCACTTCAACTCCCCCTCCCATTCCCAATCCGACCTTTCTGTCCTGGGCCTCCTCCATGGCCAGAGCGAGCCCCACCGTAAATTGGAGGAGCAGCACCTCATATTCCGCCTGGGTAGTTTGCACCACAGCGGTACGAACATTGACTTCCCCAATTTCAGGTAGTCCCTGCTTTCTCCCTCCTTCCCCTCCCATTCCCAGCTCCCCCACAGCCCACTGTCTCCGCCTCTTCCTTTCTTCTTCCCGCCCCTCCCCACGTCAGTCTGAAGAAGGATCTCAACCCAAAGGTGATGTTTCGGGTCGAGACCCTTCTTCAGACTGATTGACAAAAATGCTGGAGAAACTCAGCGGGTGAGGCAGCATCTATGGAGGGAAGGAATAGGTGACGTTTCGGGTCGAGACCCTTCCGGGTCTCGACCCGAAACGTCACCTATTCCTTCGGGGTTTCCACCCAAAACGTCACCTATTCCTTCGGGGTCTCGAACCGAAACGTCACCTATTCCTTCGCTCCATAGATGCTGCCTCACCCACTGAGTTTCTCCAGCATTTTTGTCTACCTTCGATTCTTCCAGCACCTGCAGTTCCTTCTTAGACACCAGTGTACGGATGATCGCTGGTGGGTGTGGACTCGGTGGGTGGAAAGGTGCCTGGTTCTGCTCTGTATCTCCAACGTCTAGGGACTTTTAATCACAGAACGACCCTCCCGTTCTCCCTCCAAATCCCCTGATATTGTGCGCTGATCACATTCACATTCTGCTTGAAACCCAAGATCAGTGTGTTTTATGTGTGGCGAGGGTGAGAGTCTGGCTGCCACAGAGCACGGCGTTCCCACTGAACCTGCCCGCTCCATATCCATCTGCACAGTGTTGAACGATGCACCAAATGCAATCTGGTGGATCCTCTGGAACGGGCTATAAATCAGTCCACCCACCGCCCAAACGGTGAAATACTAGTCGTAGAGAACAGACAGCATGGAAACAGGCCCTTCGGCCCAACTATCACCAATAAGGGGTAGGCCCTTTAGGACTGAGATGAGGAAACACTTTTACACACAGAGAGTTGCGAATCTGTGGAAATCTCGACCCGAAACGTCACCTATCCCTTCGGGTTTCTTTTTTTTATTAGAAGATAATACATAATAAAAAACATTGTGTTTGTAGTAGTCATACACTATTAATATTGTTTATATTATCAATTGTATAATAATTGTACTATATATTTTTTTATTTTTTATTTTTATATAGATAGAAACAAAATTAAAAGAGGATGCAATAATCAGGTAATTCTACATCATTGGAGATATGTCCGTGGATTATAAAATGTAATTCTTCATCTAATCCTTGACTCCGGTTTCAGCCAGGTTCTTGTGCCGAACCGGTTTGCCCCTTCCAATAGTCAATGAATGGAGACCATATCCTAGTAAATAGTTTTAAAGAAGGAACTGCAGATGCTGGAGAATCGAGGGTTACACAAACGGCTGGAGAAACTCAGCGGGGGCAGCAGCATCTAAGGAGCGAAGGAGATAGGCGGCGTTTCGGGTCGAGGCCCTTCTACATTTATAACCATATAACCATATAACAATTACAGCACGGAAACAGGCCTTCTCGGCCCTTCCAGTCCGTGCCGACCATTTATTTTCCCCTAGTCCCATCTACCTGCACTCAGACCATACCCCTCCATTCCCTTCCCGTCCATATACCTATCCACTTTACTTTTAAATGTTAAAATCGATCCTGCCTCCACCACTTCTGCAGGAAGATCATTCCACACTGCCACCACTCTCTGAGTAAAGAAGTTCCCCCTCATGTTACCCCTAAACCTCTGTCCCTTAATTCTCATGTCATGCCCTCTTGTTTGAATCTTTCCTACCCTCAATGGGAAAAGCTTATCCACGTCAACTCTGTCTATCCCTTTCATCATTTTAAAGACCTCAATCAAGTCCCCCCTTAACTATTTCTAGTAAATAGTTCTTGTTTGTACATTAAGACAAATCTTAATCTTTCCAAATGTAGGGTCTCCTTCGGGGTCTCGACCCGAAATGTCACCTATTCCTTCGCTCCATAGATGTTGCCTCACCCGCTGAGTTTCTCCAGCATTTTTGTCCACCTTAGAATGGTTCGTGGTCAGTGGGAGCTTTGGGCCCGTAGGTGGCAGTAGCGAGGTTGGCAGCAAGTCCACGCCACATCTGTTGGAATGATTTGTTTGTACGCAGCTTTCTAGAGGGACGTTGACGCGGGCACTGTCCCAGTCAACAGGCAGCTGCCTGTCCGGGAGGTCGTTGCTTCATTTCAAAGGCTGAAACTGATACAGAGAGTTGTCGATCATCGGAGACTTGGCTGCCGTTGGGATCAAGTCTCGTCCCCCCCCCCCCCCTTCACCCACCACCCCCCCCCCCCCCCTCCCTTCACTCAGCACCTCGTTTGCCCAACGCATTCCCAGTCAAAACCGCTCCCTGGTTTCCCACCTAAAACTCTGGAGTTACAATTGCCGGAGGAATCAAAGGTCCCTCAAGCCCATGAGCTTTCAACTATCTCACACCCACATTAGATCATAAGACCACTCGGCCCATCACGTCTACTCCGCCATTCAATCGTGGCTGATCTATCTCTCCCTCCAAACCCCATTCTCCTCCCTTGTCCCCATAACCCCTGACACCCTCACTAATCAAGCATCTGTCTATCTCTGCCTTAATTATATCCACTGACTTGGCCTCCACAGCCTTCTGTGGCGAAGAATTCCACAGATTCACCACCCGCAGATCACAGGGTTACATGGATATAACATGCATATAACATGAATAGGACAGGTTTGGAGGGATAGCAATCAAACGCAGGCAGGTGAGACTAGTGTAGATGGGGCATGTTGGCCGGTATGGGCAGGTTGGACCGAAGGGCCTGATTCCCCACTGTATAACGTGGAATTCTCCGCCTCAGAGGGCGGTGGAGGCAGGTTCTCTGGATGCTTTCAAGGGAGAGCTAGATAGGGCTCTTAAAAATAGCAGAGTCAGGGGATATGAGGATCACATTGAATGGCGGTGCTGGCTCAAAGGGCCGAATGGCCTACTCCTGCACCTATTGTCTATTGTCTATCTCTCCTTGATTCTAGGAGCAGATTTAGGCCATTCAGGCCATCGAGTCTGCTCCACCATTCAACCATGACTGATCTATCCATCCCTCCCATCCCCATTTCATAACCTCTGATGCCTTTGCTAATCAAGAATCTGTCCATCTCCACTTTAAACATACCCAATGACTTGGCCTCCTTTACAGACTCTCTGCTCATGGCAGGCACTAGGTTATGGTGTTCATCATCACCACACAAGGTCCCATAAGATCAATAGACCATAAGAGCAGAATTAGGCCATTCAGCCCATCAGGTCTGGTCCACCATGGCTGATCTATCTTCCCCTCTCAACCCCATTCTCCTGCCTTCTCCCCGTAAATCTTCGACAACCGTCCTGATCAAGACCATACCAGTGAAATCGCGGAGAGTTGTGCATTCAGCCCAGACCATCACACAAACCAACCTCCCTTCCATTCACCCCATCTACACCTCACGCTGCCTCAGCAAGGCTGGCAGCATCATCAAGGACCATTCTCATCCTTGGCCACTCCGTTTTCCTGCCCTGTAAAAACACACACCTCCAGATTCAGGGACAGTTTCTTCCCGGCTGTTATCAGGCAACTGAAACCTTCCTATCTACAACTTAATTTAGCAATGTTACAAAATTTTGAGATTTTAAAAATCAAGTCTGCAATTTATCCCATCAGATAAAGCATAAAAAGAAGTTTAATTTGACACCTAATTCACTTTCATATCTTAAGTATTAAAAAAGTTATGGCGATTTTCATACTCTGAAATTAGCATCTTGCTCCCCATTGCCTTTCAATTGACTTAACTCAAAACCTGTGATCTAGGACAGTCAAAAGCCCATAACTTTCTTAAAAATTAATAGAACTCAATGAAATTTTCAGTTATTATAGATTGAAGCATTCTGAAACAAATATGAAACAATCTTACTTGGATGACCCGAAATTAGAGCATATAATTAGTTAGTTATCTAATTGTAGCTAATTACAAAATTCAATTACTAGATTTAAACATCTATCCATTTCTTAAGAAAATATAAACTTTTTAAAATTGCCTAAGTGTCCAAATAACATTCACACAATAATCCACAATATAACATGATTTTTAAATCTCATTTTCATGAATTTATAGGCCAAATGGAAGGAATTTAGTGTTTAATGCCTGTAAATTAATGGGCATTTAAATCAACTAGCGAGTGGGTTTTAGTGGAATGCGGTGGATTGGAACCTTGCGGTTTGCTGTGAAGTTGGCAGGAAAAATACAGCCGGTTCATAGATTTTTTTGGTCCCCTTTTTGCAACATGAAAATGTGATTAAAGGCTTCCTAAAAACCAAGTTTTTATGTAAAAATAAACTGTGTACTTTATTTTCTCCCCTAGTTAGGTCCGTTCCACTGTCGGCGTTCACGGCTTTAGAAGATGATTTTTAAACTGCTCTAGTTAATAAATAATCTAGCGTAGTTTAAAAATACCTTCATGAATGAAATGTCGGAGCGATTTCTCTTTAGCGACGAAATCGCCCGACATGGATCGACTTGGACTGCCTAGATAAAATCGGCATTTTAAACCCGCCCCCCTCTGAAAGGCGCCAAAGTTGCGCACACGGGGAGCGGCAGAACTACAGCGCCGCTAAAGGCAGGTATTGTAACATACCTACTTAATAGCAGTCCTGACCTCCCATCTAACGCATTGGTGACCCTCGGACTATCTTTAATCGGACTTTACTGGACTTTATCTTGCGCTAAACGTTATTCCCTTAATCCTGTATCTGTACACTGTGGACGGCTCGATTGTAATCACGTATTGTCTTTCCGCTGACCGAATAGCACGCAACAAAAGCTTTTCACTATACCGCGATACACGTGGCAATAATGATAAACTAAAATAAACTAATCAAGAACCTATCAAACTCCACTTTAAGAATTCCCACTGACTTGGCTTCCACAGCAATGTATTCCACGGATTCACCACCCACTGACTAAAGAAACCCTCCTCATTTACCCAGTACGGCACGGTGGCGCAGCGGTAGAGTTGCTGCCTCACAGCGCCAGAGACCCGGGTTCCATCCTGACTATGGGTGCTGTCCGTACGGAGTTTGCACGCTCTCCCCGTGACCTGCGTGGGGCTTCTTTAGGAACCTCCGGTTTCCTCCCATGCTCCAAAGACGTACATGTAGGCTAATTGGCTTTGGTGAACTTGTAAAACGTCCCTAGTGTGGGTAGGACAGAGTTAATGTGTGTGGATCTTTGGTGGTTTTCTTGAAACAAAATTAAACTAACTAAACTCTGCCAGGCCTTTCACTGGGTGCTAAATTTCAATGAGGTCTCCCACTCATCCTTCTAAACTGTAAGTGAGGGTTACACAAAAAGCTGGAGAAACTCAGCGGGTGCAGCAGCATCTAAGGAGCGAAGGAGATAGGCGACGTTTCGGGTCGAGACCTTTCTTCAGACGTGCAAACTCCGTACGGACAGCACCCGTAGTCAGGATGGAACCCGGGTCTCTGGCGCTGTGAGGCAGCAACTCTACCGCTGCGCCACCGTGCCGTCCTGGGTAGATGAGGAGGGTTTCTTTACTCAGTGGGTGGTGAATCTGTGGAATATATTGAGTCTGAAGAAGGGTCTCGACCCGAAACGCCGCCTATCTCCTTCGCTCCTTAGATGCTGCTGCACTCGCTGAGTTTCTCCAGCCGTTTGTGTAACCCTTGATTCTCCAGCATCTGCAGTTCCTTCTTTAACAAACTGTAAGTGAGGTTGGGGGAAGGAAAAAACCTCCTCATCTCCATTCTAAAGTTTAGTCTAGAGAAACAGCTCGATAAACAGGCCCTTCGGCCCACCGTGTCCGCACGGGCCAGCGATCCCCGCACATTAACACTACCCTACACACACTAGGGACAATTTTTGCATTTGCTCCGAGCCGATTAACCTACAAACCTGCACGTCCTTGAAGTGCGAGAGGAAACCGAAGATCTCGGAGAAAACCCACGCAGGTCACGGGGAGGGTACACAAAAGGCTGGAGAAACTCAGCGGGTGCAGCAGCATCTAAGGAGCGAAGGAGATAAGCCACGTTTCGGGTTGAGACCCTTCTTCAGACTCACAGGGAGAACGTGTACAAACTCCGTGCAGACTAGCGCCCGTAGTCAGGATCAAACCCGGGTCTCTTGCGCCGTGAGGCAGTAATTCCACCGCTGTCGTTAAAGATTTGTCCTTTATTCTAATTTATTCTGCCCCTCCTTCCCTTTGGTAAAGAATGAATGAATGAATTAATAAATTTATTGGCCAGCTATGTACACATACAAGGAATTTGCCTTGGTGCTCCGCTCGCAAGTAACAACACGACATACAGTGACAATTAAGAATGGCACATAAAACACAAATAATAAAACATTACAGCTTACACATAAAACATTACAGTGAAAGTGAACTCACCTGGGCCAACAAGGTATTTGTAGCAGAAACAAAACTCTGAGCTGGTGCGGATAAAGACCTTGTGCTACAATCTGCCAGGTGTCCCCTACATCAACTTCAACAGCCAAGCATTCATCACCTTTTAACATGTAATCTAGATTGACCCAACATCTATTGACACCTTCCTAATGCCATTGTCAGGCCTATCACCGCCCACACCTCCATTCAGAGCACCCTCCTGAGAGACGTCCGTCCGTCTGTCTGTCCACACCATCTTTCACCTGTTTGCTGGTGTCCATAAACATTCTGGTTTCTTCAATAAGCTCATGAGTTATAGGAGGAGAATTAGGCCATTCGGCCCATCTCCGCCATTCAATTCCTCCCACTTGCAGCTCTGCCAACACGGTCACCGCAAGAAGTTGCATAAGTTGTTACTTGTTCATAAGTTGTTCACCCCGACCACGGGGGAACATTGGGGAACATTAGGAATCATGGAATCATGGAAAACTTTATTGTCATCCAGACCTTGCGGTCTGAACGAAATTTCGTTGCCTGCAGTCATGCATATAGTAAATGACTAAACGCACAATAAATACAAATTTAACAGTGAGTTCACCAGACACCTCCTCACTGTGGTGGAAGGCAAAAATCTTGTCTTTCAGAATCAGAATGCCTTTTATTGTCACTATACACATGTACAGTGAGATTAAAAACTGCTCCTACTCAATGCAAAATCAAGACAAAAAGGGGGGGGGGGGGATAAGGTGCACAGTTTCTGCAGCGCTATATACATATCTATAAAAAGACAATGGATAATAGAATGGATAATAGGATTCCTATATCCAGTATGGGTTAAAGTTACAGTACAAATTACAGTAGGTGGATAGATGGAAGTCCGGGGGTTGGGCTGTGAAGTCAGTGCATGTGTGAGTTCAGGGAGATGATGGATTTTGGGAAGAAACTGAAACATCTTGGCTTTGTCTCTTCCCTTCTTGTTCTTCCTCTTCCTCTGCGCTGAGGCAGAGGTAGAGGAAGAGGACTGACTTTGGTGCCTTCCCTCACAGTGGGGAACTTTGATTCTGCCGTCTGCGGATATTTTGATGTTGAATTCTATCGTGTGTTGTGTTCTTTATTTTCATTGTATGGCGATCACATTTCACTGTGACAAATAAATGTATCTGGCATCTTGTTCTAGGTGCAGAGTTAGGCCATTCTGCCCATCATGTCTACCCCGTCATTCAATCACGGCTGATCTATCTCTCCCTCTCAACCCCACTCTCCTGCCTTCTCCCCGTAGCCCCCTGACACCCGTACTGATCAAGAATCTGTCAATTTCCACCTTTCAAAAATCCATTGAATTGGCCTCCACAGCCGTCTGTGGCAATGAATTCCACAGGTTCACCAGCCTCTGGCTAAAGAAATTCCCCCTCATCTCCTTTCTAAATGTACGTCCTTTTATACTGAGCCTGTTCACCTCTGGTCCTGGACTCTCCCTCTAGTGGAAACATCCTCTCCACATCCACTCTATCCGGGCCTTTCGTGCAGTAACCTGGAAGGCTGAGCAATCAACTGAACATAGGTCTCCCATCTCCGCACCAGTGCTTTGTCTTGCTAGCCGTCTACCCGTCCGAGAGAAGGGGATTCGATCACAGATGAAGAACTATGAGTAATTCTTGCCTCCCTTTGATCTGGTATTTTGTTGGTTCACGTGCTTGATCAACGGTGTTTTGTCATACATGTTTTATTAATATTAATGTTTAGTGTTTTCTGATTCATTCGTAACTGTCACTGTATGTCATGTTGTTACTTGTGGGCGGAGCACCAAGGCAAATTCCTTGTATGTGAATACTTGGCCAATAAATTTACTTACTTCATATTTATTCATACCGTCGCCAGGACAAGGAGATCCATTCACAACATCTAAAGGGGAGTGGGAGAAGATGGCAGAAGAAGGTATCACCAAGGTGGGACAAGTATTTGATTACATTGGTTGCTTTCCCGAGGCAGCGTGAGGTGTGGATGGGGTCAATGGTGGGGTGCCTGGTCTGTGCGACGGACTGGGCCACATCCGCAACTCACGGCATTATCTTGCGGTCTGGGGTAGAGCTGTTCCCAATCCAACCTGTGATGCAACCCAAAAAATATGCAGAAGTTTGTCAGAGTCTTTGGAGATATGCCGAAATCTCTCAGTCTCTTGAGAAAGTCGAGGCTTTAGACTTTTGGACGTTAGAGGTACCACGTGGGGGAAAAGGGCCCTTCGGCCCGTCGAGCTCGCTCCGACCAGCGACCACCCCGCACATCAGCACCGTCCTACACTCACGACCGACAATTTACAATTTTACCGAAGCCAATGAACCGACAAACCTGCACGTCTTTGGGCTGTGGGAGGAAACCAAAGCACCCGGAGAAAACCCACGCGGTCACAGGGAAAACGTGCAAACTCCGTACAGACAGCACCCGTAGTCTCTGGCGCTGTGAGGCAGCAACTCTACCACTGCGCCACCTTCCTAATCCTAATCGCTGCACTTGTGCCTCCAGTCCTACACTAATGTCAAACTCGTAACTGCATTGTAAACTGACGCAGTGATCACTTAAAGATATTTAAGCCAGTGATAGCTAATGGATTTTAGCTTCATCAGGACACAAGTATTAATTTTCAGTTTCCTAACATGGACGGTCATTGATCAGCAATTACACAAGACTTGGGAGTTTCCTGTTGTAATCTCCAAATTTAGTATTTTTCTTAAACACATCAGAAACAGTAGAGCTACTGCGCCAGAGGCCCGGGTTCGATCCTGACTACGGATGCTTGTCTATACGGATATTGTACGTTCTCCCTGTGACCTGCATGGGATTTCACCGAGATCTTCGGTTTCCTCCCACACTTCAAAGGCGTGCATGTTTGTAGGTTAATTGGTTTGGTGTAAATTTTTAAAAATGTTCCTAGTGTGTGTAGGGTAGTGTTAATGTGCGGGGATCGCTGGTCGGCACGGACCCGATGGGCCGAAGGGCATGTTTCCGCGCTGCATCTCTAAACTAAACTAAATCTTCATTCAAGGCTTACGCCGCAAAGCTCGAGGATATTTTGGTGATTCATTTTCTGACATCAATATTACAGATGTCAGAGGTTATGGGGAGGAGGCAGGAGAATGGGGTTAGGAGGGAGAGATCGATCAGCCATTCGATCGATTGAATGGCGGAGTAGACTTGATGGGCCGAATGGCCTAATTCTACTCCATTCACTTATGACTTTATGACCTTATTCAAGGTAGTCTTCACGGGGCAGAGTGCTCTATAATTATATCTGCAGGAAGGAACTGCAGATGCTGGATCACACCGAAGATAGACACGTCGGCAAGTTCCTGAACCAGTGTCCGTGCATACAGAAACTAAAGTGGAGGCATTTTCACACAAAGTGTGGTGGGTGTATGGAACGAACTGCCAGAGGAGGTATGTACAGAGGAACTGCAGATGCTGGTTTACACCGAAGATATGAAGACACAAAAATCTGGAGTAACTATCCTTCCATCCAGAGACGCTGCCTGTCCCGCTGAGTTACTCCAGCATTTTGTGCCTATCTTGCCAGAGAAGGTAGTTAAGGCTGGGACTATCCCAACGTTTAAGAAACAGTCAGATAGATACATGGATAGGACAGGTTTGGAGGGATATGGGCCAAACGCAGGCAGGTGGGACTAGTGTAGCTGGGACATTGTTGGCCCATAAATGAATATCTCATCAAGATGGCTAAAAGGAAATTAAATTCAAGTAATTAAATTAATTACTTAAATTAAGTGCAGTTTAGGTTAGAGATTAAATTAAACTAAAATGAATTAAATTAAATTCAGTTTATTAAGTTCATGAAATTAAGTTCAAACTTAACTTAATTTAATGTAATTACTTGAATTTAAATTCCTTAGCCACCTTGATGGGATATGCACTAATCGGCCCAACTTGCTCACACTAGCCAACATGTCACAACTACACCAGTGGAGTGTATATAGGAGTATATGGGGAGGAACCCACGTGGTCCCTGGAAGAACGTGCAAACTCCACACACTCAGACAGCACCCGAGGCCAGGATCGAACCGGGGTCTCCGGTGCTATGAGGCAGTGGCTCTACCAGCTGCGCCATCGCGCCACCCAAGGTGGAACAAAGAGGGAGTGCTAATGGCCATCGTTTTATTGATAAAACAGAGACATCAAAGACTCTGACACTGCCTGCGATTCCCACAACACTGCTTGAGGGATGGGTAACATCGAATTTACCTGACAGTACAGGCGATGACCAATTGACTTTGTGGACAGCAGGTACATGTCAGTCTTTGAAAGCCACTTAGACCAGCGATATCACCTTTCTGAGATCTGTTTTTTCAATTTTCCCAGAGAAAACAAACCTTTTACTTTTCGTGTTATTACCTTACATTTTGCAAAAAGTTCTCTTCACTCCTTCGCTTGAACTCGGTGATTAATTTGCATGGGTAAATATGGTAGCAGGATCTTCAAAGAGCAGAGGCCGTGAGATGTGAGGCGCAGGTATGTCGGTGTGAGCGCTGCTGTCACTACAGCGCGGCAGGTATGCGAGTGACCACCCAGGTGGAGGCAGGTTGGGCGGGCGGGAGGGACGTCATCAAACAGGCACAGACCCTTCCCTCCTCCGACCAGACGCTGCTCGTGATAAAGGCACACCATCCGCCCGCAGACTCACACACCTCACTCACACTGCACGCTGCACAGCCTTCAACTGCAGGCAGATTACAGCAAATGGCAGAATTGGCTTGTGGGTGTGGGTGTGTGTGGGTGTGTGTGGGTGGGTGTGGGTGGGTGTGGGTGGGTGGGTGTGGGTGGGTGTGGGTGTGTGTGGGTGGGTGTGGGTGTGTGTGGGTGGGTGTGGGTGTGTGTGTGTGTGTGCACACGTATGTGTGTGTGCATTTTTGAGTGAGTGTGTGTGTTCGCATGTTTTGCGTGTGTGTGTGTTTCTGAGTGTGCGCGTGTATGTGCATGTGCATGCATGTGTGTGTGTGTGCATGTGCATGCGTGTGTGTGTGTGCGCATGTGCATGTGCGTTTGTAAGGTGTGCGTATGTGTGGGTTTTTTGCAAGTGTGATGTGTGCATGCATGTGTGTGAGTGTGCATGAGTGTGTGTTTTTGTGCATGCGTGCTTGTATTTATGCATGTGTGTGTCTGTGGGCGCGTGTGTGTATGAGTATGTGTGCGCGTGTATATGTGTGGGTGTGTGCGTAAGTGTGTGTTTTTGTGCGTGCGTGCTTGTGTTTATGCATGTGTGTGTCTGTGGGCGCGTGTGTGTATGAGTATGTGTGTGTGCGTGTATATGTGTGGGTGTGTGCGTAAGTGTGTGTTTTTGTCCGTGCGTGCTTGTGTTTATGCATGTGTGTGTCTGTGGGCGCGTGTGTGTATGAGTATGTGTGTGCGCGTGTATATGTGTGGGTGTGTGCGGGTGTACGAGAGTGTGTGTGCGCGTGTGTACATGTGTGATCTACAGACTGACAGGCACACATACCGAGGTGGGCATCTTCCAGCAGTATGCCTTTGTGCTGCATCCACCAACCCCTCTCACCAGAGCCAACACAATTCCAGACTAAATTTGACTTTGCAGAAGAAGCCAAAACAAATATTTTAAGACTTCTCGATTTGCTTTCATACCGAGATACTTCTGAGCTATTTAAACAGGTTGAATGGAAACGATAGAGAATGTGCATATCAGATGTTACTTGTCAGCCCAGAAATTCAGTGAAAACAAGAATTTCTTCTGTTGGCCCGGTTCCACCTGAGAACTATATTTAGTGTGCAGTTTAGCATGTCCAACTTAAACAAGTTCGTGCAATAATTTAGCAGTCAATCCTCTATTTAAACAAGTTAGTGGTTGTGTTAAAATAGTGCAAATGGGAATACAATATTAATGGGCAAACCAGTTTGCTTAAGTAACGTACTGTGAGGACAAATTAGCCCTGGAGTGTTAACAAGATTGAGTGGGTTTATACATCTGATGGATATCTCTCCCCTGGACTCCAGACAAAGAGTTTAGCTTTAGGTTTATTACCGTCACATATACCCAGGTACAACACGATGCTTTATTTTGCACGCTATACAATCAGATTAGATAATACCATAAATAAATACAAGCCAGACAAACTCAAGCCCAAGAGGTAGCGAGAGGGGAAGATACAGAGTGCAGGATATAGTTCTCAGCATTGTAGAGCATCAGTTCCAGAGACAAAGTCCAATGTCTGCAATGGGATAGAGGTGAATCGGACAGTGCCCTAGCTTATGGAAGGGTCGTTCAGAAGCCTGATAACAGAGGGGAAGAAGCTGTCCCTGATTCTGGTGGTGCGTGCTTTCGAGCTTCTGTACCTTCTGCCGGACGGGAGCGGGGAGAAGAGGGAATGACCGGGGTGGGACAAGTCTTTGGTGATGTTGGCTGCTTTTCCCAGGCAGCTCGAAGTGTAGACGGAGTCGATGGTGGGGAGTGTGGACCGTGTGATGGGACTGGGCGACATCCACAACTCTCTACAATTTGGGGTGGATGAGAAAGCAGAATAACATGGAACCAGTGTGAACCGATTATCGACAGTCTACGTCGACCTGGTCGGCCGAGGGGCCTGTTTCCCATCCACTCCCGGCACACTAAGCGGACCATTTACAGAGGGCCGGTTAATCTACCAGCCCGCACGTCGTTGGGATGTGGGAGGGAGCCGGAGCACCCGGATGAAACCCACGGGGTCACGGAGAGAACGTGCAAACTCCACACACACACAGACAGCATCCGAGGTCAGGATCGATCCGGGGTCTCTGGTGCTACGAGGCAGCAGCACTACCCGCTGCCACCCTCTTCTTTGGTTGGATGCAATGGAATGAAGTGGGCTGATGATGTTTGAGGTCATGTATTTGGTAAGAGAAATCAAAAGATGGCCAATTATCTAAAAGGATCAGTGGAGTGGAGAGGGATCTAGATCGCTTTTCGCTTGGGCAGCTTGGATGGCATGAATATTAGAAACATAGAAAAATAGGTGCTGGAGTAGGCCATTCGGCCCTTCGAGCCAGCACCGCCATTCAATATGATCATGGCTGATCATCCAAAATCAGTACCCCATTCCTGCTTTTTCCCCATATCCCTTGATTCCTTTAGCCCGAAGAGCTAAATCTAACATCCAGTGAATCGGCCACCACTACCTTCTGTGGCAGAAAATTCCACAGATTCACAACTCTCTGGGTGAAAATGTTTTTCCTCATCTCAGTCCTAAATGGCCTACCCCTTATTCTTAAACTGTGACCCCTGGTTCTGGACACCTCCAACATCGGGAACATGTTTCCTGCATCTAACTTGTCCGATCCTTTAAGTGCTTTATATGTTTCTATAAGATTCCCTCTCATCCTTATAAATTCCACTGAATACAAACCCAGTCGATCCATTCTTTCATCATATTCCACCCAATTCACCCAACCTATCCAAGTCACACCATCCCAGGAATTAACCTGGTGAACCTACACTGTACTCCCTCAATAGCAATAATGTCCTTCCTCAAATTCGGAGACCAAAATTGCACACAATACTCCAGGTAGGCAGTCTCACCAGGGCCCTGTGCAACTGCAGTAGGACTTCCTTGCTCCTAGACTCAAATCCTTTCGCAATGAAGGCCAACATACCATTAGCTTTCTTCACTGCTTGCTGTACCTGCATGGTACTGATGTACAAACACACCCAGGCCTCGTTGCATCTCCCCTTTTCCTAATCTGGCACCATTCAGATAATAATCTGCCTTCCTGTTCTTGCCACCAAAGTGGACAACCTCACATTTATCCACATTATACTGCATCTGCCATGCATCTGCCCATCCACCCAACCCATCCAAGTCACCCTGCAGCCTCATAGCATCCTCTTCACAGCTCGCAATGCCACCCAGCTTTGTGTCATCCGCAAACTTGGAGATGTCACATTTAATTCCCTCTTCTAAATCGTTAATATACACATATTGTAAATAACTGGGGTCCCAGCACCGAGCCTTGCGGAACCCCACTAGTCACTGCCTGCCATTCTGAAAAGGACCCATTAATTCCTACTCTTTGCTTCCTGTCTGCCAACCAGTTCTCTATCCATGTCAATACCCACCCCCCAATCCCATGTGCTCTAATTTTACACACTAATCTAAGTCCAGATACACCACATCTACTGGCTCTCCCTTATCCATTCTACTTGTTGCATCCTCAAAATATTCCAGAAGATTAGCCAAGCATGATTTCCCCTTCTTAAATCCATGCTGACTTTGACCGATCCTGTCACTGCTTTCCAAATGCGCTGCTATAACATATTTAACAATCGACTCAAGCATCTTCCCCACTACCGATGCAAGGCTAACCGGTCTATAATTCCCCGTTTTCTCTTTCCCACCTTTCTTAAAAAGTGGAGTTACATTGGCCACCCTCCAGTCCACAGGGACTGACCCAGAGTCGAGAGAACATTGGGAAATGATCACCAATGGATCCACGATTTCGAGGGCCACCTCCTTGAGTATTCTGGGATGCAGACCATCAGGCCCTGAGGATTTATCTGCCTTCAGTCCCAACAGTTTACCAAACACCATTCCCTGACTAATGTGGATTCCCTTCAGTTCCTCCCTCCCACTAGATCCTCAGTCCCCTTGTATTTCTGGGAGATTGTTTGTGTCTTCACTATTGAAGGCTGAACCAAAGTACTCGTTTATCGGCTGTGGGCCGAGCATCAAAAATGTGTCTGGAAATCAGCTTTCGTCACCCATGTCTCAGAACTACGTCAAATATAATGGAGAAGGAAGTCATAACCCGTCAGTGGCAAACGTTGCACATTAATTAATTAAACTAATTAGAAATTAGATCGAAAAAGTAAGTGCCATCTAGTGTCCAATGCCCATATCATACCATGGGGAGCCTATTTCTGTGTTGCAGTCTATTTAAACCATGTATTATTATGAACTTGCGAATATGACTGTAATCATATTTAATTATGCATAATTATATTATATAAAAATAATATTGTGAGTGTGTTTTTTGAATGAGACTGCCGCAGAGGTCGGGCTCCTGAACCAGCCTAGTTAATGGGTGAGGGCAGTTCCTGTGGGTTCCCCCGTTTACTGAACCCCACTGACTGCCAGTGTGCAGAGTGGGGGTCATGGCCATAGTGGGACTGGGGCAGTGCCAGGCTGGGGGAAGGCTAAAGCATCTTCCACTGACAGGAAAATGCCCAACACAAACCCTAACTCGCCCCCCCCCCCCTTCCAGAGCTGCCCACGGTTGGAGCTGGAGCGGCTTTGGGACCGGCTGCGGGCTCCGTACGTGTGGCACCGCTTCGCATCCACCTCGGCCAGCACGCCCTTAATAGATAACTTCAAGAGAGAGCTAGATAGGGCTCTTAAAGATAGCGGAGTCAGGGGATATGGGGAGAAGGCAGGAACGGGGTACTGATTGTGGATGATCAGCCATGATCACATTGAATGGCGGTGCTGGCTCGAAGGGCCGAATGGCCTCCTCCTGCACCTGTTGTCTATTGTCTGTCCCGCTGAGTTACTCCAGCTTTTTGTGTCTATCTGTGGTTTAAACCAACATGTGCAGATCCTTCCTGCACGGGATCTAGATCTTCCTGGCTTGAATACAAAACAACTTACAAGTAGCACTTGTGAAGGCATATGAGGTGTTGTCCTTTAAGCTAAGGTGTAGATGTTTGATATAGAGACGTATTGTTACAACTGTACAGGGTGTTGGTCAGGCTGCACCTGGGGCTCAGTGGAGTAATAATCCCCTTCTTTCAGGAACGATATATTAGCATTAGTGGCAGTCCAAAGAATATTCACAGGACTGAATCCCAGGATGAGAAGATCGGCCTGCCTCGAACAGTTCAAACAGTTATATCTGTGTTTAGACTTTAGGCTGTAGAGATACAGCGCGGAAAACAAGCCCTTCGGCCCGACGAGTCCGTGCCGTCCAGCGATCCACTCCTACACTGGTGCTGACCTAAAGCCTAGGGACAATTTACAATTTTACCAAAGCCAATTAGACCACAAACCTGTACGTCTTTGGAGTGCGGGAATAAACCGGAGCACCCGGAGAAAACCCATGTGGTCACGGGGAAAACGTTCAAACTCCGTATGGGCAGCACCCGTAGTCTATCGTGTTAAAGAAGGAACTGCAGATGCTGGAGAATCAAGGGTTACACAAAAAGCTCGAGAAACTCAGCGGGTGCAGCAGCATCTAAGGAGCGAAGGAGATAGGCGACGTTTCGGGTCGAGACCCTTCTTCAGCTTTTTGTGTAACACCCATAGTCTATCTCTCCTTTCTAACCCCATTCTCCTACCCATTCAGTAGTATATGGGGGTGATCTGGGAAAGGGAGAGGACACCCATGGCCACACACTCATCTCCCAGTTACCTCCAGGTAGAAGGTACAGGAGCCTGAAGACTGCAACGTCCAGGTTCAGGAATAGCTCCTTCCCCACATTCATCAGGCTATTAAACTCGGCTCGGACAAAACACTTATTAGCACTTGATCAGTTTATTTATTCATGTGTGTATATATTTATATAATGGTATATGGACACACATAGAAACATAGAAATTAGGTGCAGAACATAGGACAAGGGGTCACAGCTTAAGGATAAGGGGGAAATCCTTTAGGACCGAGATGAGAAGGACTTTTTTCACACAGAGAGTGGTGGGTCTCTGGAACTCTCTGCCACATAGGGTAGTTGAGGCCAGTTCATTGGCTATATTTAAGAGGGAGTTAGATGTGGCCCTTGTGGCTAAGGGGATCAGAGGGTATGGAGAGAAGGCAGGTACGGGATACTGATTTGGATGATCAGCCATGATCATATTGAATGGCGGTGCATGCTCGAAGGGCCGAATGGCCTACTCCTGCACCTAATTTCTATGTTCCCTCAGATATAGTGGGGCCCCAAACGTGAGGCTTTCCGTGCTGTAAATCTGTGACTCGGCAGGTGAGGACCCCCCAGAGAATACGGCAACTTCTGACGGGACAAATGTCCCTCCAGGAGGCATTGATGAAGGGGGGGGGGGGGGGGGGGTGGGGAAGTTGAGACCCAGATGTCCAAATACTGATTGTAACTGCAGGGTGCAGGAAACAGATAGCCCGTACAGTTTTAAAGGCCGGCGTGGTGGAACAGGCAATACTGTGCTACGGTTACTGAGCAAACTCTCCACATGAAGGGGTTCCGTCTCCCAGTGGAGCCATCGCCGTCGGAGGCAGGAAAATAAAGCGCAAAATGCGTTTTTGTTCCTTGCATTAAAATCGAAAAAGGAAGGAAAAAATGATGTCGTGTGTGTGTCCCCCCCCCCCTCCCTCTCCACGCAATGATGCGAGCAGGCAGGAAGTCGTGCACATTGCAAACAATGCACAGAATGAGTTATCGTGCAAAGCCCAATATTGTTTTCCCTGGTGAACTTGGCAGGGGACCAGCCAGCCACAGATTGATGTGGCCGCCCTCGATCGAGGGCCTTCGCAGAGCCCCGTGGTCACACCTCACTTCACTCACTAACGGATGGGCCGCTTTGGGAAGGGCTGGACAGTTCTGGTATTCAGACCTCGCATAAACCCACGGCGTTCCGCGTGAATGTCGGGCACTGCGAAGCGTTGACTTGGTTATTATTACAAGGCCGACAGGGTGAGGTTTACAGATGTCACACAACGGGCAGATGTGGAACCAGGAGGCAGCAACACACTGCAGCAATTATTACAATTTTATTTATTTTACCAATGTGGAGTTTGCCAGCTAATCCCCCCCTTCCCTCGACTCCATCCACACCTCACGCTGCCTCGGCAAGGCCGGCAGCATCATCAAGGACCAGTCTCACCCTCCCCCCCCCCCCCCCCTCCTCGATCACTTAAAAGTAAAGTGGATAGGTATATGGACGGGAAGGGAATGGAGGGGTATGGTCAGAGTGCAGGTAGATGGGACTAGGGGAAAATAAATGGTCGGCACAGACTGGAAGGGCCGAGAAGGCCTGTTTCCGTGCTGTAATTGTTATATGGTTATATGGTTATAAATGTAGAAGGGTCTCGACCCGAAACGTTGCCTATCTCCTTCGCTCCTTAAATGCTGCTGCACCCGCTGAGTTTCTCCAGCCTTTTGTGTACCCTCGATTCTCCAGCATCTGCAGTTCCTTCTTTAAAACTATTTACTAGAATATGGTCTCCATTCATTGACTATTTGAAGGGGCAAACTGGTTCGACACAAGAACCTGACTGAAACCGGAGTCAAGGATTAGATGAAGAATTACATTTTATAATCCACGGACATATCTCCAATGATGTAGAATTACCTGATTATTCCATCCTCTTTTAATTTACCGCAGGCCCTTCGGCCCACCCAGTCCACAACGACCAGCGATCCCCGCACAATAACACTATCCTACACACACTAGGGACGATTTATCTTTATGCCAAGCCAATTAACCTACAACTTTTTCTCACAGAGAGTTGTGAGTCTGTGGAATTCTCTGCCTCAGAGGGCGGTGGAGGCCTGGATACTTTCAAGAGAGAGCTAGATAGGTCTCGTAAAGATAGCAGTCAGGAGATATGGGAGAAGGCAGGAACGGGGAACTGATTGGGGATGATCAGCCATGATCACATTGAATGGCGGTGCTGGCTCGAAGGGTCGAATGGGCTACTCCTGCACCTAATGTCTAATCCTATACATCTTTGGAGTGTAAAAGGAAACTGAAGATCTTGGAGAAAACCCATGTGGTCACGGGGAGAACCTACAAACTCCATACAGACAGCACTCATAGTCAGAATCAAACCTGCAGGTAGACTGGGAAAATCAGGTTGGTACTGGACCCCAAGAAAGGGAGTTTGTGGAGTGCCTCCGTGATGGATTCTTCGAGCAGCTGGTACTGGAGCCTACCAGGGAGAAGACAATTCTGGATTTAGTGTTGTGTAATGAACCGGATTCAAGAAGGGAACTCGAGGTAAAAGAGCCATTAGGAGGTAGTGACCATAATATGACAAGTTTTAATCTACAATTTGAGAGGGTGAAAGGAAAATCGGAAGTGTCAGTATTACAGTTGAACAAAGGGGACTATGGGGCCATGAGGGAGGAGCTGGCCAAAGTTGACTGGAAAGATACCCTAGCAGGGATGACAGTGGAACAACAATGGCAGGGATCTCTGGGAATAATACAGAAGGTGCAGGATCAGTTCATTCCAAAGAGGAGGAAAGATTCCAAGAGGAGTAAGGGGCGACTGTGGCTGACAAGGGAAGTTAGGGACAGTATAAAAATTAAAGAGAAGTATAACGTAGCAAAGATGAGCGGGAAGCAAGAGGATTGGGAAATGTTTAAAGAGCAACGGAAGATAACTAAACAGGCAATACGGGGAGAAAGATGAGGTACGAAGGTAAGCTAGTCAAGAATATAAAGGAGGATAGTAAAAGCCACTTTATGTATGTGAAGAGGAAAAAATTTGTTAAGATCAAAGTTGGACCCTTGAAGACTGAAAAAGGTGTTTATTGTGGGGAACAAGGAAATGGCAGAAGAGTTCAACAGGTACTTTGGATCCGTCTTCACTAAGGAGGACACAAACAATCTCCCTGATGTACTAGTGGCCAGAGGATCTGGGGTAACGGAGGAACTGAAGGAAATCCACATTAGGCAGGAAATGGTGTTGGGTAGACTGATGGGACAGAAGGCTGATAAACCCCAGGGCCTGATGGTCTGCAGCCCAGGGTACTTAAGGAAATGGCTTGAGAAATTGTGGACGCATTGGTGATCATTTTCCAATGTTCTATAGACTCAGGATCAGTTCCTGTGGATTGGAGGGTAGCGAATGTAATCCCACTTTTTTATAGAAAGGGGGGAGAGAGAAAACAGGGAATTATAGACCAGTTAGCCTGACATCGGTGGTGGGGAAGATGCTGGAGTCAATTATAAAATATGAAATAACGGCTCATTTGGATAGCAGTAACAGGATCGATCTGAGTCAGCATGGATTTATGAAGGGGAAATCATGCTTGGCTAATCTTCTGGAATTATTTGAGGATGTAACTAGGAAAATGGACAAGGGAGAGCCAGTGGATGTAGTGCACCTGGACTTTTGGAAAGCATTTGATAAGGTCCCACATAGGAGATTAGTGGGAAAAATTTGAGCACATGGTATTGGCGGTAGAGTGCTGACATGGATAGAGAAGTGGTTGGCAGACAGGAAACAAAGAGTAGGGATTAACGGGTCCCTTTCAGAATGGCAGGCAGTGACTAGTGGAGTACCGCAAGGCTCGGTGCTGGGACCACAGCTATTTACAATATACACCAATGATTTGGATGAAGGGATTCAAAGTGACATCAGCAAATTTGCAGATGACACAAAGCTGGGTGGCAGTGTGAACTGTGAGGAGGATGCTATGTGGATGCAGGCTGACTTGGACAGGTTGGGTAAGTGGGCAGATACAGTTTAACATGGATAAATGTGAGGTTATCCTCTGGTGGCAAAAACAGGAAGGCAGGTTATTATTTGAATGGTGTCAAGTTGGGAAAAGGGGAAGTACAACGGGATCTGGGGGTCCTTGTACATCAGTCACTGAAAGTAAGCAGGCAGGTGCAGCAGGCAGTGAAGAAAGCGAATTGCATGTTGGCCTTTATACCAAGAAGGATTGAATATTGGAGCAAAGAGGTCCTTCTGCAGTTGTACAGGGCTATAGTGAGACCACACCTGGAGTATTGTGTGCAGTTTTGGTCTCCAAATTTGAGGAAGGACATTCTTGCTATTGAGGGAGTACAGCGTAGGTTCACGAGGTTAATACCCGGGATGGTGGGAGTGTCATATGCTGAGAGAATGGAGCGGCTGGGCTTGTATACTCTGGGATTTAGAAAGTTGAGAGGGGATCTGATTGAAAGATGTAAGATTATTAAGGATTTAGACATGCTAGAGGCAGGAAACATATTCCCGATGTTGGGGAGTCCAGAACCAGGGGCCACAGTTTAAGAATAAGGGGTAAGCCATTTAGAACGGAGATGAGGAAACACTTTTTCTCACAGAGAGTTGTGAGTCTGTGGAATTCTCTGCCTCAGAGGGCGGTAGAGGCCAATTCTCTGGAGGCTTTCAAGAGAAAATTAGATAGAGCCCTTAAAGATGGCACAGGATACTGATTGTGGATGATCAGCCATGATCACATTGAACGGCGGTGCTGGCTCGAAGGGCCGAATGGCCTACTCCTGCACCTATTGTCTATTGTCTAGATTTTAGGAGATTGAGAGGGGATCTTATAGAAACTTACAAAATTCTTAAGGGGTTGGACAGGCTAGATGCAGGAAGATTGTTCCCGATGTTGGGGAGGTCCAGGACAAGGGGTCACAGCTTAAGGATAAGAGGGAATTCCTTTAGGACCGAGATGAGAAGGACTTTTTTCACACAGAGAGTGGTGGGTCTCTGGAACTCTCTGCCACAGAGGGTAGTTGAGGTCAGTTTATTGGCTATATTTAAGAGGGAGTTAGATGTGGCCCTTGTGGCTAAGGGGATCAGGGGGTATGGAGAGAAGGCAGGTACGGGATACTGAGTTGGATGATCAGCCATGATCATATTGAATGGCGGTGCAGGCTCAAAGGGCCGAATGGCCTACTCCTGCACCTATTGTCTATGTTTCTATTGTCTCTGGTGCTGTGAGGCAGCAACTCTACCGCTACTCAGTTATTAACTTTTCATTTATTTTACCAAAAGTGGTAAATTTTATTTATTTCACCAAAGCCTCTCTTCCATTGACTCCATTTACATCTAACGCTGACAGGGCAAGGCCAGCAGCATAATCAAGGACCAGTCTCACCCCGGTCAATCCTTTTTCTCTCCTCTCCCATTAGGTGGGAGGTACAGAAGCGTGAAAAGGCTCCAGACCTCCAGATTCAGGGACAGTTTCTTCCCGGTTGTCTTGTGTGGACTATGTTTACACTCATGTTATGCTGCTGAAAGTTTGAGTCTTAAGGGCCTGTCCCACCAGCATGCAACTCTATGCGATGAGCGCAACCTAACGTGGTCACTTGAGCCGTCCGGCGTCGCGGGGCCGGTCCCACTTCGATCGCCGGAGCCGTGCGGAATTGTGCGGAGTTCGTCCCGACATCGCGCGGGGCTCCGAAAAACTGACTATGTTCAAAAATTCCGCGCGGCAACGGCTTGTCGGCTCGCAGTCGCCTCGACGCATTACACACCGCCCCGACATCATGCCTCCGTGACCCTCTCTGTAGGCGCCTCCGTGACCCTCTATGTGTGTGGCTCCGTGGCCCTCTGTGTGTGTGCCTCTGTGCCAGGCACGTGCCGTGAGTAATTACTCTGGGTAGGCACTCGGTCCGCTTTAAAAAAAAATGTAAACCGCGCATGCGCAGATTGTTCTCCCGTTAAATAAATAAATAAATAAAAACAGTGACTTACCACAAAGTGCTGGAATCTTCACTCCCTCACTGCTGCCGCAGCTCTCTGGGTGCGAAGCCACGCACTGTAGCTGGGGATAGAAGCAGCTCAGGGAGCGGCCACCGGGACCCGACAGCTGAACTGGCCACCACTTCAGCGCCTTCTGCCGGCCCGCTCACCTTTGGCAGTGCGCTCCGTCTGAACACCTGTCATCTGCCGTTCGCCGACTTCACTCATGTCAGTGACTTCCTGCAAATCCTTAAATTCCCACAGCCGAGTAACCTCAATCGCGCTGTCGGAATTTAAGGACATGAGTGAGGCCAGCGAGTGGCAGGAGAGAGGTTTTTAAATGGAGAGCTGCCAGAGGTGGGCGGGTGGTTCTGGAGCTAAGGTGGCGGCTGGTTCCGCTGTCCGGCCCGGCGGCCGCTCGAGCTACTTCTCTCTCTCTCTCTCTCCCCCCCCCCCCCCCCCGGCCTCAGAGCAGTGTCATTTCATGCCCCCTTGCAAGGAGCGTCGCAAGTGGATGCCCCCGGCCCCTCATTCATAACATTTGTGCCCTCCCCGCAACGTTACCCCGGGCCAGACTCCCCAAACGCTGTGAAAGGAGCGCTCCCCCCACTCCGACTCCCACACCCCGGCAAATACGGTATTAAAAAAAAATCACAAAATGTACTTACCATATCATTGGGACACAACAAACCATGGTTGAAAACCCCGCCAATAAACTTGCGCTGCGCATGCGCAGTAGACTGATGCGCATGCGCAGTGCTACAAAAGCAGGATTTCTGCTGCCTTCAGCCCCGATTAAAATTGACGGCTTCAGGCAGCGCTGACGGCACGGGGGCTGCATGGAGCTTCCCGTGTCACAAGCGCTGCGGGTGAAAGGCACGGGGAATTATGCCTACCTGAGAGATCAGTCTCTTACACAGGCATCATTCTCCCATGCCTTTACTATTTATATTTAATAATTCCCATTTCATAATTTTAGTCAGGGTAGGCAGTGCATACCTTGCCTACCCTGATGGCACGTGCCTGCTCTGTGCCCCTCTCTGTCCTGGCAAACTTACCTTAAGACTTTGCTCCGTTCGCCTCACTTTGCGCCGCGTTGCGCCACTCACCCGACCTCCGCGCGGCCCTCGCTGCTGGTTTGGTCGCGCTTGCCGCATGCAGGCGCATGCTGGTGGGAACGGCTTTGTACAGGGATCACCCGACCTCCGCGTGGCCCCCGCTTCTAGTTTGATCGCGCTCATCGCATGGAGTCGGATGCTGGTGGGACAGGCCCTTAATTGTTCTGTCGTGGAGCAGATGAGAAATAAACAGTCTTGACTCCTGCTGCTATACCCAGCAAGGTAACATAAGGTAGACAAAAATGCTGGAGAAACTCAGCGGGTGAGGCAGCATCTATGGAGCGAAGGAATAGGTGACGTTTCGGGTCGAGACCCTTCTGCAGACCCAAGGTAGCATAACACACACATAACATAAAGGAATGTTTAAACCGAAGGCAGACACAAAAAGCTGGAGTAACTCGTTTCGTGTCGAGACTGAAGAAGGGTCTTGACCCAAAACGTCACCTATTCCTTCTCTCCAGATGTGCTGCCTGACCCGCTGAGATACTCCAGCAATTTGTGTCTGTCTAAGTTAACATAGAGAACCTGGCGCACAGAGGCACATATTGTGATGATGAACCCTAAAGAGCTTAACTATTCCTTAAACATACACGGACCAACAGATGTCTGGCTGCGTTTGCAAGGATGCTTAAGTGTGAATGAAAGGCAATAGTTTGATCAAAGCGATTGCAGCCAATGTAAATAAACCTCCGCAGATTATAGGCATTACGTGAATCTCTGAAATCGTGTAATTGCAATCTCTCACTAATATTAGTGCTTGTTACGCGATTTCTATGAGGCTTTGCTGGGTCTCCGGGTCAGGTGTGGCTGGCAGTGAATGCCTTTGATCCATAGTTGAGCGCTGCCTTGACATAACTGCTGCAAGATTACAGAGAGTTAAGGGCCTGTCCAACTTGCCGATTGTTCCGGCGACTGCCAGCGTCATTGACTGACGTATCAGGTCACCGAAAAAGTCGCGCCGTGACGGCGTATTGACGCGCGGTGTCTCCTCAAGTGTCGCCGCTGGATTTTGAAATGTCCAAAATCTTTCAGTGACCTTGATAGAAACAGAAAATAGGTGCAGGAGGAGGCCATTCGGCCCTTCGAGCCAGCACCGCCACTCATTGTGATCATGGCTGATCGTCCCCAATCAATAACCCGTGCCTGCCTTCTCCCCATATCCCTGGACTCCACTAGCTCCTAGAGCTCTATCCAACTCTCTCTTAAATCCATCCCATGACTTGGCCTCCACTGCCCTCTGTGGCAGGGAATTCCATAAATTCACAACTCTCTGGTTGAAAATGTTTTTTCTCACCTCAGTCTTAAATGACCTCCCCTTTTTTCTAAGACTGTAGCCCCTGGTTCTGGACTCGCCCAACATTGGTAATATTTTTCCTGCATCTAGCTTGTCCAGTCCTTTTATAATTTTATATGTTTCTATAAGACCCCCCCCCCCCCTCTCATCCTTCTAAACTCCAGTGAATACAAGCCATTGCCTGACGATGATAGGTCAGTCAATGTCGCCGGCAGTCGCCAAAAATATCGGCAAGTGGGACAGGCCCTTTAATGAACCCCTGGGTATATCGAGATGAGCCGAGTTCAGTTTATTGTCACGTGCACCGAGGTACAGTGAAAGATCAGGTTGCGTGCTATCCCGTCAGCGGAAAGACGACACATAATTACAATCGAGACGTCCACCGTGTACAAATACAGGATAAAGGGAATAAAGTGAATGACGTTTAGTGCAAAATAAAATCCAGTGAAGTCCAATCAATGATAAAAATGTGTAAAATGTGTAAGAAGGAACTGCAGATGCTGGTTTAAACCGAAGAAAGACACAATAAGTTCAGACATTTGTAAGTTATATAAAAATTAATAATTTTTGGATGGAAATTTTTAAGATAATCTCAGAAGTCGTCAATACCAAACTGGTTCCTGACTCAAAATTAATAATATTAGGAAAAACAGAACAAAATCAATTCATTACTTCGAATCAAATAACTTTTATTGATTATAGTTTAATAAATGGGAAACAATTAATATTAACATTTTGGAAAGGCTCTATAACCCCCACAATTAAAATGTGGACCACAGAAATGACGGAGACCCTATATTTGGAAAGATTAAGAATTGTCTTAATGGACAAACAAGAACTATTTAAAATAATATGGTCCCCATTTATTGAATATTGAAGGGGCAAACTGGTTGGGCACGAGAACCCGACTGAAACGAGAATCGAAGAATAGATGAAGAATTACATTTCATAAAACGCGCATATATCTCCAACGATACATAATCTGTAGAACATTCCATTCTTTCTCAACTTTTTATCCTTTTTTTGTTTAACCTTTCTCTATTAATTTCTATCTTTATAAAAAATGGAAAAAATGTATATAGATGTAAAATTATTACGCAATTGTTAATATAAATAATACTGATAATGTATATCTACAAAGAACAAAATGCTTTTTATTATGTAGTTGCTTCTAATTGATTAAAAAATTTAACAAAAAAAAAGTTCAGACTGAGGGAAGGGTCATGTATACATTTGTGTCTTGATCCGCTGTGTATGCATATATAGGGCTTTGCACGGTTGTAGGTAACTGTTTAAATGTTGCAACCACCGGGTATTTATACTCCTATTCCTTTCCTTTTTTAATTAATCGTTGTATTATTTCCTTCTTTTTTAATATATCAACAAAATTACGTCGGGAGAAACCCCAATCACATCCTCATGAAGTTGATATACTGTATCTCTCTACATCACCGTCTATATCTCTCGTTTCCCTCTCCCCTGACTCTCAGTCTGAAGAACTCAGTCAGCCTCGACCCGAAACGTCGCCCATTCCTTCTCTCCAGAGATGCTGCCTGTCCCGCTGAGTTACTCCAGCATTTTGTGCCTATATCCGATCAAAGATTGTCCGAGGGTCTCCAATGAGGTAGATAGTAGCTCAGGGCTGCTCTCGAGTTGTTGGTGGGATGGTTCAGTCGCGTGATAACAACATTTTATATTCCGATAATCTAACTGTTGGCACAAAAATAAACACCCAACTCGCCCAAAACAAAATGCTTGTTTGTTAAGATCTGAAAGATAGTCATAAGGTCATAAGTGATAGGAGCAGAATGAGGCCATTCAGCCCATCAACTCTACTCTGCCATTCAATCATGGCTGATCTATCTCTGTCCCCTAACCCCATACTCCTGCCTTCTCCCCATAACCTCTGACACCCGAACTAATCAAGAATCTATCTATCTCTGCCTTAAATATATCCACTGACTTGGCCTCCACAGCCTTCTGTGGCAAAGAATTCCACAGATTCACCACACTCTGGCTAAAGAAATTCCTTCTCATCTCCTTCCCAAAGGAACGTCCTTTAATTATGAGGCTGTGCCCTCTGGTCCTAGACTCTCCCACTAGTGGAAACATCCTCTCCACAACCACTCAGTGACGTCGAGAGTTACACAGTCATACAGCGAGTGACCAGGCTCATCGTATTATAGGGTGGATGGGGCTCCAGGCTTAAAGCAGGCTTTGAACCCACAAAAAGTTGTCACTTTCCAAAAATGTTCAGAACTGAAACATCACCACAAGCCTCTGATACTCCAGGAGGGCAAGTATCGTCACTGACCTCCCGAGGCAAAGGCTTCTTTCAGGTACAGGAGTCTGACAACGATCAACGATGGGTTCAATAAAGGGCTTCATCCCTACAGCCATCATCATGGACCCACACCAGCCTGATCACACTTTGTGCGGAAACAGGCCCTTCGGCCCAACGAGTCCGCACTGACCAGCGGCCCCCACACACTAACACAGCCCGACACACACTAGGCACAATTTTACATTTACGCCAAGCCAATTAACCTACAAACCTGCACGTCTTTGGAGTGAGGGAGGAGACCGAAGATCTTGGAGGAAACCCATGCAGGTCACGTGGAGAACGTGCAAACACCGTATGGACAGCAGCCATAGTCAGGATCGAACCCGGGTCTCTGGCGCTGTGAGGCAGCAACTCTACATGTATACTCTGGAATTTAGAAGGATGCGAGGGGATCTTATATAAGATTATTATTAATGGTTTGGACACGCTAGAGGCAGGAAACATACTCCCGATGTTGGGGGAGTCCAGAACCAGGGGCCACAGTTTAAAAATAAGGGGTAAGCCATTTAGAACGGAGATGAGGAAATACATTTTCACACAGAGCGTGGTGAGTCTGTGGAATTCTCTGCCTCAGATGGCAGTGGTTCTCTGATACTTTCAAGAGAGAGCTAGATAGGGCTCTTAAAGATAGCGGAGTCAGGGGATATGGGGAGAAGGCAGGAACGGGGTACTGATTGGGGATGATCAGCCATGATCACATTGAATGATGGTGCTGGCTCGAAGGGCCAAATGGCCTACTCCTGCGTCTATTGTCTATTGCTGCGCCACCGTGCCATCCTCCTGCAGAAAATCTGATTTGAGATTTATTTGTTTCTATCTCAAGGAATTGCAGGGAGAAATATCTTATGGAGGTCGTATAGAGGTGTATAAAATCATGAGAGGAATAGATCAAGTAGATGCACAGAGTCTCTCGCCCAGAGTTGGTGAATCAACGACCAGAGGACATAGGTTCACGGTGAAGGGGGAAAAGTTTTAATAGGAATCTGAGGGGTGATTTTTTCACACAAAGGGTGGTGGGTGTGTGGAACGAGCTGCCAGAAGACTTAGTTGAGGCTGAGACTATCACAAAATTTAAGAAACAATTAGACAGGTATATGGACAAGGCAGGCTTGGAGAGATTACGGGTCAAATCCAGATAGGTGGGACTAGTACAGCTGAGACATGTTGAACGGTGTGGGCAGGTTGTGCCGAAGGTTCTGTTTCCACGCTGTGTGTGTCCACATGTATATTAGCATTCATAGCAAAAGGATTTGAGTATAGGAGCAGGGAGGTTCTGCTGCAGTTGTACAGGGCCTTGGTGAGGCCACACCTGGAGTATTGCGTACAGTTTTGGTCTCCTAATCTGAGGAAATACAGTCTTGCCATAGAGGGGGTACAGAGAAGGTTCACCAGACTGATTCCTGGGATGGCAGGACTTTCTTATGAAGAAGGACTGGATAGACTCGGCTTGTACTTGCTAGAATTTAGAAGATTGAGGGGGGATCTTATAGAAACTTACAAAATCCTTAAGGGGTTGGACAGGCTAGATGCTGGAAGATTGTTCCCGATGTTGTGGAAGTCCAGAACATGGGGTCACAGTTTAAGGATAAGGGGGAAGTATTTTAGGACTGAAATGAGAAAAACATTTTTCACACAGAGAGTGGTGAATCTGTGGAATTCTCTGCCACAGAAGGTAGTTGAGGCCAGTTCATTGGCTATATTTAAGAGGGAGTTAGATGTGGCCCTTGTGGCTAAAGGGATCAGGGGGTATGGAGTGAAGGCAGGTACAGGATACTGAGTTGGATGATCAGCCATGATCATATTGAATGGCGGTGCAGGCTCGAAGGGCCTCTACTCCTGCACCTATTTTCTATGTTTCTACAAAGTTCAATGGGGTAGAGGTGACTCGGACAGTGCCCTGGCTTATAACGGACAAGAGGTTTGCCTGGATAACACCCTGAACAATGTTTTTTCACTGTATCGTGGTAGAAAAATAAACATATAAACATCAACAGTTCACAGCCAATTTGGGATCAATGATTTGCAATGGTGGAGGGGTCAAGGCATGTGGGCTAACAGGGAATTCCACTATAACTCAATAGTTGCAGTTATAAGAAACTTTGTGGAGTGCATTTGTCGCTTTACCTCCGCCCTCGACTCCATCCAAGGACACAAACAGGTGCGGCAGAGGTTCACCTGCACCTCCTCCAACCTCACCTACTGCATCCGCTGTCGTAGGCGTCAACTGCTCTACATCGGTGAGACCAAGCGTAGGCTCGGCGACCGCTTCGCCCAACACCTCCGCTTGTTTCGCACTAACCAACCTGATCTCCCGGTGGCTCAGCACTTCAACTCCCCCTCCCATTCTGAATCCAACCTTTCTGTCCTGGGCCTCCTTCACGGCAAGAGAGTGAGGCACACCGCAAATTGGAGGAGCAGCACCTCATATTTTGTTTGGGTAGTTTACACCCCAGCGGTATGAACATTGACTTCTCCAATTTCAGGTAGTCCCTGCTTTCTCCCTCCTTCAAATCTCACTGTATAGGTATGTTACAAAACTTACCTTGAGCAGTGCTGCAGTTCTGCCGCTCGCCGTGTGCGCGTCTTTGGCGCCTTTCAGAGGGGGGCAGGCTTAAAGTGCCGTTTTTCTTCAGACTGGGCAAATCGATCAATGTCGGGGGATTTCGTTGAGGAAGAACAATCGCTCCGACATTTCATGAATGAAGGTATTTTTAAATTACGCTAGATTATTTATTATCTAGAGTAATTTAAAAATCACCTTCAAAAGCCGTGAGCCGATAACGGGAAGGATTTTGTGTAGGGGAGAAAAAAAGGAACACAGTTTATTTTTATATTTTAAAATTGTTTTTTATGGAGGCTTTAATAATATTTTCATGTTGCGAAATGGGGTCCAAAAAAAATATATGAACCGGCTGTATTTTTCATACCAACTTCACAGCAAACCACAACGTTCCAATCCACCGCATTCCACTAAAACCCACTCGATTGCTGATTTAAATGGCCATTAATTTACAGGCATTAAACACTAAATTCCTTCCATTTGGCCCAGAAATTCATGAAAATTAGATTTAAAAATTATGTTATATTGTGGATTATTGTGTGAATGTTATTTGGACACTTAGGCAATCTAAAAAAAGTTTATCTTTTAAGAAATGGATAGATGTTTAGATCTACTCATTGAATTTTGTAATTAGCTACAATTAGATAACTAACTCATTATATGCTTTAATTTCAGGTCATCCAAGTAAGATTGTTTCATATTTGTTTCAGAATGCTTCAATCTATAATAACTGAAAATTTCATTGAGTTCTCTTAATTTTTAAGAAAGTTATGGGCTTTTAACGGTTCTAGATCACAGCTTTTAAGTCAATTGAAAGGCAATGGGGAACAAGATGCTAATTTTCGAGTATGAAAATGGTCATAACTTTCTTAATACTGAAGATATGAAAGTGAATTAGGTGTCAAATTAAACTTCTTTTTATGCTTTATCTGATGGGATAAATTGCAGACTTGATGTTTAAAATCTCAAAATATTGTAACATTGCTACCCTATAGCATTTGGTGCATGTGATATAAATGTAACTTGAACTTCCCCTCGCCCACATTACCCACTGTCCCCGCCTCTTCCTCTTCTCCCCCTCCCCGCCCCCCCCCCCCCCCACCCCCCCACCCCCCACCCTGACATCAGTCTGTAGAAGGGTCTCGACCCGAAACGTCACCTACTCCTTTTCTCCATAGATGCTGCCTCAGCCGCTGAGTTTCTCCAGCACTTGTAGAATAGAATCACATTATAAATACAACTGTGTCAGTGGGGAAAAGAGGGATCAGGGCAAAAATGTTTCAGACATGTAAATGACTCAGTTAATTCACTCACAGGACTCTCAAACATAAAGGTGTTTTATTATAGCTACACGTCTATTTTTGTTACTGCAAGCTAAAAATAGAGTTGGGTGTATGTTACATTGTCTAATGAAGTATCTATAATACTGCAGAGGAATCTAGAAGTGCAAGTATATTAGTTCAGTGACAGTGGCAACATGGGTGGACAGGGTGGTCAAGTCAACTTGATTTGTCGCATACTCATACAAGATGTGCACTGAAATGAAAGTGGCAATGCCTGCGGATTGTGCAAAAAGGATTGTGGTGCAGAAGGATTTTGGCAGGCTGGCCTTCATCAGCCATGGGACTGACTGCAGAAGTTGGGGCTAGACACAAAATGCTGGAGTAACTCAGCGGGTGAGGAGCATCTACGGAGAGAGGGAATGGGTGACATTTCGGGTCGAGACTTCGCCTACTCCTGCATCTACTCCTACGCCTATGTTACCTATTCCCTCTCTCCGTAGATGCTGCCTTGGTTAAACTGTTCTTAAGAGACAAAGGTGTCTGATTACTACAGGGAGGTTACATGGAAACAGTTTTTTTACCCTGGACTGTTTGATTCCCAAGACAGCTTTTTTTCTGCATGCCAATTTCCAATGTAACCTGAAACTAATTTTGTCCTTCCCCACAGAAACCACATGGAAGCAAATATATAAAGCAATGTTTTAAGGGCATTTAGATTTGCACATGAACATGCAGGGTGCGGCACGGTGGCGCAGAGTTAAGATTGCTGCCTCACAGCGCCAGAGACTCGGGTTCAATCCTGACTACGGGTGCTGTCTGTACGGAGTTTGCACATTCTCCCTTGTGACCTGCGTGGGTTTTCTCCAGGATCTTCGGTCTCCTCCCACACTCCAATAGAAATTCAGGTTTGTAAGCTGATTGGCTTTGGTGTAAATGTAAAGTGTTCCTAGTGTGTGCAGGATTGTGTTAGTGTGCGGGGATGGCTGGTCGGCACAGACTCGGTGGGCCAAAGGGCCTGTTTTTAATGCGCTGTATCTGTAAACCAAACTAAATAGCAAACGGATTTGAGTATAGGAGCAGGGAGGTTCGACTGCAGTTGTACAGGGCCTTGGTGAGACCACACCTGTGAAAAATATACATCTTCTAGATGCGCTGGGACGCATCCTCAGTGATGTGACCTGGGGTCATCGGATGTTTCGGGTCTCACAACATTAGACACCCTCACCCAGGCGACCCAGCCGGGGTTGATCAGGCCCCGACTTGCGTCCCAGCAGCAACCGCCCACGGATCAGCCATCTTAATAACTACTCTGCAGGGGTTGGGAGACTCTAGTGCGTGGAGGGACTGGGCTCTGTGGGGAATTCTGCGGTCTCCAAATCTGAGGAAAGACATTCTTGCCATAGAGGGAGTACAGAGAAGGTTCACCAGACTGATTCCTGGGATGTCAGGACTTTCATATGAAGAAAGACTGGATAGACTTGGTTTTTACTCGCTAGAATTAAGAAGATTCAGGGGGGATCTTATAGAAACTTACACAATTCTTAAGGGGTTGGACAGGCTAGATGCAGGAAGATTGATCCCGATGTTTGGGAACTCCAGAACAAGGGGTCACAGTTTAAGGATAAGGGGGAAATCGTTTAGGACCGAGATGAGAAAAACATTTTTCACAGGGAGAGTAGTGAATCTGTGGAATTCTCTGCCACAGAAGGTAGTTGAGGCCAGTTCATTGGCTATATTTAAGAGGGAGTTAGATGTGGCCCTTGTGGCTAAAGGGATCAAGGGGGGGGGGGGGGGTATGGAGAGAAGGCATGTCTCTGTACAGGATACTGAGTTGGATGATCAGTCATGATCACATTGAATGGCGGTGCACGCTGGAAGGGCCAAATGGCCTACTCCTGCACCCATTTTCTATGTTTCTAAACTGAGGGATGTAGACTATATGAAGGATGATGTGTAGTTTAATACGGCAACACGGCCGGCACAGACATTGTGGGCCGAAGGGTCTGATCCTGTGCTGTACTCCTCTCTGTTCTAAATCATCTCGGAACCTGCGGAGCAATCTGCGATGAAGACTATCCTTGAATTGGGCTGGGGGGTCACCAGGAAAACCCAAAGAGCCTGAAGAAGGGTCACCCATTCCTTCACTCCAGAGATGCTGCCTGTCCCGCTGAGTTACTCCAGCTTTTTTCTGTCTATCTCAGCAATGGAGGCGAGTTGCATCTCATGGGCGTGCGGAACAAACGGAAGGATATGTCGGGAGATCTAGCGGGAGGGAGGGAGCCTCATTAAACATCGGAGTGTTGGGCCAAATGCCACAAGTGTGGTAAACAACGTTCAGCCTAATAAGGCTGGCTTTCAGATTTGTAGCTGTAAGTGTTTGGAAGGGGCAGCGAGCTTAACGTGGGAGGAATAACATTCTCTATTTATTTTGAGCACTTCCATTTGATGGGCGGTCGAGGCAGTTTTTTACCCGTCGCGGGTGTCAAATGGAAAGCTGGCAGCTGTCGGCACGGTGCCTTTACTCCGATGGCCGATCCGGATTCCAGCTCCCTCTTAGCCGCAGCTCGTAAACAAACGGCAGCAGCAGGAGGGAGAGGGTTCGGAGACTTGACTCACGCATGCTGCTTGGTGGACACATGGATCCCATCAACTCCCAGCTAAATCTAAATACCACCCTGCCCCGCAAGGCAGTGGAGGCCAATTCACTGGATGCTTTCAAGAGAGAGCTAAGGGCCTGTCCCACTTGACGACTGCCCGCGTCATGTCAGGGTCGCCAAAAGATTTTGAACATTTCAAAATCCAGCGGAGACAAAACAAATGTCGCGACACTTGAAAAAATACCGCGCGTCAAACGTCGTCACGGCGCATCACACCGCGTATTAATTGGTGACCTGATACGTCAGTCAATGATGCCGGCAATCGCTAAGTGGGACCTTTAGATTTAGCTCCTAGGGCTGAAAGCATCAAGAGATATGGGGAAAAAGCAGGAACGGGGCACTGATTTTAGTTGATCAGCCATGATCATATTGAATGGCGGTGCTGGCTCGAAGGGCAGAAGGGCCGAATGGCCATCTCCTTCACCCATTTTTCTACGTTTCTATGTTTTCTATGCCTGGTACACATCCAGAATACCACCAACCACTAGCTCCAAAGATAGACACAGAAAACGTGATAGACGTGAGTAGCTCAGCGAGTCAGACAGCCCCGCTGGAGGAAAGGAATAGGTGTTAAAGAAGGAACTGCAGATGCTGGAGAATCGAGGGTTACACAAAAAGCTGGAGAAACTCAGCGGGTGCAGCAGCATCTAAGGAGCGAAGGAGATAGGCGACATTTCGGGTCGAGACCCTTCTTCAGACCGAAACCACTAACTCCACCCGAGCATGGGCAGCCCATCAAATGACCAACTGAGCAATGAGGACTGGTTTGGCTAATCCACCTGCGGGAACTAACAATGCCACAGATACCAGGCCGGCATGTGAAGGGCAAGTATGCAGGCCCATTGCAACATTGATGTGCAGACAGATCTTGCAGTCCTAATCAATTGTGGCATGGTTGCACAGCGGTAGAGTCGCTGCCTCACAGCGCCAGTGACCCGGGTTCGATCCTGACCACCGCAGCTGTCGGTACGGAGTTTGCACGTTCTCCCCGTGACCACGTGGGGTTTTTTCCGGGAGCTCCAGTCTCCTCCCACACTGCAAAGAAGTACAGGTGTGTAGGTTGATTGTCTTTGGTGAGAATACTAAGTTGTAGCTGGTAAATGCACATGGTAAATGGTAGGGAATTGAGGAATGCTGTGGAACAGAGGGATCTAGGAATAACTGTGCATAGTTCCCTGAAGGTGGAATCGCATGTAGATAGGGTGGTAAAGAAAGCTTTTGGTGTGCTGGCTTTTATAAATCAGAGCATTGAATATAGGAGTAGGGAAGTAATGTTAAAATTGTACAAGGCATTGGTGAGACCAATTCTGGAGTATGGTGTACAATTTTGGTCGCCTAATTATAGGAAGGATGTCAACAAAATAGAGAGAGTACAGAGGAGATTTACTAGAATGTTGCCTGGGTTCCAGCAACTAAGTTACAGAGAAAGGTTGAACAAGTTAGGTCTTTATTCTTTGGAGCGCAGAAGGTTAAGGGGGGACTTGATTGAGGTCTTTAAAATGATGAAAGGGATAGACAGAGTTAACGTGGATAAGCTTTTCTCATTGAGGGTAGGGAAGATTCAAACAAGAGGGCATGACATGAGAATTAAGGGACAGAAGTTTAGGAGTAACATGAGGGGGATCTTCTTTACTCAGAGAGTGGTGGCTGTGTGGAATGATCTTCCAGCAGAAGTGGTGGAGGCAGGATCGATTTTAACATTTAAAAGTAAAGTGGATAGGTATATGGACGGGAAGGGAATGGAGGGGTATGGTCTGAGTGCAGGTAGATGGGACTAGGGGAAAATAAATGGTCGGCACGGACTGGAAGGGCCGAGAAGGCCTGTTTCCGTGCTGTAATTGTTATATGGTTATATTGGTATATGGTAGCGTGTAGGGTAGTGTTAGTGTGCGGGGTGATCGCTGGTCGGTGTAGACTCAGTGGGCTGCAGGGCCTATTTCCCACTGTATCTCTAAACTAAGTCTATAGCTCCATGTAAGTGGCAAAACAAGTGGTTGAGTTTAGTTGAGTTTAGTTTGGAGACACAGTGTAGAAACTGGGCCTTCAGCCCATTGAGTTCATGCCGACCAGCGATCACCACTAGTTTTACCCGACACACACACACACTAGGGACCATTCACTGAAGCCAATTGACCTACAAACGGGGTGGGCAGATTGCAACCTTCACGTGGTCCGCCCTGTTTCGACTAATGCAATCAACTCGACATGCACAAACGGAAGATCAAATAGAACAAGTTGTCCAACAACTTTATGCCGTGCACGCCATACGCAAGAAGAAGAACCTACAAACCTGGGGTGAGACCGTATCTATGGAACATCTCTCCATAGATGCTGCCCCACCCGCTGAGTTACTCCAGCATTTTGAGTCTACCTTTGATTTACCGGCATCTGCAGTTCTTTCTTAAACCTACAAACCTGGACGTCTTTGGAACGTAGAAGGAAACTAGAACTTTTCCTGGAGAAAAGCCACGTGGTCCCTCTAACTACTTGATACATGTGCAACTCCCCCATCGATAGGGTATAAGATGCTGGTTTACGCAAAAGGACACAGAGTGCTGGAGTAACTCAGCGGGTCAGGCAGCATCTCTGGAGAGCGAGGATGGGTGACGTTTCAGGTCGGGATCCTTCTTCATTATTCGTTGATGGATACAGGTGTGTGGGGGGGGGTTGGGGGGGGTTGTTGACGGGTAGATTGGTGGAGTGAGAGAAAGACCAAGGCACTTCTCCCCCTACTATCTCATGAAGGGTCCATAAGTAAATCAAGTCAAACACCTTCCATTCCTTCATACCTTTCCAACAGATGAGTATAGAGGTTGGGAGGTCACATCAAGGTTAAATAAGACCTTGGTAAGGCCACATTTAGAGTGAAGACACACAAAGCTGGAGCAATTCAGCGGGACAAGCAGCATCTCTAGTGAGAAGGAATGGGTGACGTTTCGGGTCGAGACCCTTCTTCATCCAGACGTGTCAAAGAGTCAACACAAAGAGTTTATTGTCATGTGTCCCTGACACGACAATGAAATTCTTTCTTTGCATAGCACAACAGAACATAGAAGGCATTGACTACAATTATATACGTAAATACACACATGAATTAATAAATTAATAAAGTGCAAAAAACAGATGGAGGGATATTAATGTTCAGAGTTCCGAGCCAGGTTTAATAGGCTGATGGCTGTGGGGAAGTAGCTATTCCTAAACCGGGTCGTTGCAGTCTTCAGGCTCCTGTACCTTCTACCTGAAGGTAGCAGGGAGATGAGTGTGTGGCCAGGGTGGTGTGGGTCCTTGATGATGCTGCCAGCCTTTTTGAGGCAGCGACTGCGATAAATCCCCTCGATGGAAGGAAGGTCAGAGCCGATGATGGACTGGGCAGTGTTTACTACCTTTTGTAGTCTTTTCCTCTCCAGGGAGCTCAAGTTGCCGAACTAAGCCACGATGCAACCGGTCAGCAAGCTCTCTACTGTGCACCTGTAGAAGTTAGAGAGAGTCCTCCTTGACAGACCAACTCTCCGTAATCTTCTCAGGAAGTAGAGGTGCTGATGTGCTGCCTCCCTTTCCTTCTCTCCAGAGATGCTGCCTGTCCCGGTGAGTAACTCCAGCTTTCTGTATCTACTTTTGGTTTAAACCAGCATCTGCAGTTCCTTCCTGCACGTTTAGACTATTGTGTTCAGTTTTGGTCACCGTGTTATGGGAAAGAGTTGTCTAGCTGGAAAGAGTGGGCAGGTTGGGCCGAAGGGTCTGTTTCCACCCTGTTTGACTGTATGCCTTTCTATGAGATCCCACTGAGGCATGACATGAGCCGTGATGAAATGATAACACATGCAGCAAAAAAGAACCCTCCCCATCTACATTCACTTCATTCTGTGGGACAGGGAGTGCCAAGCAACAGCAGCGTCACCGAATTTCGTTTGAATATTTGACGACAATCGCATTTCTGGCGCATTGCCAAGGTCAAGATGATTTAGCATCGCAAGACCTGGTCCTTCACATCGACTAGAATTATAAATTGAGCTCACTGATATTCTGGTTACCTGGAACTTGGGCTGGGTTTTGGAATGGTATGTCCTGCAAGGTTTGCCTTGGGGCAAGGTGTCATTGCCGTGAATTTTGTATGAATGAATGCACTTCTACAGAGATAACAGCCAGCTCAGCAGGAAGTAAGTGACAATGAACCTTTCCAGAACGAAAGAATTATCAACAACTGGGTCTGCAAGAAAGTGGTCAAGGTTGAAAGACTTCAGATACGGGGAGAGGAATTCTGTCGGGGAACGTTAAACACAGAAGCAGCACAGCACAGGAACAGGCCCTTCAAAAGGTCATGGCATAAGGAATAGGAGTTGAATTAGGCCATTCGGCCCATCAAGTCGACTTCGCCATTTAATCATGGCTGATCTATCTCTGTCTCCTAATCACATTCTCCTGCCTTCTCCCCATAACCTCTGACACCCGCACTAATCAAGAATCTCTCTATCTCTGCCTTAAAAATATCCGCTGACTTGGCCTCTACAGCCTTCTTGGGCAAAGAATTCCACAGATTCACCACCCGCTGACTAAAGAAATTTCTCATCATCTCCTTCCTAAATGAACGTCCTTTAATTTTGAGGCTGTGACCTCTGGTCCTAGTGGAAACATCCTCTCCACATCCGCTCTATCCGGGCCTTTCACTATTCCATACGTTTCAATGAGGTCCCCCCTCATTCCTCTAAACTCCAGCGAGTACAGGCCCAGCGCCGACAAACGCTCATCATAGGTTAACCCACTCATTCCTGGCATCATTCTTGTAAACCTCCTCAGGACCCTCTCCAGAGCCGGCACATCCTTCCTCAGATATGGGGCCAAACTTGCTCACAATTTTCCAAACGTGGCCCGACCAGCGCCTTATAGAGCCTGAGCGTTACATCCCTGTTTTTGTGTACAAACCATCTTGAAATGCTAGCATCGAGTTTGCTTTCTTTACTACCGGCAATGTTTGTGCTGAGATCAATGCCACGATAAACTGATCTCGTCTACCTGCATATGATCCATATCACTCCGTTCCCAGCATATGCAGGAGTCTATCCTAAACCTCTTGAATGTCACTGTTGAATCTGCCTCCACCATCACCCAATCCAGGCACCAACAACACTCTGTGTAAAAAGAACTTGCCTCTCACATGGAGCGGTGGCGCAGCGGTAGAGTTGCCGCCTCACAGCAAAATGGAGCGCTGGAGACCCGGGTTCGATCCCGACTACGGGTGCTGTCTGTACGGAGTTTGTATGTTCTCCCCGTGACCTGCGTGGGTTTTCCCCGAGATCTCCGGTTTCCTCCCACATTCCAAATACGTCAGTTTGTATGTTAATTGGCTTGATAAATGAAAAAAAAATTCCAATATAATAGTTATTTTTTCTGTCCAACTTCCAGTCTAGTCCCTAGTGGACTCTTGGGAAGGTACTAGATACTGAAAGATATAGTGGGAGAAATGGATTCAAGGGAAAGAAAGAGGGGGGGAAGGGAATGGGCGTTACAAGACCCGGGTTCAATCCTGACCTCGCGTGCTTTCTGTACGGAGTTTGCACATTTTCCCTGTGCGCGTGGGTTTTCTCCGGGTGCTCCGGTTTCCTCCCACACTCCAAAGACGTGCAGGTTTGGAGGTTAATTGGCTTCGGTAAAAGCTGTAAATTGTCCCTTGTGTGTATAGGATAGTGTTAGTGAAAGGGGATCACTGGTTGGCGAGGACTCGGTGGGCCGAAGGGCCTTTTTCTGTGCTGTATCTCTGAGCTAAACTAAACTAAATTCTGTTGTGGACCCGCGTGGGTTTTCTCCGGGTGCTCCAGTTGCCTCCCACACTCCAACGACATGCAGGTTTATAGGTTAACTGGCCTCTGTAAAGTGTAGCGTATATCGTCCATGGTGCGTGTGGGATAGCGCTAGTGTACAGGGTCATCTACACACCTGCAGGTATTTAAATGCGGGAGGAAACCGGAGCACCCGGGGAAAACCCACACAGTCACATGGAGAACGTACAAACTCCGCACAGACAGCAACCTTGGTCAGGATCGAACCAGGGACTCTGGCGCAGTCGAGCCGCCGGCTTCTCTTCAATTGGAAAAACATGTTAACGAGATTAGACTCGGATATCCAACGTGTCATCCCAACATGAGCTCTGCATTATCCACGATGACTGCACATTCAAATGTGTCTTCACTTGCAAAAGGTTCCAGTAAATGGCGGGCAGCTGCATCAGGGCTGTGGAATGCGGCTGAAACAACCATTATTCACAAGCGCTCACTGAAGTCTTTAAAAAAGATCAGTCCGCTGAAATCTAACTTGCCGAGTTAATGTTGACGTCCCATCACTCAGCTCAGCTTTGACAGGTTTTCCACGTTAAACACCAACTCTATCTCGCACTCCACAGATGCTGCCGGGCCTGTCAAGTAACTCCATCACTATACATCCGACCAGCCATCGCCCGTTCGCACCAGTTCTATCCCACTCATCGGGGACATTTCACAGAAGCTGATTAGCCCACCCGTCTTCGGAGCCTGGGAGGAAAGCTGAGCACCCGGAGAAAACCCACGCAGCCATGGGGAGAACGTGCAAACTCCATGGAGACAGCACACCTAATCAGGATCGAACCCGGGTCTCTGGTGCTGTGAGGCAGCATCTCTACTACTGCACCACTGTGCCGCCCTTAGAGAATCCAAACTTTGGAGAAATAATAAAAACAAACTACTTGGAGTCTGAAGATAGACTTCAATCAGAGATATGGAGAGAAGGCAGGAACGGGATACTGATTTCTGATGATCAGCCATAATCATATTGAATGGCGGTGCTGGCTCGAGGGGGCCGAATGGACTACCTCTGTACATATTTTCTATGTTGATGTGCAGTAGTATGTTTTTGCACCACTTATTGCCTGACTGAGACAAACAGCAGCGAAATTGGTGGAGTGGTAACAGATTGTCAAGAGTCAAGAGTATGAATCTCCCAACATCTTAATTGAGGGGCATCTTTAAAAAAAGAGGGGGGCACGGTGGCGCTGCGGTAGAGTCGCCACCTCACAGCAACAGACAACCTGGTTTGATCTTGACCACGGGTGCTGTCTGTACGGAGTTTGCACGTTCTCCCCGTGACCTGCGTGGGGTTTCTCCAGGTGCTCCAGTTTCCCCCCCACACTCCAGAGACGTGCGGATTTGTAGCTTCATTGGCTTCGGTAAATATCGTAAATTGCGTGCGTGTGCGCGTGCGTGTGTGGTAGCACTAGTGTGCGAGGATCGCTGGTCGGCGCTAAGGGTCTGCTTCCTCTCTTCTTCTTGCATGTGGCGTGCACAGCCTAAAGTTGTAGGACAACTTGCTCTATTTGATGGTGCACACCGGGTTGATTGCATTCGTCGAAACAAGGCGGACCACGTGAAGGTTGCAACCTCCCACCCCACTGTATCTCTCAACTAAACTCTGTAGGAAGGAACTGCAGATGCTGGTTTAAACCAAAGATAGACCCAAAATGCTGGGGTAACTCAGCGGGTCAGGCAGCATCCCTGGGGAAAAGGAATGGGTGACGTTTCAAGATTCAAGAGAGTTTATTGTCAGGTGCCCCAGATAGGACAATTAAATTCTTGCTTTGCTTCAGCACAACAGAATATTGTAGGCACAAATAAATACAGAACAGATCAGTGTGTTCATATACCATTGAATACATATATATATATATATATACACACACACTCACATAGAAATAACCAGACAAAGTGCAATGGGCTATTAAAGTTCATATTTTTGTTTGAGTTGAGTTTAATAGTCTGTGGGGAAGTAGCTATTCCTGAACCTGGATGTTGCAGATTTCAGGCTCCTGTACCTTCTACCTGAAGGCAGCGGGGAGATGAGTGTGGACAGGATGGTGTGGGTCCTTGATGATGCTGCCGGCCTTTTTGAGGCAGGGACTGCGATAGATCCCCTCGATGGTGGGGAGGTCAGAGCCGGTGATGGACTGGGCAGTGGTCACAACTTTCTGCAGTCTTTTCCATTCCTGGACGTTCAAGTTGCCGAACCAAGCCACAGTGCAACCGGTCAGCAAGCTCTCTACTGTGCACCTGTAGAAGTTCGAGAGAGTCCTCCTTGACACACTGACTCTCCGTAATCTTCTCAGGAAGTGGAGGCGCTGATGTGCTTTCGGGTCGGGTCTAAAGAAGGATCTCGACTCTAAACGTCACCCGAGCTAAAAATTCTGCTGTCGAACAGTAGACATTAAGTTGTTAGCAACAGGATCGGCAACAACAGATAACTAGTGGTGTTTGAACGTGGCAGGAACACCTGGTTTGTGATGGGATAATGAAGATGGGTGTTCACAGCAACACCTTCTACATACACCCTGTGCTGATCCAACAAGCACATTAAAGCTTTGTGGCGATGGCTGGCTTCCTGATGCTGACAGTGCCGTCAGTTCACACATTACTGGGGAGCGGGCTTCAAACATGTCTCTCACACACTCCTCAAAGGGAAGCTGAAAACCTTTAAGTGTTCGTGTCATCTTCCCTGCGCCCCGCCTCAACCCCTCAACCCTTTAAGAAAAGACCCCTAAACTACCAAAGAGGTGCGAGACGAACGAAGAGAAATAAGAAAAAACATGGATATATGCCCCACTATCCCCCCCCCCCCCTCGCTCACCCAACCCCAACATCGGTTTTAAATTTGTGCTTAACCATTCAGTTGTTGAAGAAATTCAGTGGAATGAGACCATGCACTTTGCTTTCCAACAGCCTGGGAACTTGTATAAATTAAAGCCTCACAGTGCCAGAGACCCGGGTTCGATCCTGACCACCGAGTTTGTACCTTCCCCCTGTAACCACGTGGGTTTTCTCCGGGTGCTCCAGTTTCCTCCCCCGCTCCAAAGACGTGCAGATTCATTGGCTTTGGCATAAATGTAAATTGTCCCCCAAGTGTGTGTAGGATAGAGCTAGTGTACGGGTGATTGCTGGTCAGCTCTGAACTCCACTAAACTGAAGATTAGTGAAGTTTAGGGGGAGGGAGCACACAGGTGTATTAGCTACAACGAGAGGTTGGACAGATTTGGACTGTTTTCTCAGGCATCCCAGAGGTGAAGAGAAGACACAAACAATCTCCCTGATGTACTAGTGGCCAGAGGATCTGGGGTGACAGAGGAACTGAAGGAAATCCACATTCGGCAGGAAATGGTGTTGGGTAGACTGATGGGACAGAAGGCTGATAAATCCCCAGGGCCTGATGGTCTGCATCCCAGGGTACTTAAGGAAGTGGCTCTAGAAATCGTGGATGCATTGGTGATAATTTTCCAATGTTCTATGGACTCAGGATCAGTTCCTGTGGATTGGAGGGTAGCTAATGTTATCCCGCTTTTTAAGAAAGGCAGGAGAGAGAAAAGAGGGAATTATAGACCAGTTAGCCTGACATCGGTGGTGGGGAAGATGCTGGAGTTAATTATAAAAGATGAAATAGCTGCATATTTGGATAGCAGTAACAGGATCGGTCCGAGTCAGCATGGATTTACGAAGGGGAAATCATGCTCGACTAATCTTCTGGAATTTTTTGAGGATGTAACTAGGAAAATGGACAAGGAAGAGTCAGTGGATGTAGTGCACCTGGATTTTCAGAAAGCATTTTATAAGGTCCCACATAGGAGATTAGTGGGCAAAATTAGAGCACATGGTATTGGGGTAGAGTGCTGACATCGATAGAAAATTGGTTGGCAGACAGGAAACAAAGAGTAGGGATTAACGGGTCCCTTTCAGAATGGCAGGCAGTGACTAGTGGGGTACCGCAAGGCTCGGTGCTGGGACCACAGCTATTTACAATATATATCAAAGATTTGGATGAAAGTATTCAAAGTAACATTAGAAAATTTGCAGATGACACAAAGCTGGGTGGCAGTGTGAACTGTGAGGAGGATGCTATGAGAATGCAGGGTGACTTGGACAGGTTGGGGGAGTGGGTAAATGCATGGCAGATGCAGTTTAATGTGGATAAATGTGAGGTTGTCCACTTTGGTAGCAAAAACAGGAAGGCAGATTACTATCTAAGTAGCATCAAGTTGGGAAAAGGGGAAGTACAACGGGATCTGGGGGTCCTTGTACATCAGTCTATGAAAGTAAGCATGCAGGTACAGCAGGCAGTGAAGAAAGCGAATGGCATGTTGGCCTTTATAACCAGAGGAGTCGAGTATAGGAGCAAAAAGGTCCTTCTGCAGTTGTACAGAGCCCTATTGAGACCACACCTGGAGTATTGTGGTCCCCTAATTTGAGGAAGGACATTCCAGGGATGGCGGGACTGTCATATGCTGAGAGAATGGAGCGGCTGGGCTTGTACACTCTCAAGTTTAGAAGGATGAGAGGGGGTCTTATTGAAACATATAAGATTGTTTAGGGTTACACAAAAAGCTGGAGAAACTCAGCGGGTGCAGCAGCATCTAAGGAGCGAAGGAGATAGGCGACGTTTCGGGTTGAGACCCTTCTTCCCACAAGATTGTTAAGGGTTTGGACATGTTAGAGGCAGGAAACATGTTCCCGATGTTGGGGAATCCAGAACCTGGGGCCACAGCTTAAGAATAAGAGGTAAGCCATTTAGAACAGAGACGAGAAAACACTTTTTCACACAGAGAGTGGTGAGTTTGTGGTATTCTCTGCCTCAGAGGGCAGTGGAGGCCGGTTCTCTGGATACTTTCAAGAGAGGGCTCTTAAAGATAGCGGAGTCAGGGGATATGGGGAGAAGGCAGGAACGGGGTACTGATTGGGGATGATCAGCCATGATCACATTGAATGGCGGTGCTGGCTCGAAGGGCCGAATGGCCTTCTCCTGCACCTATTGTCTATAGTCTATTGACTTGATCGCAGAATATAAATTGGTGAGAGGCGTAGATAGGGTCAAACGTGTAAACAAACGTGCAAACTCCGTACAGACAGCACCCGTGGTCAGGATCGAACCTGGGTCTCAGCGACTCTACCGCTGCGCCACCGTGCCAGCCTTGAGATGCAGAGGGGTTAAACCGGACAGAATTATCTCATAAAGGCGTAATGGTCTTTGGTTCAAACTCATCACGTGAAATTTTTGGAGCAGTTAGATCTTTTTTTTGAGACGGGTACAAGAAGGAAAAGACATTAAGACAGCGTTTGAAACAAACTTAATGAAAGCTCGGTTACAGGAGGGGTGGTCTGAGATATAGGGTCGCCACCTGCTCGTTTATCTTGTGGGAAAGTATTTCCAAAATGCAATTTGGAAGAAATCCATTTGCAAGCCACATCCAATTTCAACTGGCAAATGAATACAACTCATAAACCAGCTAATGTTGTGAAGTCTCTCCTCTCCCTGCAACAGATCCAATGCTAAACTCATTAAATGGCAGATTTTGTGCATTTATGCATTAATGCACGTTCAAAACAAACTTAATGACCCTTACAAGAGAGTATTTTGTTCCCAGTATCGCTTGTGAATTTGAAGGTTGTGAGCAGTTATGCATTATGGTGCAGCGGTCGAGTTGCTGCCTCACAGCGCCAGAGATCCGGGTTCAATCCTGACTACAGGTGTTGTCTGTAGGGAGTCTGCACGTTCTCCCCGTGACCGCGTGATCTTTCTCCGGGTGCTCCGGTTTCCTCCCACACTGCGAGGATGTACAGATTTGTAGGCTAATGGGCTCGGTAAAATTGGCCCTTGTGTGTGTGTAGGACAGTGGTAGTGTGCGGGGATCGCTGGTCGGTGCGGACACGGTGGGCCGAAGGGCCTGACTCCACCTGTACCTCTAAACTAAATTAGGAACAGTGGCACAGTTGGTAGAGGTGCTGTCTCACAGCGCTAAAGACCCAGGTTTAATCCGAACCTCCGATGCTGCCTGTGTGGAGTTTGCAGATTCGGCCTGTGACTGGGTGCTCTGGTTCATCCACCGCATCCTAAGGACGTGCTGTTTTATGTGTCAATTCCTGACTGTCACTGCATGTCATGTTGTCACTTGTGGGCGGAGCGCCAAGGCAAATTCCTTGTATGTGAATACTTGGCCAAAAAACTTATTCATTCATTCATTGTAAGTCAATTGGCTCTGCATACATTAGTTTCTGTAAAATTGTCCCTGGTGTGCACGGAATGGATGAGAATATGGGATAACATTGAACTGTGAACAGGTGATCGATGGTCAATGTGGACACGGTGCTGTCTGATGGAATGCAGAATGGTTATATCACAGGAGATGGCTGTTCAACCCTCAACTGGAGTAACCTTCTAATTTAGAGATACAGCATGGAAACAGGCCCTTCGGCCCACCGAGTCCGTGCCGACCATCGACCCCCGCACACTTTTAACGCCATCCTACACTCATTAAGGACAATTTATAATGATACCAAGCCAAGCAATATCATTGAAAATTAACCCAGGATTGAGCAGGAGCTCCGGTTTCCTCCCACACTCCAAAGACCATGCAGATTTGGAGGTTATTTGGCTTCATTAAAACGTTATAAATTGTTCCCAGTGCGAGGGTTTCGCTGGACGGCACAGACTCGTTGGGCCGAAGGGCCAGTTTCCACGCTGCATCTCGACAACTAAAACTAAAAACAAAAGAACAAATCGGTAACGAAACAAAATGAAAGTGATAATCGTGAGAGGAATAGATCGGGTAGATGCACAGAGTCTCTTGCCCAGGGTAGGGGAGTCGAGGACCAGAGGACATAGGTTCAAGGTGAAGGGGAAAAATTAATAGGAATCTGAGTGGTAACTTTTTCCACATAGGGGATGGTGGGTGTGTGGAACGAGCGGCCGGAGGAGGTAGTTGAGGCTGGGACTATCCCATCGTTTTAGAAACAGTTCAACAGGTACATGGATAGGACAGGTTTGGAGGGATATGGACCAAGCGCAGGCAGGTGGGACTAGTGTAGCTGGGACATGTTGGCCGGTGTGGGCAAGTTGGGCGGAAGGGGGCCGGTGGAGGCCGGTTCTCTGGATACTTTCAAGAGAGAGCTAGATAGAGCTCTTAAAGAGAGCGGAGTCAGGGGATATGGGGAACTGATTGGGGATGATCAGCCATGATCACATTGAATGGCGGTGCTGGCTCGAAGGGCCGAATGGCCTACTCCTGCACCTATTGTCTATTGAAGGGCCTGTTTCCACACGGTATCACTATGACTCCAAGGCAAATGGAACACTCTGCACGGGTGATGGATGGTCGGCATGCACTCGGTGGGCCGAAGGGCCTGTTTCCGCGCTGTATCGTCAAATTCAAACTCCATCGTTGATCCCGCGTGTAAGTGTGGTGCTATATCGGGGAAGGGATTTGCTTTTTAATGTCCCAGGATGTTTTGGCGGGCGCTAGAAATATGACGCGGAAACGCTAGAGTTGTTTTGGAGGGTTTTTTGGACTTTGCTGTGCTGTTTTCAGTCAGACTGTGTAGAGTTGCTGTGCATCTGTGCCTCGTATCCCCATGGGAATGTCCGGGACTTCCCCTGAAACCCGGTCCCAGGAGGAGCCCAAAATGATGCTCCTGTCCGAAGTCTTAGACGTAACGGACGTCTGGAAAGCAGTTCGCTTTTCCATCTGTGTGGGATTGTTAAAGAAGGAACTGCAGATGCTGGAAAATCGAGGGTACACAAAATGCTGGAGAAACTCAGCGGGTGCAGCAGCATCTCTGGAGAGATAAGGAATGGGTGACGTTTCGGGTCTCGACTGAAGAAGGGTCTCGACCCGAAACTTCACCCATTCCTTCTCTCTATAGATGTTGCCTGACCCGCTGAGTTACTCCAGCATCTTGTGTCTTTCTGCGCTCTTTCATCTATTGTACAACTCACCACAACAATTGTGTACAGTTTTGGTCTCCTAATTTGAGGAAGGACATCCTTGTGATTGAGGCAGTGCAGGTAGGTTCACGAGACTGATCCCTGGGATGGCGGGTCTGTCATCCAGAACAAGGGGACCACAGTCTAAGGATAAGGGGGAATTCCTTTAGGACTGAGATGAGGAAAACATTCTTTACACAGAGAGTGGCGAGTCTCTGGAATGCTCTGCCACATAGGGTAGTTGAGGCCAGTTCATTGGCTATATTTAAGAGGGCGTTAGATGTGGCCCTTGTGGCTAAAGGGATCGGGGGGGTATGGAGAGAAGGCAGGTACGGGATACTGAGTTGGATGGTCAGCCATGATCATATTGAATGGTGGTGCAGGCTCGAAGGGCCGAATGGCCTACTCCTGCACCTATTTTTCCATGTTTCTATGTCATATGAAGAAAGATTGAAAAGACTAGGCTTATATTCACTGGAGTTTATAAGGATGAGGGGGATCTTATAGAAACATATAAAATTATAAAAGGACTGGACAAGCTAGATGCAGGAAAAATGTTCCCAATGTTGGGCGAGTCCAGAACCAGTACCCAGAGAGTTGTGAATTTGTGGAATTCCCTGCCACAGAGGGCAGTGGAGGCCAAATCATTGGATGGATTTAAGAGAGAGTTAGATAGAGCTCTAGGGGCTAGTGGAGTCAAGGGATATGGGGAGAAGGCAGGCACGGGTTATTGATTAGGGATGATCACATTGAATGGCGGGGCTGGCTCGAAGGGCCGAATGGCCTCCACCTGCACCTATTTTCTATGTTTCTGTGTAACACAGGTCAACGAAAGAGGTGGTGGAGTACATAATCCGGCTGTTTCACACCTGGAGCGAATGTGCTTCTTTTATTGCGGTTTAGACGGGTTGTTTTTAAAATTTAAACCGTTTAGTTTTAAAGTTGAGTTTATTATTGCCACCTGCACCAGGATTTGGATTCCCAGATGTTGTCGCTGTCTCTGGACTAAACACTGAACTCGTTCCACGCAAGTCAATGAATTATTTGCAAGAAAAACTCCCACTGCAGTTGTCGAAGGTGGAAATATCTTAGTAGTTTGGTTCAGTCCTCGAGTTGACATTTAAACCAAATCCATATTATATTGGGGTTTTTAAATATTTATAATATATTTCGAGCAAAATGCATAAATATATATATATATAAGAGAGTTAAGGTTTTTTCATGAGAGCATATTTCAAGAGAGCTAAGGATATATATATATATATATATATATATATATATATATATATATATATATATATATATATATATATATATATATACATATATACATACATACATATATACACACACACATATATACACATACACACTTTGCTCCAACGAAGGGCAGGAAGCGACTCTAAACACTCATTCTAACCGGTGTCCGAGCCACTGTTTTGTCTTCAACGTGGTCCCTTGTTGACAACCTCGGGAAATTGCGAAAAGGGGGGGGGGGGGGGGGGGGGGGGTGTCCTTAATTGATGTAATAAAACACAAAGTGCTGGAGTAACTCAGCGGGTCAGGCAGCATCTGTGGAGAACATGGGTAGGTGACGTTTCGGGTCGGGACCCGTTATTATATCCAATTCCAATACCACATTGTTTATAGTCTAACAACGCAGAAAATCGCGACGGCAAACGCCGGGGGGAATATTTGCATCACTTAGAATGGTCTGTTTTGTTTTAAAGCGGTTATGTCACGAATTTGCAGAATGACATCACCCCTAATTCGGGGGGGGGGGGGGGGGGGGGGGGGGGCTCAAATAAACTGAATGAACTTGAGAATGTTTTCGGATTTCAAGAGAGTCAAGGTTTTAACTCGTTATGTGTACCAACAACTGAACAAAGCCATTCTTCCTTGCAGCAGGCATGTACACAATGCCCATCGCTAACATACAATTAACATGAATGTATAATTCAGTAATTAACAACCACAATATTAGTGAGGAGGAAAATATCATGTTTAAGAATAAGGGGTGAGCCATTTAGGACTGAGATGAGGGTAAACCTTTTTCACCCAGAGAGTTGTGAATCTGTGGAATTCTCTGCCACAGAAGGCGGTGGAGGCCAATTCACTGGATGTTTTCAACAGAGAGTTAGATTTAGCTCTTAGGGCTAAAGGAATCAAGGGATATGGGGAGAAGGCAGGAACGGGGTACTGATTTTGGATGATCAGTCATGAACGTATTGAATGGCGGTGCTGGCTCCAAGGGCCAAAAGGCCTACTCCTACACCTATTTTCTATGTTTCTATGTTGCAATGTCATTAATCACAGCCAATTAATTACAGTCCATAGAAGTTCATAATTGACTTTTATAGTTTACAATTAAATATTTCTCAGACATAAAAAGACTGATGGGTATTTTGTATTACATCCTCTGTATTACATATAAAGATAGGTGAGGGAGTAGGCCATTCGGCCCTTCGAGTCACCATCACCATTCAATATAATCATGGCTGATCATTCAAAATCAGTACCCCGTTCCTGCTTTCTCCCCTTATCCCACGATTCATTTAGCCCTAGGAGCTAAATCTAACTTTCTCTTGAAAACATCCAGTGAATCGGCCTCCACTGCCTTCAGTGGCAGAGAATTCCACAGATTCACAACTCTCTGGGTGAAAAGGTTTTGTCCTCATCTCAGTCCTAAATGGCCGACCCCTTATTCTTAAACTGTGACCCCTGGTTCTGGACTCCCCCAACATGGGGAACATTGTTCCTGCATCTAGCCTGTCCAATCCCTTAAGAATGTGTATACTCTTCTGTAAGATACCCTCCCATCCTTCAAAATTCCAGTGAATACTAGCCCAGTCGATCCATTCTTTCAGTCCCGCCATCCCGGGAATTAACATGGAATTGCAGAATTAATTGAAGGATAAAACTCCAGTAAGACTCACCACTCAACGGTGCCGCAGACTCGAACCTAATCAGAGTAATTCCCCGCTCCCCAGGTAGCTCAGCTGGAGTTTCGATTATCTACACGAGTGCATTTCCAACGTTTCTGTTCTGTCCCCTCTCTTCACTCAATGGGCCGGGTTAAAAACAAAGAAACTGGTTAAAATACATTTATCTTCCCGCTGCTGCCTATCTGCCACTAGAAACACTTGCGCTTGAACACGGGCAGTCATCGTTGCTTTGCCTCTAATCGCACTCCGACTGCAATCAACGTGTAATTCATTTCAGATGTGTCGCTGCGACTGATAAACTCACTGGCCCTTAACCAACTGAACCCTTCAGTTTCCGTTCATGGAAGTTTAATTCTTATATATAACAATAATTGTTTGATTATGTTTATATATACACATAAATATAATATAATACATCATTATAGATCATTATGTATATACTAAATACTATAGTGTTCTGTAAACACCACTGTTTGTCTGTGTGTTGTGTTGATGTTTGTGTGTGTGTGCGTGTGTCTATATGTATCTGTGTGTGTGTGCTTGTGTGTGTGTCTATATGTATCTGTGTGTGTGTGTTTGTGTGTGTCTATATGTATCTGTGTGTGTGTGTTTGTGTGTGTGTGCTTGTGTGTGTGTGCTTGTGTGTGTGTGCTTGTGTGTGTGTCTATATGTATCTGTGTGTGTGTGTTTGTGTGTGTGTGCTTGTGTGTGCGTGCTTGTGTGTGTGTCTATATGTATCTGTGTGTGTGTGTGTGTGTGTGCTTGTGTGTGTGTCTATATGTATCTGTGTGTGTGTGAGTGTTTGTCTGTGTGCGTGTGTATGCGTGTGCGTGTGTACATTGAAATATAATATATATCGACCGATATTTCGGGTTGACACCCTTATATATATTCATGTACATATATTCCTAAATATCACATACATATACATATATTCCTCTATATATATGATTCTAATTAAATATTGAAACACAAGAGATACAAAAGTTTATCTGAAGAAGAGTCCCCACCCGAAATATCGTCTGTCCATTCCCTCCACAGATGCTGCCTGGCCCGCTGAGTTCCTCCAGTGCTTTGTGTTTTGCTCAAGATCCCAGCATCTGCAGTTCCTTGTGATTCTGCCGTGTTAATCTGGTGTATACAAAGCAGTAAATCAGAGGTGACCTTGACATCATGTTCGGCACGGACATTGTGGGCCGAAGGGCCTGTTCCTGTGCTGCACCGTTCTATGTTCATTGGCGGATCCCCATACTCTATTGTCCCACACTCCCCGACCTTCAAAGTCGTCTTGTTGAGTCTCATTGTCTGTATCTCGGTTTCCCCTCGCCCACAGCTAACAATGGCCTGTTTCCTTTATCGCCGTTATTTTTCTTTGCATATCTTTCATTTATTGTCCTCTATCTCTCTATATTACTGTCTACATCTCTCGTTTCGCTTTCTTCTGACTCTCAGTCTGAAGAAGGGTCTCGACCCGAAACATCGCCCATTCCTTCTCTCCAGAGATGCTGCCTGGCCCGCTGAGTTACTCCAGCATGATGTGTCTACCTTCGGTTTAAACCAGCCTCTGCAGTTCCTTCCTGCAGATACACCATTGAGTGTCGTGTCCACAATTCCACAATTCCCCTTCGGTTGAGAATTACATTAAAACGTTCCCGTGCAGGAAGGAACTGCAGATGCTGGTTTACACCGAAGATAGACGCAACATGCTGGAGTAACTCAGCGGGACGGGCAGCAGCGTCTCTGGAGAGAAGGAATGGGTGACGTTTCGGGTCGAGACCCTTCTTCAGACTGAGAGTCAGGGGAGAGGGAGACACACATCACTGCCCCATCTTGACCCTTGCAATTCGGGTTGGATGTGGTCTCATCCCAGCTAGTTCCCTGTTGAATGACTCCATATGTTGTCGTCACTGGTTCATTGTGTAAGTAAGTGTTCGGTAAACATTGTGGTTAGATGTGGCTACAGGGAGTGGACATCCATGAATTATTATGCCACTGGTGCCAAGGCTCTCTGGTGGACAATAGGCGCCATTGGTGACTTTACTAAGGCTCTATAAATAAAATATTTACGTTTTATGTGGCGGATGCACCCCCCCCCCCCCCATTGAAACACAGATTCCCAGTGAAACACAGATTCCCAGTGAAACAGAGACCCAAACAAGCTGAACACGAACGAAGGGAATATTAAGGGCCTGTCCCACGTGCGACATGTAGGCAACAGCCTAAAGCGAGGTTGTCTGGTCGTGGTCGGTGCGTGACGCATGGTGAGGCGTGGTGACGCGCGGTGCTTCCCTGTCGCCCCAGGATTTTGGAATGTTCAAAATCCTGGGGCGACGTTTAGGTGTCTCTTCATGTCGTGAGCCCTGTCACACGCTGACGTATGCTGTCCTGTGGGCAACCGCTGTGGAAGTGAATACCTTGAGCAGGTTGCAAAATGTAGAGGCGAAGAGACTTAGATTAGTTTAGTTTATTTTAGGGATAGTTTAGCGCGGAAACAGGCTCTTCGGCCCACCGAGTCCGCGCCGACCATTGGTCGGCCGTTCACACTAGTTACGTGCTATCCCAGTTTCTCATTCACACTCCGGACAATTTACAAGGGGGCAGTTAACCTACAAACCCCGCACTTTGTCTATTTTTCTTTTGGGGGGGGGTGCGTGGGAGGAAACCGGAGCGCCCAGATGAAACCTACACGGTCACAGCGAGAGTGTGCAAACTCCACACAATCAGCACTCGAGTTCAGGATCGAACCAGGGTCTCTGGCGCTGTGAGGCGGCAACTCTACCAGGCGTGCCATTTTGCCGCCCAAATTATGAGCCGAAATATTAAGCATTATTATTATCAGCATGAATATTAAATATTACAACCATAACCAGCAAAATTAAAAAATATGATGTGAAATATGAAGTATTTGATGTTTTCAAGAGAGAGTTAGATTTAGATTCTTGGGCCGAACGAATCAAGGGATATGGGGGAAAAGCAGGAACGGGGTACTGATATTAGATGATCATCCATGATCATGTTGAATGACGATTCTGGCTCGAAGGGCCGAATGGCCTAATCCTGCAATTTTGTTTATGTTTCGATTAAATTTATAAGCAGAAATCTGAAGAAGGGTCTCGGCCCGAAACGTCGCCTATCTCCTTCGCTCCTTAGATGCTGCTGCACCCGCTGAGTTTCTCCAGCCTTTTGTGTGAGCCTTAAGAAATATTGAGTTGTGTCTGAGGTTTGTCGGTGCATCGGACTCACCAGTTTGTTGGCCGGGCCTGTAATGAACAGCGGGGAGGTGTGTGAATACTGCGCTTCGAAATTGAGACCAAAATTATGCTGGAGATAGGCATTGAAATGCTGGAGTAACACTAGCAGCATCTATGGAGGGAAGCATCTCTCGACGTTTCGGGTCGAGACCCTTCTTCAGGCAACATGCATCTGATTTTGTGTTTTCCTATTTGGTAGCAAAATGACTCCGTGCTAAACGGCAGAGTGCTGGAGCGGCTCAGCGGGACGGGCAGCAGCTGTGGAGGGAATGGACAGGCGGCGGTTCGGGTCCGGCGCTTCCTCCAGCACCTGAATTTCCACAGTACACGGCACGGTCTCACAACTGCAGGTGCTGGTTTACACCGAAGATGGACGCAAAATGCTGGCGTAACTCGGCGGGACAGGGGGCATCTCTGGAGAGAAGCAATGGGTAACGTTTCGGGTCGAGGCCCTGCTTTAGATAATTAATGCTGGATTTTTTTTCAATGCAAAAATCTGTAATACACTAAAAAAAAGTTAGGAATAGTCAGCATGTTAGACAGTTTGCGTGAAGGCAACATTTTATGTTCATAGACAACAGACAATAGACGCAGGGGTAGGCCATTCGGCCCAGATTCTTGATTAGTAAAGGCATCAGAGGTTATGGGAAGAAGGCAGGAGAATGGGGATAAGAATGGAGGATACATCAGTCATGGTTGAATAGTGGAGCAGACTCGATGGGCTGAATGGCCTAAATCTGCTCCTAGAGTCAAGGAGTGATAGACAATGGACAATAGGTGCAGGAGTCGGCCATTTGGCCCTTTGAGCCAGCACCGCCATTCAATGTGATCATGGCTGATCATCCCCAATCAGTACCCCGTTCCTGCCTTCTCCCCATATCCCCTGACTCCGCTATCTTTAAGAGCCCTATCTAGCTCACTCTTGAAAGCATCCAGAGAACCGGCCTCCACTGCCCTCTGAGGCAGATAATTCCACAGACTCACAACTCTCTGTGAGAAAAAGTGTTTCCTCGTCTCCGTTCTAAACGGTTTACCCCTTATTCTCAAACTGTGGCCCCTGGTTCTGGACTCTCCCAACATCGGGAACATGTTTCCTGCCTCTAGCGTGTCCAAACCCTTAATAATCTTACATGTTTTATTTTCAGCCGACTCTACTGTTAGGAGACGAGAATTCGAATTGCACTCGTCAGTTCAGTTTGGTTTAGTTTGGTTTATTGTCACGTGTACCGAGTGTGCAGTTACATGATACAGGGAATAACGTTCAGTGCCAAGTCCGGCAAAGTCCGATTAAAGATAGTCCGAGGGTCACCAATGAGGTAGACGGGAGGTCAGGACCGCTCTCTAATTGGTGAGAGGACGGTTCAGTTGCCTGATGACAGCCGCGAAGAAACTGTCCCTGAATCTGGAGGTGTGCGTTTTCTTGGAACTGGAAAAAATAAATCTTTTAAATCAATCAGGATTATATATTTTGAAACCAAAATATTTTGAAGCGCGGCCAAGCGAAAAACGCCCGTCTGATTCATCCCGAGCCTCCCCGAGAGCGGAATATATATTTGCTTATAAATGTATATAGATATCCATTTCACAGCCATGCGGCTCCACAATATTTAAGGGAATTGTTTCTTACAGTGTCCTAACCCCTAAGATCCTGAAGACCAGTTTACAGCCGACAATGCGTGTTTAAGGGATGCCCTGTGAAAATCCCTGACTCGATTGCGAAGGGAAAGTGTACGTGTAGATCGTTCCACGGAGTGTACAGGGGTCTCGGATATTACATTTATTCACGTTTGCACGCTTCGGCGGTGCTCACAAGAAACTCACACACACACACACACACACACACACACGAACAAACAAACAATCTACACCTCACGCTGCCTCGGCAAGGCCAGCAGCATCATCACGGACCAGTCTCACCCCGGCCACTCCCTCTTCTCCCCTCTCCCATCAGGCAAGAGGTACAGAAGTGTGAAAACGCACACCGCCAGATTCAGGGACAGTTTCTTCCCGGCTGTTATAATCAGGCAACTGAACCGTCCACTCACCAACTAGAGAGTGGTCCTGACCTCCCATCTACCTCATTGGAGACCCTCGGACTATCTTTACTCGGATTTTACTAGACTTCGTCTTGCACTGAACGTGATTCCCTTTATCCTGTATATGTACACTGTGGATGGCTCGATTGTAATCATATGTAGTCTTACCGCTTTTCACTGTACCTCGTGACAATAAGCAAAACTAACTCTCACACACACACACACATACACACACACACTCACAAATCACACACACACACTCTCTCTCACACACACACACACACACACAGACGCACACTAATCACACACACTCTCTCACACACACACACACAGACGCACACTAATCACACACACACACAAATCACACACACACACACACATCACACACACACACACACAAATCACACACACACACACACACGCACACTAATCACACACACACACATCACACACACACACACACACACACGCACACTAATCACACACGCACACAAATCACACACACACACACGCGCACACTAATCACACACACACACACACATCACACACACACACACACACACAAATCACACACACACACACACTAATCACACACACACACACACACACATACACACACACACTCACAAATCACACACACACACTCTCTCACACACACACACACACACACACACGCACACTAATCACACACACACACACATCACACACACACACACACACACAAATCACACACACGCACACTAATCACACACACACACACAAATCACACACACGCACACTAATCACACACACACACAAATCACACACACACACGCACACTAATCACACACACACACAAATCACACACACACACACGCACACTAATCACACACACACACAGACACATCACAGATACACCCACACACACACACACATCACACACACACACTCACACACACACTCTCTCTCACACACACACACACACACACACTCTCACACACACACAGACACACACACACACACTCACTCTCACACACGCACACTAATCACACACACACACACACTGTGCAATATAAACATCAAGTGTCCTTAATTGAAATACGTACCGACAAAGGAACGATGATATTTTACTTGCAGCAGCTTAACACGCCTGTAAACATAATACACACAGATAATATATAATGAAATACAAACAATAAACACAATTAAAAAATCATAAAACGTTTAACTACAATACAAGTGCAAGAAAAACAACAACATCTTTAGAGCAATTCGGAGAATCAGAAGGACCCCAAAATGTACAGGAAGGAACTGCAGATGCTGGTTTAAACCGAAGATAGACACACAAAACTCAATAACTCGGCGGGACAGGCAGCATATGTGGAGAGAAGGAATGGGTGGCGTTTCGGGTCGAGACCCTTCTTCGCAAAATGCGAAAGATGGAGGCTGGAGGTTGTTAGTTGATGAATGTTCAGCGTTCGCTCTGCCCGCTCCCACTATTGTATCAAGTTAAAGGATGAAAAATCCAGCAAAGGCGAGAAGATTACTCCAACAGTCTTCTGATCAGCGAATCGGGGAAACGACGGCAATTATCTTAATAAACTGCCCCACCGCGATGCAGGGGAAATATCCCCCATGTTGGGGGCAGTCCAGAATCAGGCGTCACAGTTTAAGAATAAGGGGTCGGCCATTTAGGAGTGAGATGAGGAAAAACGTTTTCACCCAGAGAGTTGTGAATCTGTGGAATTCTCTGCCACAGAAAGCAGTGGAGGCCGATTCACTGGATGTTTTCAAGAGAGAGTTAGATTTAGCTCTCAGGGCTAATGGAATCATGGGATATGGAGAGAAGGCAGGTACAGGATACTGAGTCTGGATGATCAGCCATGATCATATTGAATGGCGGTGCTGGCTCGAAGGGCCGAATGGCCTACTCCTGCACCTATTGTCTATATTTCTAGGCAATCAGAGCAATCATTATTTCAGGAAGAAAATATTATCTGGCCGTGGGCGATTGAGATCATTTTTCTTTAATTATTCTCTTAATGAAACCGGCTAATCATAGATACAATTTTTTAATGCAGAATGGAAATGTCTAGTTTAGTTCAGAGATACAGTGCGGATAGAGGCCCTTCGGCCCACCGAGCCCGCACTATCCAGCGATCCCCACACATTAACACAAGCCTACACACATTATGGACAATTCACACTTATACCAACTATACAAACCCGAGTCAATTAACCTGCAAACCTGCACGTCTCTTTGGAGTGTGGCAGGAAACAGGAGATCTCGGAGAAAACCCACGCGGTCACGGAGAGAACGTGCAAACTCCGTACAGACAGCACCCGTAGTCGGGATCGAACCCGCGTTTGTAAGACACCAACTCTATCGCTGCGCCACAATGTGCTTTAGTAAATATACATTTACCACACACATCATGTGTAGGAAGGAAGTGCAAAGGCCGATTTATACCGAAGGTAGACACAAAATGCTGGAACAACTCAGCGGTTGAGGCACCATCTTTGGACAAAAGGAATGGGTGATGTTTCGGGTCGAGACCCTTCTTCAGTCGTGAGTCGTTGAGTTACTCCGGCACTTTGTGTCCATCTACCATATGCGTTATTCCATCTCATCGCTGTCAGCAAAGTTTTTGTTTTTCGCAGAGGGCGGTGGGTGCGTGGACCACGGTGCCAGCGGTGGTGGTGGAGGCGGATGCCACTAATTCCTCATTGTAAGATCTTAAGGAGTGTAGATTTTGGGACACTGAATTTCTACATAATATTGACGCGTTAGCGTCCTTGAATTGGCTTTAGGATAGGATGGCGGGTCATGCATGAAAGGTGGGATATGGATGATGTGCAGGTAGATAAGAGGTTGTATTGGCCTAATCTGTGGCATAGAAATAGAATTGTACAAATATAGAATTGAGTCTGAATAAGGGTCTCGACCCGAAACGTCACCTATTCCTTCTCTCCATAGATGCTGCCTCACCCGCTGAGTTTCTCCAGCATTTTGTATCTACCATAGAACTATAATGACAAAGCGATGAAATAGACCCTTTGGCCCAAGTTGCCCACGTCGACCAATATGCGCCATCTAAACTAGTCTCATTTGCCCACGCTTGGTCCATATCCTTTTAAACCCGTCCTATCCATGTACACAGAAACATAGAAACATAGAAAATAGGTGCAGGAGAAGGCCATTCGTCCCTTCGAGCCAGCACCGCTATTCATTGTGATCATGGCTGATCGTCCCCTATCAATAACCCGTGCCTGCCTTCTCCCCATATCCCTTGACTCCACTAGCCCCTAGAGCTCTATCTCTCTCTCTCTTAAATCCATCCAGTGACTTGGCCTCCACTGCCCTCTGTGGCAGGGAATTCCACAAATTCACAACTCTCTGGGTGAAAACGTTTTTTCTCACCTCAGTCTTAAATGGCCTCCCCTTTACATAGAAACATAGAAACATAGAAAAATAGGTGCAGGAGTAGGCCATTCGGCCTTTCCAGCCTGCACCGCTATTCAATATGATCATGGCTGATCATCCAACTCAGTATCCCGTACCTGCCTTCTCTCCATACCCCCTGATCCCTTTAGCCACAAGTGCCACATCTAACTCCCTCTTAAACATAGCCAATGAAGTGGCCTCAACTACCTTCTGTGGCAGAGAATTCCAGAGATTCGCCACTCTCTGTGTGAAAAAATGTTTTCCTCATCTCGGTCCTAAAGGAATTCCCCCTTATCCTTAGACTGTGACCCCTTGTTCTGGACTCGCTCAACATTGGGAACATTTTCCCTGCATCTAGCCTGTCCAAATATCGTTTAAATGTTGTTATAGTCCCTGCCTCAATTACCTCCCCTGGCAGCTCGTCCAATACATTCACCACTGTCTCTGTGAAAATGTAGCCTCTCAGGTCCCTATTAAATCTTTCCCTCTCACCTCCCCTACTCTGAGTAAAATACTCGGTGCATTCAACCTGTCAAACTGTCATCTGGCTACATACTGCTCTACAAGATCAACCCTCGTCCTCCTGCGCTCCAAGGAACAAAGTCCAAGCGTGTCCAGCCATTGTGGACCGAATGGCCTGCTCCCGTGCTGTACCGTTGTGTGTTCCATGTCAATATCCCGTCCACATACATACATCTGTAGAAGGGTCTGGAGCCGAAGCTTCACCTATTCCTTTTCCTCCAGTGACGCTTTCAGAGTAACTGCTGAGTTTCTCCAGCTTTCAGTGTCTGTCTATCGTCGGTTCAAACCAGCCTCAGAGGTTCCTTCCAACACATACATGTGTACTTGAGATTTAATACCAGATATTATCGCGTCGATGTATCCACAACAACATTTTACAAAATCAATTAGCACCCTCTGCAAAGAGTGGATAAACTGGTAGGTTTAGTTTTTGGAAACTATGAGGCGCTTAGAGTTAGTTGTGTGTAAGAAGCTGGTGACAATGACTTACAATGTGTGTCTTGTGTCAACCAGCACCTGCTGTTCCTTGTATCTACAATGGGATCAACTGTGGGGGAATCACACTTTTTAATTATCTTCAAATATAAAAGTAAGAGTTAGGGAGGACATTAAATATTAGATGGGAGACAAAAGTGCTGGAGAAACTCAACTGGCGCGGAAATACCTTTGGGTTTCGGCCCGAAACGTTGCCTATTTCCTTCGCTCCACAGATGCTGCCGCACCCGCTGAGTCTCTCCAGCATTTTTGTCTACCTTCGATTTTCCAGCATGTGCTGTTCCTTCTTGAACATTAAACATTAGACACGTTTAGCCAATGTTTCAATGCAGGGAATGACACGGCCGTTCGGTGCAAGATCCAACACGTTAGTAATGTGACATTTTTCACCCAGAGAGTTGTGAATTCATGGAATTCCCCTTTGCCACAGAGGGCAGTGGAGGCCAAGTCACTGGATGGATTCAAGAGAGAGTTGGATAGAGCTCTAGGGGCTAGTGGAGTCAAGGGATATGGGGAGAAGGCAGGCACGGGTTATTGATTGGGGACGATCAGCCATGATCACAATGAATGGCGGTGCTGGCTCGAAGGGCCGAATGGCCTCCTCCTGCACCTATTTTCTATGTTTCTATGTTTCTATGCATTGCTGGACTTACCTATAAGCTAAATAAGCTATAGCTTAGGGCCACACACCCTCGGGGGCCTCATTTTTTGAAATATATATTTATTTTATCATTTCTTTACCCGAATTGTTTTAGAGAAGGGCCTCAAATTTCATACAGCTTAGGGCCTCAGCAAGTGAAAGTCCGGCCCTGTTTCTATGACCCTGAAGATCGGTCCAGAGCGGAAACATCACCGGCCCATGTTAAAGACACAACATACTGGAGTAACTCGGCGGGACAGGCAGCATCTCTGGCGAAAAAAGAATAGGTGACGTTTCGGATTGAGACTTTTCTTCAGACATTTTTCCTCAGTCTGAAGAAGGGTCTCGACCCGAAACATCACCAATTCATTCTCTCCAGAGACGCTGCCTGGCCCGCTGAGTTACTCCAGCATGATGTGTCCACCTTCGGCTTAAACCAGCCTCTGCAGTTCGTTCCGACAGATACACCATTGAGTGTCGTGTCCACAATTCCACAATTCCCCTTCGGTTGAGAATGACATTGAAACGTTCCCGCGCAGGAAGGAACTGCAGATGTTGGTTTACACCGAAGATCGACACAACATGCTGGAGTAACTCAGCGGGACAGGCAGCATCTCTGGAGAGAAGGGTTGGGTGACGTTTCGGGTCGAGACCCTTCTTCAGACTGAGAGTCAGGGGAGAGGGAGACAAACATCACTGCCCCATCTTGACCCTTGCAATTCGGGTTGGATGTGGTCTCATCCCAGCTAGTTCCCTGTTGAATGACTCCATGTGTTGTCGTCACTGGTTCATTGTGTAAGTAAGTGTTCGATAAACATTGTGGTTAGATGTGGCTACAGGGAGTGGACATCCATGAATTATTATGCCACTGGTGCCAATGCTCTCTGGTGGACAATAGGCGCCATTGGTGACTTTACTAAGGCTCTATAAAGAAAAGGGCAACGTTTTGTGTGGCGGATGCAACCCACATCAGTGTAAACCAGCATCTGTAGTTGCTTCATACGCAGGCCGATCACCGAAACCTCTTCATGAGAGATAGATAGATGCTGATGGAACATTTACACCAGAACAACCAAGTCATCCGTGAAAAATAAAAAACAAACCGATGGAGCTGGGAGTTAATGTGAAACGGGGAGGGAAGCACTTGGTGGAAATATCTGCCGGTTACAACAGCTGGGTTTACAAGGACGACCGGTGTCACAGGTCCCACCTGCCCTGTCAGCAAGCACAGTGCGAGGATGCAGCTGGTTGGAGAGAGATTGGAAGTGCAGTGAGCGGGGTTTCAGTGGGTGTGGGAATTGGATCTTGCAGGTTCCCAACCCATCTCTCAACACCACCCAATGTGTCACGTTGCAGATCCTAATCACTGCCGTAGACCAATGCACCGCCACCCACGTAGACCCCCCCCCCCCCCCGCCCCACACACACACACTCCCCCACCTCAACCCAGACGGACATTCAGGCCGGGGTCTCATCGTGGCCCGGACTCAATGCTGGTTAATCCCACCCTCAACACCACCATTGGACATCAGTCACCAGAGGCGGTGTCGCGGCGATGGTTCACAAGGGCCGTTACTGATGGGCGATAAAGGCTGACCTTGTCATCGATGCCCACATGCTGGTCTGTAAAGTCACCCAACCAGCGCCTGCACTGTTTTATATCCATACCCCGCCCTAATCTCCAGAATGCCATGCACAATTCCCCCCTCTCCCCTCCCCTCACTTCCCCCTCTTCATCCCACTTCGCCCCTCTCCCCTCTCCTTTCTCCCTCTCCCTTCTCTCCCTCTCCATTCTCTCCCTCTCCCTCCCTCCCCTACCATTCCCCCCCCTCTTGCCTCTCCCTCTCCCCTCTCTTCCCACTTTCTCTCCCTCCCCCTCCCCCTCCCTCCTCATCTTTCTTTTAAAATCTTCCCACTTCAAAATCCGACTGGATCACCTGTTCGACACGGAAGATGATTTTGCCCATATAAGGCCTGGCTATCTCCCCACAAACTCCCAGGCCTATAAAAAGGTGTTGAAATTCAACCATTTCAACGCCTTTAGTTAATAGTTAACCCCTTCCCCGCGCCCGCATTATCCGGCGCTCTGTCACCGCACGGTATGCGTTTACCATTTCAGAAGTGATATCTGGGCGTTGCACGGAATTCACGAGATACCTAAATGAAACAATCAACACGTTGTGATTTATTGGTTGAATTTTTAATGCCTTAAGTTGCAGCTAGCATTCTTGGCACGAGGACATCTCAACGCGTAATTGTCAACAGTGGTTTTACATTATTCCTGCAATGGTCCATTTGTGTTTTTTTATTCCTGGAGCCGCGCTCTATTAATTCTCACCTCTTGAAACCAATACCCTCTTTGAATTGGAACGGGGTTTAGTTCCTTCTAACTAATTGTGCGGTTCAATATTGTATGATTGTAAACATGGAAGAACTGGCGACTGAAGGACATATGAGTAGTTCATATATATTGGCAGCTTACAACCCAGCGGTGTGGATATTCAGATGGGTCTCGACCCGAAACGTCACCCATTCCTTCTCTCCAGAGATGCTGCTGCCTGTCCCGCTGAGTTACTCCGGCGTTCTGTGTCCTCCTTCGGTACCCCTGCACCCGTTGTCTCTCCATCTCTCTCCCACTCAAGTTTCCATTAGCTTCAACGTCGTCTTGTTCAGTCTCATTGTCTACAACTCGTTTTCACCTCGCCCACAGTTAACTGTTTTATTTATCACCGTTATTTGTTTTGCATATATTTCATTCATTTTTTCCCTATACCTCTCTATATCACCGTGTATATATCACGTTCCCATTTCCCCTGACCTGGTCACAGTTTAAGAATAAGGGGTAAGCCATTTAGAACGGAGACGAGGATACACTTTTTTCTCACAGAGAGTTTGTGAGTCTGTGGAATTCTCTGCCTCAGAGGGCGGTGGAGGCCGGTTCTCTGGATGCTTTCAAGAGAGAGCTAGATAGGGCTCTTAAAGATAGTGGAGTCAGGAGATATGGGGAGAAGGCAGGAACGGGGTACTGATTGGGGGTGATCAGCCATGATCACATTGAATGGCGGTGCTGGCTTGAAGGGCCGAATGGCCTACTCCTGCACCTGTTGTCTATTGACTCTCGGCCTGAAGAAACGCCACCTACCTATTCCTTTACTCCAGAAATGCTGCCTGTCCCACTGAGTTACTGCAGATTCTTGTGTCTATCTTCGGTGTCAGGCAGCATCTGCAGTTCCTCCCTACACAAGGACATACGAGTGGTGGATTTAGCCTGAGGTGTGGGGAAAGACAAGATGGTGATTGGATTACACTAATGGATAAGGCACAGATCTAAACGTTCTTCTAGCCTTTCCTTCAATAAATACTCCGCGCGGTTCAAATGATTCACCGTGGAGTTAATGACTGGAAATAGGCATGTGACATACTTTTTGTCATTACAGGTTATAAATTTAGCTCCACCAGAAATGAAATGACCCGAATGTTTTCGTGAAAGAATACCAGTGAATCCCAGTCTCCAAATCCCAGTCGGGATCATCTTACACGGACATCTTGTGCACCGGCAAATGGGTTGTAACTATCCGGGGCGAGGCAGTGGAAAGATTCATAGCAGATCCACAAGCACACGACAATAGTCGGGTGGTCTGGAACAGCGACTCCATCCAACCCCCCCCCCCCCCCCCCCGGTCCAATCCATCCCTATCCGTGACGTTAAGCTGACCCACACAATTCGATGACAATCGATGTCGCTCAATCGATGCGTTATATTTCAATCACACTTTCGTTCTGAAGTGATTGCAGTTAATTAACGAGTATTTGCGGTAGGGCTGGATTGCTTTACTTTCTGAGAGCAAGGAAGAACATCGATAGGTTCAGGTGGACTTTGTCCCTGATGTCAAAATAGGCAGCAAGAGGAATTTCTGATTAAGTTAGAAAACAGCAGCGGAAATACATATATATATATATATATAGTATTCATATAGTGTATACACAGTGTATACACACACATATACATACACATATATATACACATACATATACCCTTCTGAGTTTCCCTCACCCGCTGAGTTTCTCTAGCATTTTTGTCCAACTTAAATATTAAATGTGTTATATATATGTGTGTGTGTGTGTGTGTGTGTGTGTGTGTGTGTGTGTGTGTGTGTGTGTGTGTGTGTGTGTGTGTGTGTGTGTGTGTGTGTGTGTGTATATATATATATTCTTTGAATTGAGGTTAAATCAAGTATTTGACTGCAGATAACAGGGCATTAAACAGAAATAGGTAAACTGGGACAGAATTTTAACAGCTGATTTAAAAAAATGGTTTAACAGATTAACAATTACCAGTTTAAAAAAAAAGTTTGCTTTTATTTGTAGCTACAGAGGGAGAAACATTTTATGTTTTTTCCGCACCTGTTTGAAAGTAATTAACAATAATTTAATCCTGCCTGCCATCTCGAATGTAAGATGGTTTAAAATATATATTCTCGATATTTTAATCTTAATAGTTGAATCTTTAATATTTTAAGAAAATCAAATATTCTTAATATACATTTATAATCTTATTGATAATTTTAAATGCAATATATATGTATTCTATTTTTTAAATATTAAGAATAATATTATAACATGAGATTAGATATATGATTATTACATTATTCTTCATATTAATTCTTAATATTATAATACATAATTGTATAAGAATATATATTATATATTAAT
>OY740808.1:3191155-3193655 GCA_963514005.1 Raja brachyura | reverse complement strand
GCTGCCTGTTCCGCCGAGTTACTCCAGCTTTTTGTGTCTAACTCGTATTTAAACGACATTTGGGTAGATGCATGGATTAGATGCATGGATTAGATGCATGGATTAGATGCATGGATTAGATGCATGGATTAGATGCATGGATCGGAAAGAGTTAGAGGGATAAGGACTAAATGTGGGTGCACGGGACTGGCTCAGCATGGACGATTTGGGCCGAAGTGCCCGCTTCCGCTCTGAAGGATTCTAAATAATAATTTCTGAGCCTCATATTACAGTTTTTTAAAAAGGTCTGAATAAGGGTTCCGGATCGAAACGTCAGATAATATTTCTAATATTATTTTTATAGCAGTTATATTATTTGTACAGAAAAGGACAGCACAGGAACAGCCAAGAAGGTTCTCGACCCGAAACGTCACCCATTCCTTCTCTCCAGAGATGCTGCCTGTCCCGCTGAGTTATTCTATCCAGCATTTTGTGTCTCGCTTCGGGTTCAGCCGTAGGAACAGGCTCTTCGGAGGAATAGACCGGGTAGATGCACAGAGACTCTTCCCCAGAGTAGGGGAATCGAGGACCAGAGGACATAGGTAAAAGGTGAAAGGGAAAATTTTTAATAGGAATCCGAGGGGTGACTGGGTGTATGGAACGAGCTGTCAGAGGAGGTGGTTGAGGCTGGGACTATCCCATCGTTTAAGAAACAGTTAGGCAGGTACATGGATAGGACAGGTTTGGATGGGTATGGACCAAGCGAAGGCAAGTGGGACTAGTATAGCTAGGACATTGTGGGCCGAAAGGCCTGTTTCAACGCTGTATCACTCTGTGACTCTATGACACAAACGCACATATATACATATTTTGATGTGTGTGTGTGTGCCTATATAGGAGTATTTGAATATAGGAGTAGGGAAGTAATGTTAAAATTGTACAAGGCATTGGTGAGACCAATTCTGGAGTATGGTGTACAATTTTGGTCGCCTAATTATAGGAAGGATGTCAACAAAATAGAGAGAGTACAGAGGAGATTTACTAGAATGTTGCCTGGGTTCCAGCAACTAAGTTACAGAGAAAGGTTGAACAAGTTAGGTCTTTATTCTTTGGAGCGCAGAAGGTTAAGGGGGGACTTGATTGAGGTCTTTAAAATGATGAAAGGGATAGACGGAGTTGACGTGGATGAGCTTTTCCCATTGAGGGTAGGGAAGATTCAAACACGAGGGCATGACATGAGAATTAAGGGACAGAAGTTTAGGGGTAACATGAGGGGGAACTTCTTTACTCAGAGAGTGGTGGCTGTGTGGAATGAGCTTCCTGCAGAAGTGGTGGAGGCAGGATCGATTTTAACATTTAAAAGTAAAGTGGATAGGTATATGGACGGGAAGGATATGGAGGGATATGGTCTGAGTGCAGGTAGATGGGACTAGGGGAAAATAAATGGTCGGCACGGACTGGAAGGGCCGAGAAGGCCTGTTTCCGTGCTGTAATTGTTATATGGTTATATTATATAATATACACATGTATCGATGAGCGAGTGTATGTACACACACACTGACATTTTTTCTCGTTTATTATATTGTTTACAGTGTACTATAAACATATTCTGTTATGCTGCGACAGGTAAGAATGTAATGTCTCTATCTGGGGCATTTGATAATAAAACACTTGGATTTTACCGGCTGCCGTTTGATCGGAATCTTTTTCTCCCCGTGCATGTTGGTTTTGTGTGTGAAAAGGAAATGGAATTTGCGAGTTGTGTCGGGGGCGGAGAGGAACTTGTCTGAAACATGGCAAATATTGACCACCTCATCTACACGGGGCTCCGAACGCATTCTAAGTTGTTGGTGGGGTAATGTGAAATTCATCCCAGCGCGCCGCTGTATCATCCTGTTTTGTCTAACAACAGGGGCATCGCCGGGAAGGGGGGGGGGGGGGGATATTGGATTTTGGATATTGGCGAATCCTTCCAGTTAAACGTGGGAGGTCTTTTAGTTATTTTGACCCCCACCCCCCTCCCCAAACACACAACACGGAGACGGCGCGCAGTCGGTGCTAGTGTTGATTTTTTATTTTTAGTGGAATAGATAGGGTGAACGAACAGAGCCTTTTACCCAGAGTAGGGGAAGCAAGAACCAGAGGTTTAAGGGGGGGGGGGGGGGGGGGGGGGTTGGGGAAGATTTAATAGGAACTCGAGGGGGCAACTTTTCAACACAAATGGTGGTGGGTGTATGGAACGAGCTGCCGGGGGAGGGATTACAGAAGGAACTGCAGATGCTGGAGAATCGAGGGTTACACAAAAGGCTGGAGAAACTCAGCGGGTGCAGCAGCATCTAAGGAGCGAAGGGGATAGGCGACGTTTCGGGTCGAGACCCTTCTTCAGGGAGGTAGTTGAGGCTGGTACTATCACAACGCTTAAGAAACATTTAGACAGGTACATGGATAGGACAGGTCTAGAGGGATATGGACCAAACGCGGGCAGGTGGGACTAGTGTAGATGGGGAATGTTGGCCGGTGT
>OY740808.1:3067567-3190955 GCA_963514005.1 Raja brachyura | reverse complement strand
TTCTCGCCTCAGGAAGACGGGCGAGTTGAGAGGGACACGCTCTTCGTTCCTCTCACCCCCCCCCCCCCCCCCCCCCCCCCCCTGCAGCTGTGTCTTTGTCCTGCTCACGTCTCCCAGCTGCGGCGGACAGAACTCAGCTGGAAGGGGAACAACATGACTGGGTTCAACGCTGGTCCCCGCCGCACTGAGGTGTGGGCGAGAGACTCACACAAATTGTAGGCTCAAATATAAACCGCACTCGGCTCCATTCATTCTCGCCAACCCGAAACACGACTGTCTTTCCCACATTATAAGGGAGCAGAGTTTAATTTCTGTATTTAATGCAATATTACATTAATACAAAGTAATTAATACATTATTTAATATATTATTAGTATATATTATATATATAATTCTATAATAAGGAATGGTAATACATTATTATATACGCAATACATTATTTTATATATAAATCATTTAATATATTAATATATATTATATATATAATTCTAGAATATAATTCTATAATAAGGAATGGTAATACAAATACATAATACATTATTTAATATGTATAATTTAATATATTCATATTTTAATAAATCAATATATTCACATTGATTACATTAATACTTTTGTAACGGATTCGTTTATTGATACCTTGAAATATATTAATTTGACGGTATAATGTAACTATTTTGATGTTCAAGAAGGAACTGTAGATGCTGGAAAATCGAAGGTGGACAAAAGTGCTGGAGGAACTCAGCGGGTGCGGCAGCATCTATGGAGCGAAGGAAATAGGCGATGTTTCGGGACGAAACCCTTCTTCAGACCTAAGGAAATAGGCAACGTTTCGGCCCGAAACGTTGCCTATTTCCTTCGCTCCATAGATGCTGCCTCACCCGCTGAGTTTCTCCAGCAATTTTGTCCATCTTCATAACTATTTTTTGATATTTTGTAATATTTTAATATGTCGATTCTTTATAACATATTAATTTGACGGAACAATATAACATTATTTTCATACTTTGTCATATGATAAAATATTGATACTTTGTAATATTTTAATTTAATGTTACAATCTAATATTACATCATATAAATTTGACGGTACATTGCAAGAAAATATATTAATTTGATACCAATATGAATCTAGGGAGGGGAATGTCCCAATTGTGTTTCTTGTAAATATACATGGATATTTTAAATTAATATTTACAAATATTAATAAATAATATTTATATTTTATAGAAACAAATGACTTAAGATATTGGTTTATACAAAAACTCAAAGTGCTGGAGTAACTCAGCGGGTTCGGCAGCATCTGTACTGTATATTATATATGTACAGATATAATCTCTGCAATATTACGTATATGCACAAGATACATAAACGGGATATTTCCCTCCCTAGATTCACATTAGCACCAAATTAATATACTATCTTACAATGTACCATCACATTTATATTATGTGATACATTTCTATTTTGATTAAATGAAATATGACAAAGTATCAACATATTAATATATGACAAAATATTACAATATAACATTGTATCATCACATTAATATATTACAAAGCGTCAACATATTCATATATTACAAAGTATGGAAATAATGTTATATTGTACCATAAAATTAATATGTTTTAAATTTGGAAGAAGGGTTCCGTCCTGAAACATCGCCTATTTCCTTCGCTCCATAGATGCTGCCTCACCCGCTGAGTTCCTCCGGCATTTTTGTCTACCTTGGATTCTCCAGCATCTGCAGTTCCTTCTTGAATGTTTTAAATTATGTCTGTGCCGATATAATGAATACAGGTATATTAATACAGTTCCAGCATTATAGCGCGCATGTTCCATTAACAAAGCCTATAGACTCAATGGGCGAGAGGTGAAATCGAAACTATTGTCCGATTGACCCCCACGCCATTACGGACGTTGGATTTTGTCTCTGGAAACTGAGGCGCTACAATGCTGAGAACTGTATTCTGCACTCTGTATCTTCCCCTTTGATCCACATATTGTACTTGAGTTTGACGATGGTATTCATGTATGGTATCTGATCTGGCTGGATAGCGTGCAGAAACAAACTCGCTACATGTGACAATAATAAGCCCAAACATATATGTGTGTGTGTGTGTGTGTGTGTGTGTGTGTGTGTATATATATAAATGTATATATATATGTATATAAATGTTTATATATATGTACATTTAGTTAGATATAAATTAATAGACAATAGACAATAGGTGCAGGAGTAGGCCATTTGGCCCTACGAGCCAACACCGCCATTCAATGTGATCATGGCTGATCATCCCCAATCAGTACCCCGTTCCTGCCTTCTCCCCATATCCACTGACTCCGCTATTTTTAAGAGCCCTATGTAGTTCTCTCTTGAAAGCATCCAGAGAACCGGCCTCCACCGCCCTCTGAGGCAGAGAATTCCACAGACTCCCACCACTCTATGTCAGAAAAAAGTGTTTCCTCGTCTCCGTCTAAATGGCTTACCCCTTATTCTTAAACTGTGGCCCCTGTTCTGGACTCCCTCAACATCGGGAACATGTTTCCTGCCTCTAGCGTGTCCAAAACCGTTAATAATCTTATATGTTGCAAATATTTGATAAGAATATAAAATAGTATTTTTTAAGTGTATATAAATATGTTTGTATAAAATAAATATTTACATACATTTATAAAAGATATATAGGTAATTTTGTTCGTATATGTATTATTTATAAAAATAAATGTTATAAAATTATATAATTTATAATATAAAATAATTATATATACACACGAACAAAAACGAAGTATGTTTTGTAAATATATATATGTATTTTATAAATTTATAAAGATTTATAAATATACTATAAATATATATTTATACGATCAAATGTTTTTGCAATTAAAAATCATTTAATTATCCAAAGCTGTATTGAAGCCGTGAAGTGCTTTATCTTGGGGTAGACACTCAGCGGGTCAGGCAGCGTCTCTGGAGAACATGGACAGGAGTCTGGCCCATTCTTCGGACTGCTGTATTTAATGCCGTTGCTGTTCTAAAGAAGTGTCCCCACCCAAAACGTTGACGACCCACGTTCTCCACAGATGCTGCCTGGCCCGCTGAGTTACTCCAGTACTTTGTGTCATTTTTTTATGGAGACCAGCATCTGCAGTTCCTTGTGTCCACTGTTTCAGAGATGTTAACAGGGATTAATTCGCACAATTTCTTCATCACGAGCTTCCAGTTTTTTAAAAATAAGTACAATCTCCTCTCCACATATTTCTGCCGGGGAATTAGTGTTACAATTGCAGAGGCTTCAGTCCTCATTGAGAGAATGAGTTAATATTATATCACAGAGAGGGTCAGGAGAAGGGGGGGAGGGGGGGGGGGGAGGGGGGGGGGGGGGGCGTCGGAGCTTGTGGGAATAATTTAGCACGCTTAAAAGGTCGTATTATTTGTAAAAACAATTCTAGCACAACATGTTCAGAAATCTCATCATTCCAATTTGCAGAAGTGGCTCGGTTGCCTTGTCTAAGTCAAACCCTTTTTTCTCCCCTTCTCCCTCTCCCCCTCTCTCTGTCCCCATCTCTCTCCATCCCCCCCCCCCCCCCCCCCTCTCTATCTTAATCTCTCTCACTCGCCCTACCCTTATCGTTCTCTCTCCTCTCTCTCTCTCTCGTCATTTCTTTCCTGATGCACTTGCCCCGTTTACAACTCGCGATGCCTCAGAAAGTTATAATTTAAACCAAGATGTAACGAGATTGAATGAAAGCGACAAGTCCTCCACTCCGCTCGGGAGCAAATTGAGGTTTTAATATCCAGGAGCCAGCAGGATTTCTCAAGGAACTGCCAGTCAAGTGTGTTTTATTCCCAAGAAAATATATAAATCCGCGACGTTTTATTTGTTGCATTTATTTAAATCTATTTTTGATACAACGTGCGGTCTATTTATTTGTTGTTTAGAAATTATGCAGAAATTTATATTAATATTGATATCGTCATTCATTCACATCAGGGGCTCGATCATTGTGGAACAGCCAGTTTGTCTTTGAAAACATCAGTGATCCAAGTTACTACAAACAGAGGACACGGTCGACCGCTATTTCATTCGTCCTTTAGCATAAAGGACTGCCAGTAATTTTACCAACACATGTTTTGGTTGGTGTGTGCAGGAGGGAACCGCAGATGCTGGTTTAAACCGAAGAGAGAGACAAAATGCTGGAGTAACTCAGCGGGACAGGCGGCATCTCTGGAGAGAAGGAATGGGTGACGTCTCGGGTCGAGACCCTTCTTCAGACTGTGAGTCGGGAGAAAGGGAAACGAGAGATATAGACGGTGATGTGGAGAGATATGGAACAGATGAACGAAAGATAGGCAAAAAAGTAACTGGCCATTGTTAGCTGTTCGTTGGGTGAGAACGAGTTACAGACAATGAGACTAGCTGGTATTATTGGGTTACACATCGAGATGTAGTGCAAATCTTTTGTTTACTTGCTATCCAATTATAGCAACTAATCCCATGCATGAATATAATCGAGCCACACACACAGGTGCAAAAGGCAGAGCAAAGAGAAAAATACCAAAGACCAAAATACAAAATATAGTTCTCAGCATTTTAGCGTTAGAAAAACATCAGTATTTTCCCGACAGAGACACAAAAAGCTGGAGTAACTCAGCGGGTCAGGCAGCATCTCTGGGGAAAAGGAATCATAGAAACATAGAAACATAGAAATTAGGTGCAGGAGTAGGCCATTCGGCCCTCCGAGCCTGTGCCGCCATTCAATATGATCAAGGCTGATCATCCAACTCAGTATCCCGTACCTGCCTTCTCTCCATACCCTCTGATCCCCTTAGCCACAAGGGCCACATCTAACTCCCTCTTAAATATAGCCAATGAACTGGCCTCAACTACCCTCTGTGGCAGAGAGTTCCAGAGACCCACCACTCTCTGTGTGAAAAAAGTCCTTCTCATCTCGGTCCTAAAGGATTTCCCCCTTATCCTTAAGCTGTGACCCCGTGTTCTGGACTTCCCCAACATCTTTCTGCATCTAGCCTGTCCAACCCCTTAAGAATTTTGTAAGTTTCTATAAGATCCCCTCTCAATTTCCTAAATTCTAGAGTGTATTTCTAGAGAGAATCGGTGACGTTTCGGGTCGAGACCCGCTAAACCTGTCGTATCCATGAGCCTGTCCAAGTGTCTTTCTAAATGCTGTTACCACTATCTGCCTCAACCACCTCCTCTGGGTACTGCCTGCTCGATCCATACACCCACCACCCTCCGAGGGGATGGTTGTACGTAGACTTGAGTGAGCAATGATTTGCCAGGTTTTGGGGGGGGGGGGGGGGACCTGATGGGATTGCACCACCAGGAGCCCGCATCGTTCTGATGGATCGAATGACCTCGCCCTTTGCCACATGACACAAGCGTGTTAAGCAAAGCGGATTCCAATCTTTCTGAGGCCAGCGTTCTTGTCCCACTGTGGACGGAGCGAGCGTTTTATCTTTCGCTTATTTAAATAAGTATATTTATAAATATCAATAAATATCATTTATATACAGAAACAGGGAACCACTGTAGGTACTGGATTTTACCCAAAATAAAGGACACAACGTGTTGGAGTAACTCAACGACTCAGGCAGCATCTGCGGAGATCGTGGATAGGTGACATTTCGGGTTGGGGCCCTTCTTCAGAATCATAGAATGATACAATGGAAACAGGCCCTTCGGCCCAACTTGCCCACACCGGCCAACATGTCCCACCTGCCCGACTTTGGTCCATATCCCTCTAAATTTGTCCTGAAAAATGTACCTGTCCAAATGTTTGTTAAACGTTACGATATTTTTTGCCTCATCTACCTCTTCCGGCAGCACCCGGGTTCCATGCACCCACCACCCCTTGTGTAAAAACCCATCAGGTTCCTATTACCCCCCCCCCCCCCCCCTCACCTTTAGGGTACAATATTTAGAGCATAGGGAAATATATAGAATGCAGAATATAGTTCTCAGCCATGTAATATTCTACACCCATTTGATACAGTCCGCCGGAGTCACGCCTCTGTTTTAAATATGGAATGCATTGTAGACCAGCAGTTCCTTGTTTCTACATTAATTGCAAGATGTTATACATTTGATCTGGTAGCTTGTTGGTTCACGTGCTTGATCAATGGTGTATTATCATTATTAATGTTTAGTATTTCCTGAGTCATTCGTAACTGTCACTGTATGTCATGTTGTTACTTGTGGGCGGAGCACCGAGGCAAATTCCTTGTATGTGAATAGTTGGCCAATAAACTGACTTACTTACTTAAGTGCAGAGGGCCTTGTGTGTGCGCGGAGAGAGATCGGGGCGCGTGTGGGCATCTGTCCGGTGTTTTCACCCCCGTGAAGGTGACATTGCATCTTCGCCGTTACATTTCACGATCCCAGGAGCAGAGACTGCGTTTGTTTTTGTGCGAGTTTGAAAAAAACAATCTTCGAAATCGATCCAGAGGGCGACGCCGTCCCCCCCCCCCCCCCCCCCCCCCCCGCTCGCTGCGCGGTCACCGAAGGGAAATTCAGGTTTCCTGAAAAATTTAAGCCTGATCTGGGACCCCCACCTCTGGGATGTGGGTGGGTTGGGGGGGGGGGGGGGGAGGAGAGACCTATAAATAAACGATATATGAGTATATTCTGCACAGATCAAAGAGAGTGCACTCTTTTGAAGACGTGCGGCGATTAGTTAGCTACAAGTCATCTGTTTGCAGCTCCCGGGGACTTTCATAGTGAAATGTTCATTGATACATCAGTAAATAGGCCGTCTGGGTGAGATACATTTCTGCATTGAAACATGCAGGTTGGTGCTAAAGCGACCACCGTCTGCCATCTGGCGGCGCGCTCGGTTCCTACAACTCGTCCACAACATCAACAGCAACAGCAAGAAGAACAGGTTTCACTCAAACCGCACGGACAAAGCTGCAGTAACTCAGCGGGTCAGGCAGCATCTGTGGAGAACATGGATAGGTGACGTTTCGGGCCGAGACTTCAGTCTGAAGTAGAGTCTGCACCCAAAAGGCCACCTATTCCCTTTCTCCAGAGATGCTACCTGCGCCCAGCTTTGTCATAACTTCATAAATTCTTACGTGATAGCAGCAGAATTAGACCATTCGGCCCATCAAATCTACTCCGCCATCCAATCATGGCTGATCTATCTTCCCCTCTCAACTCCATTCTCCTGCCTTCTCCCCATAACCCCTGACACCCGCACTAATCAAGAATCTATCTATCTCTGTCTTAAATATATCCACTGACTTGTGGCCTCCACAGCCGTCTGTGGTAATGAATTCCACACATTCACCACTCTACATGTGTCTATCTTTGGTATAACCAGCATCAGCAGTGCCTTCCTGCACATTCACTCATATTCAGTAACAATAGACAATAGGTGCAGGAGGAGGCCATTCGGCCCTTCGAGCCAGCACTGCTTGAAGGGCCGAATGGCCTCCTCCTGCACCTATTAATTCAATGTGATCATGGCTGATCATCCACAATCAGTACCTCGTTCCTGACTTCTCCCCATATCCCCTGACTCCGCTGTTTTGAAGAGCCCTATCTAGCTCTCTCTTGAAAGCATCCAGAGAACCTGCCTCCACCGCCCTCTGAGGCAGAGAATTCCACAGATATTCAGTAACACCTTTGCAAGCGTTAGGGTTATCAAAACAAGATGGAAATCCAATCATCAAGGTTAAGTTTTGTTTAGTTTATTGTCACATGTACCGAGGTACAGTGAAAAGCTTTTGTTGCGTGCTATCCAGTCAGCAGGAAGACAATACATGATTACAATCGAGTCATTTACAGTCTATGTATGCATGAGAAGGGAATAATGTTTGGTGCAAGGTAAAGCCAGCAAAGTCCGATCAAGGATAGTCCAAGTGTCACTATTGAAGTAGATAATAGTTCAGCACTGCTCTCTGGTTGTGGTGGGATGATTCAGTGACCTAATAACATCTGGGAAGAAACTGTTACCTGTTTTTTGCAAACCAGTATCTGCACTTCATTGTTAAAGAAGGAACTGCAGGTGCTGGAAAATCGAAGGTAGACAAAAATGCTGGAGAAACTCAGCGGGTGAGGAACAAAACGTTGGACGAAACGTTGACTATGTTTTTCGCTCCATAGATGCTGCCTCACCCGCTGAGTTTCTCCAGCATTTTTGTCTACCTTCAATTTTCCAGCATCTGCAGTTAACGTTAAAGGCCGCGGACCATAATTGTTGAAGACACCATTGCTGTTTTCCTGAGAGTACCTGCATTGAGTTGACACAAAGATTAGACACAAGAAGCTGGAGTAACTCAGCGGGTCAGACAGCATCTCTGGAGAAAAAAAAATGGCCTGCATTCATTCCTCCAGCACTTTGTGCCGTACATTGGTACAAAGGCATACCTCCAGCATTTCTAGATCTAAATGCAATTTTTAAAAAAACTAATTGTAAGTGAGAAATCTTTAAACAACAAGGCAGAAGAAAGAAAATCAGTTATTTCCTGCTGATTTTCCAGATTGCGAGATAATGAAGCTCTCTCCAAGGAACAAAGCTTAGCCAGCTGTCAATGTAGAGAAACAGTTCAACACTTGGAGCAATTAGCAACTAATTGATCTCGGGCTGTGCTGGTTACGAGAGGAAGCATCTTGTCTGTTCAGCCTGAGCATTGTTTTTAACCGTTGGGTTACACAAAAAGCTGGAGAAACTCAGCGGGTGCAGCAGCATCTAAGGAGTGAAGGAGATAGGCAACGTTTCGGGCCGAGACCCTTCTTCAGTCTGAAGAAGGGTCTCGACCCGAAACGTCACCCATCTCCTTCGCTCCTTAGATGCTGCTGCACCCGCTGAGTTTCTCCAGCTTTTTGTGTAACCCTTGATTCTCCAGCATCTGCAGTTCCTTCTTTAACACATTGTTTTTAACCCCACATTTGGTCAGTGAACTAACCTGGGTTAAAATTTAAGGGCTCATTCAAGATTGCTAAGGGCTTGGACACACTAGAGGCAGGAAACATGTTCCCGGTGTTGGGGGAGTCCAGAACCAGGGGGCCACAGTTTAAGAATAAGGGGTAAGCCATTTAGAATGGAGACAAGGAAACACTTCATTCGAGAGTGGTCCTGACCTCCCATCTACCTCATTTCGCTGTACCTGGGTACAGGTGACAATAAAACTAAACTGAACTAACTAGTACAAGAGGTGGTCTGTAGTGTCCCATCGCCCTGGTAGGATTAGGGTTGAGCAAGTCAGTTCAAGAATTGATGGTTGCAGTTCCTGAACCTGGTGTTGTGGGAACTTCAGGCTTCTATACGTCCTGCCAGATGGTAGCAGTGGGAAGGGGCCACGGCCGTTCCAATGGTGGAGATAGATGCTGCCCTGGTGTGATATCTCTAAGCATCACCAGTCAAACTAGCAACCAGACAAACACAAGTATGTCTGAAGAAGGGTTTCGGCCCGAAACGTTGCCCATTTCCTTTGCTCCATAGATGCTGCTGCACCCGCTGAGTTTCTCCAGCACTTTTGTCTACCTTCGATTTTCCAGCATCTGCAGTTCCTTCTAAAACACAAGTATAGGTAGCTGTGTGTCAAAAAGGCGTTCGGTAAATCGTCCTTCATCTGTCTGAATATCGAGTATAGACGATGGCAGGTCATGTTGCAGTTATGTAGGGCATCGGTGAGGCCACATTTAGAATATTGTGTTCAGTTCTGGGCAGAGAAGATTTACGAAGATGTTGCCAGGACTGAGCTATAGGGAGAGGTTGAGCAGGCTGGGTCTCTATTCCTTGGAAATCAGGAGGATGAGGGGTGATCTTATAGAGGTGTATAAAATCATGAGCATTCATAAATCGTTAGCATTCATAGCGAAAGGATTTGAGTATAGGAGCAGGGAGGTTCTACTGCAGTTGTACAGGGTTTTAGTGAGGCCACACCTGGAGTATTGCGTACAGTTTTGGTCTCCAAATCTGAGGAAAGACATCCTTGCCATAGAGGGGGTACAGAGAAGATTCACCAGACTGATTCCTGGGATGTCAGGACTTTCATATGAGGAAAGATTGGAGAGACTCGGCTTGTACTCGCTGGAATTTAGAAGATTGAGGGGGGATCTTATAGAAACTTACAAAATTCTTAAGGGGTTGGACAAGCTAGATGCTGGAAGATTGTTCCCGATGTTGGGGGAGTCCAGAACAAGGGGTCACAGTCTAAGGATAAGGGGGAATTCCTTTAGGACCGAAATGAGGAAAACATTCTTTACACAGAGAGTCGTGAGTCTCTGGAATTCTCTGCCACAGAAGGTAGTTGAGGCCAGTTCATCGGCTATATTTAAGAGGGCGTTAGATGTGGCACTTGTGGCTAAAGGGATCAGGGGGTATGGAGAGAAGGCAGGTACGGGATACTGAGTTGGATGATCAGCCATGATCACATTGAATGGCGGTGCAGGCTCGAAGGGCCGAATGGCCTACTCCTGCACCTATTTTCTATGTTTCTATGTTTCTATGAGAGGAATAGATCGGGTAGAAGCACAGTCTCTCTTATCCAGAGTAGGGGAATCAAGAGCTAGAGGAAATAAGCTTAAGGTGAGGGGGGGAAATATATAATAGGAACTTGAGGGGTATTTTTATTTACACGCAAAGGGTGGTGGGTGCATGGAATGAGCTGCCAGACCAGGTAGTTGTGGCAGGTGCTATTTAGAACAGTGATGAGGAAACACTTTTTCTCACGGACAGTGGTGAGTCTGTGGAATTCTCTGCCTCAGAGGGCGGTGGAGGCAGGTTCTCTGGATGCTTCCAAGAGAGAGCCAGATAGGGCTCTTAAAGATTGCAGAGTCAGGGGATATGGGGAGAAGGCAGGAACGGGGAACTGATTGGGGATGATCAGCCATGATCTCATTGAATGGCGGTGCTGGCTCGAACGGCCGAATGGCCTACTCCTGCACCTATTGTCTATTGTCTATCGCTACATTTAAGACACATTTAGACATGTACATGGATTGGACAGGTTTAGGGGGATATGGGCCTAATGCGGGCAGGTGGGACGAGAGTGGATGGGGCATATTGGTCGGTGTGGGAACGTTGGGCTGAAGAGCCTCTTTCCATGCGGGACTCTGGGGCTCTGGGGCTCTGGGGCTCCGGGGCTCCGGGGCTCCGGGGCTCCGGGGCTCCGGGGCTCCGGGGCTCCGGGGCTCCGGGGCTCCGGGACTCCGGGACTCCGGGACTCCGGGACTCCGGGACTCCGGGACTCCGGGACTCCGGGACTCCGGGTAGCAGTGTTGTTATTGCAACACTTCAAAGCAACAAAATTGTTTTGCGGTTGCAGACAACAACTGGTAAACTGGTAACTCTGTACATTTGTAAAACAAACAGCTCGATTCCAAGAATAACCCCATGCTTCCCAACAAGCGCTTACATGATTTGCATTTGACATTTGGAACAACGTCTGATGTAATAATTGGCAGGCCGATGCATTGGTCTCATGACAAAACCGAAACGCACCCTTCACGACTGATTAGCGCGGGTGTCAGGGGTTATGCGGAGAAGGCAGGAGAATGGGGTTAGAAGGATGAGATAGAACAGCCATGATTGAATGGCGGAGTAGACGATGGGCCGAATGGCCTAATTCTGCTCCTATCACTTATGAACATGACCTTATCACCTTGCCTCTTCATTACATTCTGGTTGCTCAGTCCTTCAAGATGCAGTGGCGACCTCACAATGGCATCTCTGAGACCAGCGTGTCGGGGCGGCTGGGGGAAAAGAGGGAGAGGGGAGAGGGGAGAGGGGAGAGGGGAGAGGGGAGAGGGGAGAGGGGAGAGGGGAGAGGGGAGAGGGGAGAGGGGAGAGGGGAGAGGGAGAGAATATTGCCTTGGGAAACGGGTTGCGTTGGGGGACGAGGCCTCCTGTGTGACAGGGACCCAATTGGTCCCACTTGGTGCAGTAAACCATTAAAAATCTTACCCTATTTTAGGAACGGGGTACTGATTGGGAATGATCAGCCATGTTCACTTTGAATGGTGGTGCTGGCTCGAAGGGCCGAATGGCCTACTCCTGCACTCATTGTCTATTGACTAAAACTAAACTAAACCAAACTAAGCTTCCTGTGTCTTTATCAGTCCCCCGTCAATCTCTTCCGCTCTAAGAAAAACAAACTCAGTTTGTCCAATCTCTCCTCAAAACACCATCCCTGAAAAGACATCTTGGGGAAATTCTTCAGACCCTTCCCCAGTGGGCTCCTATCCTGTTGCAATCCAAATTGCTTTTGTTTATTATACATTATCTGTGTGTATCGTGTTTACAGGCGTCTTGTGCTGCTGCAAGTAAGAACATTATTGTTCTGTTGTCAATATCCATGCCAATTAACCACTCTTGACTTGGCTCCATTTAGAAAGATTCATATCTTTAAAGCTGCCTCTGGCTTCCATACCTTGCATGGTTAGCCCATAACCAGTTCTGTCAGTTGCCTGCATTCATAGATCTAATTCAACTACTGCCTTGCCTTTACAAAGTCACTCTTGTGAAAGGTGAACTGTTCCTTGAACAACAAACAGCGTAGCACTTGCATGGACTCAAATTAATAGTTTCTTTGGCAAAGTGCTGGCGTAACTCAACAGGTCAGGCAGCATCCCTGGAGAACATGGACCGGTGATGTTTCAGGTTGGGACCCTTCTGCAGGCTAATTCTGTAGGGTGAAAGGAAGCTGGAAGAGAGGAGGGGGCAGGACAAAGGTAAATGCTGGTGAGGAGGAAGGGGGTTGATGGGCAGATGGTTGGACAAAGGCCGGAGATCTTCTTCTTCTTGTCGTGTCACTACACTTGTCCAAGCCACTGAATAACGCAGGCTCTGGCACATGGGCTGAAGACCTTGAGATCTTCTGGTTTACAGGATCTGGGAGTAGGGGGCAGGTAAGTAAGTGCTCCATAGATCCCTGGGATGGCGGGACTGTCATAAGAGGAAAGATTGAAAAGACTAGGCTTCTATTCACTAGAGTTTAGAAGGATGAGGGATCTTATAAAAACATATAAAATTATAGAAGGGCTGGACAAGCTAGATGCAGGAAAAATGTTCCCAATGTTGGGCGAGTCCAGAACCAGGGGCCACAGTCTTCGAATAAAGGGGAGATCATTTAAGACTGAGGTGAGAAAAAACATTTTTACCCAGAGAGTTGTGAATTTGTGGAATTCCCTGCCACAGAGGGCAGTGGAGGCCAAATCACTGGTCTGAAGAAGGGTCTCGACCCGAAACATCGCCTATCTCCTTCGCTCCTTAGATGCTGCTGCACCCGCTGAGTTTCTCCAGCCTTTTGTGTACCCGCCAAATCACTGGATGGATTCAAGAGAGAGTTAGATAGAGCTCTAGGGGCTAGTGTAATCAAGGGATCAGGGGAGAAGGCAGGAACGGGGTACTGATTGGGGACGATCAGCCATGATCACAATGAATGGCGGTGCTGGCTCGAAGGGCCGAATGGCCTCCTCCTGCGCCTATTTTCTATGTTTCTATAGTTTGGCTTGTCTCCCCGCAGCCACATTGGGTTGATCCATCATTGTTGAACCCCCACTTCTGCACGAGGGCTTTGCACCGTCCGACCCGTGTTCTCAGGCGGTTGAGGCAGAGCCAGACTGGCCATGTCTCGGTCGCTCCCAAATGGAAGGAACTCCTCAGGGTATAGTGTCAGTGTGTGTGTGTGGGGGGGGGGGGGTTGATTGTAGGCGCGTGTCACCCAAGCATCTATCCTACAGGTGCGGGCGTGGGTTATCATCCAGGGGTTGGACTGCATGTGGGAAGCTACATCTGGATTTGAACCTCTTTGGTCCCTGGACGTGCTGGAAGAACGAGTGACCAGGGTCACCCTCCTGCTTGTGAGGATGCTGCTCTTCTTTTGTTTTTTAATTATTTTTTATTAGAAGCAATTGTACAAGAATAAAACATTCGGCATATAAAATGATACAATTACTGTACAGCTTCAATTTTAACCTTTTAACTTGAAAAGAATGGAAAAGAAAGGAGAAAGAACAAGAAAGAGAAAGAGTGAAAGGTGAAAAGATAGGACCCATAGACGACCAAAGTCGCGTGGCCAAAGAGTAAATAAAGATGCAAGAGCGGAGAAGGGAAAAAACAAGAAAGGGGAAAAAAAAAAAAATTGAGTTGTATCTGCCTCTCGTTCCCCCCCACCCACCTCACCCAACCCATAGTTGGATTTAAATCCAAAGTTGTGTTGCACCATACTATCCTTGTAAGAATTCGGTAAAGGGTGTCCACGTCTTTAAAAATTGATCTGGTTTTTCGGATGCCGCTCTTCCGATTGGAGGGGGTGCAATACCACGCAGCAGGTACGGGTCGTCAACTCGTGTGGGATTTCAGGCAACCAGAGATGGTTGTGCGTGCTGCATTTAGCGCCGGAACCAACTTCTTGGCGTGTGGAGAACGGAGATGAACACAAGGCACAAGATACGAGACCAAAGTTGCAGAGAGCTGCGAATTGTGAAGCTGGAGGATTGATGAGCTGAAAATTGTTTCGGAATGTAGGTGGAGGGAGAGGGAGAGGGGAGAGATACTTGCAAGGTCAACCGAGGCTCAGGGGAAGGGGAGGGGGAGAAAGAGAGGGAGGGATAATGGAGGAGAAAAGGGCGGGCGGGGGGGTTATTTTGTAGAGTTGACCTTAAGTTGGAGAATTCAATGTTCGTACCGTATGGTTTCTGAGTTGTTTGTGTGAGGGGAGAAGTGAAGCTGGAGTTAACACCACTGTGTAGGAAGGAACTGCAGATGCTGGTTTACACCGGAGACAGACACAAAATGCTGGAGTAACTCAGCGGGACAGGCAGCATCTCTGGAGAAAGACAAGAGGTGACGTTTCGGGTCAAGACCCCTCTTCTAACACCACTGTATTGGTCAGTGAGTCACAAAGTGGACTGGCCAATTGTTGTGACTTCCACCACAGTGATGAATGCTGTGGTGGATGTTTGTGTTACATTTTTATTGTGTATTGTGTGTTCGAAAATGGGTTGCTTCTGCGCAAGGACTCGTAGCGAAGTATGTTTGGGATTGAAGTAGGTATTTCCAAAGATAAACACAAAATGCTGGAGTAACTCAGCGGGACAGGCCACATATCTGGAGAGAAGGAAATGGGTGACGTTTCGGGTCGAGACCCTTCTTCAGTTGAAGAAACATCACCCCTTAAGGATCTACAGAGATGCTGCCTGTCCCGCTGAATTACTCCAGATTTTTGGGTCTATCTTCAGTTTAAACCAGCATCTGCAGTTCCTTCCTTTCCAATTGTTACTGGCATTGGCTAATCAATGACAGTCTTTGTTTTGTGTGCTACCTGGGCAAAACATACCATACCAGGTAGTATAAAAGATGGAATAAACAGAGCACAGAATATGATGTTACAACTACAGAGAAAGTGCAGTTTAAAAAAAAATTGCAAGGATCGCAATGAGGTAGATTGGAAGGTGAGGAATTCATTCCTTGCATAGATTTTAGTTTTAGTTTTAAAGATACACTCCCTCTTCTCCCCTCTCCCTTCAGGCAAGAGGTACAGAAGTGTGAAAACGCACGCACACCTCCAGATTCAGGGACAGTTTCTTCCCGGCTGTTATCAGGCAACTGAACCGTCCTCTCACCAACTAGAGAGCGGTCCTGACCTCCCATCTACCTCCTTGGAGACATTTGAACCATCTTCAGTTGGACTTTATCAGACTTTATCTTGCACTATATGTTCTATCCTGTATCTGTACATTGTGGATGGCTTGATTGTAATCATGTATAGTCTTTCCACTGACTGGTTAGCACGCAGACAAACGCTCTTCACTGTACCTTGATACACGTGACAATAATAAACTAAACTAATCTAAACTACATGGACAGGAAATGTGTGGTCTGAAGAAAGATCTCGACCCGAATCGCCACCCATTCATTCTCTCCAGAGATGCTGCCTGTCCTGCTGAGTTACTCCAGCTTTTTGTATCTTTCTTGGGCGAAACACAGGCAGGTGGGACTAGTTTAGACAATAGACAATAGGCAATAGGTGCAGGAGTAGGCCATTCGGCCCTTCGAACCAGCACCGCCATTCAATGTGATCATGGCTGATCATCCCCAATCAGTACCCCATTCCTGCCTTCTCCCCATATCCCATGACTCCGCTATTTTTAAGAGCCCTATCTGGCTCTCTTGAAAGCATCCAGAGAACCGGCCTCCACCGCCCTCTGAGGCAGAGAATTCCACAGACTCACAACTCTCTGTGAGAAAAAGTGTTTAACCATGTCACCATATAACCATTACAGCACAGAAACAGGCCCTCTCGGCCCTTCCAGTCCGTGCCGACCATTTATTTTCCCCTAGTCCCATCTACCTGCACTCAGACCATACCCCTCCATTCCCTTCCCGTTTAGATGGGGTAGCACGGCCAGGATGGGCCGAAGGGCCTGTTTCCGTGCTGTGTGACTCTATGACTCACAGGTTAATGTCCAAGAGAAACAATGTCCATTTCTGCAGTGTCAAATCACGCAGTTCCAAATAATAAATCACAGTTAGCACTCACCTGGGACAAGATGCTGAGGAGGAAACCCGCCATCCCTAACCTGACTTCCCGTTATCCACTTCCCAACTCACCTCCGATCGTTCCCAGCACTTCCTCGCTCATTATGTGTCGGTGAAATCTCCGACCACATCTGTTTGCAATTTTAAAATAATTCGGTGTATCACAGAATGGCCGGAAACTGCATTAAACGCCTGCTGGACAGCGGGACTCTGTGAGTCAGTGGTGGCAAATTGTCAGGGATTCAAGGTCGAGCAGTAAAATGAGGAAAGGTTTATGATTCTACCCCCCCCCCACCCCTTCAACTTTTTTTTTGGTTCAAAGCCCACAAGACGCGCCTTTGACCACATTTTATTCGAGAGAGAGAGAGAGAGACATGACGATTCAACCAAACCTCAGCATCCCAGCCTTATTCACCTGGGACGAAGAGTCCGTTTGGGTAAACAAGCGCTCACACTTCAAAGTATTCGCTCTGCGTGCGAGGAAGATCGAGACGTGTCTGATTAACAGCCGAACTGTTTTCCGCCTTTAAATCTACCCAATGTTCACTTACGTGGAAATATTCACCGTTCAGCTCGGTTGGATGTGTTCTGCAACCCGTGCTATTGCTCTGGGCGATTCATTATGTTCCTGCGTTTTTGACAGTGGGATGAAGTTCTATCCACGTTTTTTGTTGACCCAAAGTCATAGTGTAGTTGACAGCCTTTCAGCCCAACTTTCCCACACCGGCCAACACGTCCCACCTGCCTGCGTTTGGCCCATATCCCTCCAAACCTGTCCTATCCATGTACCTGTTTAAATTGTTCCTTAAACGTTGCGGTAGCCCCAGCCTCAACTACCTCCTCCGGCAGCTCGTTTCATTCACCCACCACCCTTTGTGTAAAAAAGGTTACCCCTCGGGCTCCTGTTACATCCCCCCCCCCCCCCCCCCCCACCTTAAACCTATGTCCCACATAGGAGATTAGTGGGCAAAATTAGGGCACATGGTATTGGGGGTGGAGTGCTGACATGGATAGAGAAGTGGTTGGCAGACAGGAAACAAAGAGTAGGGATTAACTGGTCCCTTTCAGAATGGCAGGCAGTGACTAGTGGGGTACCGCAAGGCTCGGTGCTGGGACCACAGCTATTTCCAATATACATCAATGATTTGGATGAAGAGATTCAAAGTAATATTAGCAAATTTGCAGATGACACAAAGGTGGGTGTCAGTGTGAACTGTGAGGAGGATGCTATGAGAATGCAGGTTGACTTGGACAGGTTGGGGGAGTGGGCAGATGCATGGCAGATGAAGTTTAATGCAGATAAATGTGAGGTTATCCACTTTGGTAGCAAAAACAGTCTACTGTCAATTGTTCTCTGGTTCTCGATTCCCCCGTTCTGGGCAAGAGACTGTGCAACTACCCGATCTATTCCTCTTGTGATTTTGTACACCTCTATAAGATCACCAACCCCTCATCCTCCTGCGCTCCAAGGAATAGAGTCCCAGCCTGCTCAATCTCACTCTCTAGCTCAGCCCCTCGAGTCCTGGCAGTATCTTCGTAAATCTACACTCGTCCCACCTGCCTGCGTTTTGGCCCATATCCCTCTAAGCCTGAAATAGGCACAAAATGCTGGAGTAACTCAGCAGGACAGGCAGCATCTCTGGAATGAAGGAATGGGCGACGTTTTGGGTCGTGACCCTTCTCCAGACTGATGTCAGGGGAGAGGGAGATACAGAGATAAGGAAGCATAAGGTGTGAAAACAGGACAAAGGGGATGGAGATCAAGGAAAATGTAGAATAGATCATCGTTAGCTGGGAGAATGTAACAACAAAGCAAACTGAGATAGAATGTAGTCAGAGACAGTAAAACTGGTCGGAGAACTGGGAAGGGAAAACAAGGGTTACTTGAACTGTCTGAAGAAGGGTCTCGACCCAAAACATCACCGAGTCTGAAGAAGGGTCTCGACCCAAAACGTCGCCTATCTCCTTCGCTCCTTAGATGCTGCTGCACCCGTTGAGTTTCTCCAGCCTTTTGTGTACCCAAGGGTTACTTGATGTTAGAGGTTAATGTTCACACCGCTGGGGTGTAAGCTGCCCAAGTGAAAAATGAGGTGCTGTTCCTCCAATATGCACTGGGCCTCACTCTAACAATGGAGGGGCCCAGGACAGAGAGGTCAGTGTGGGAATGGGAGGGGGAGTTAAAGTGTTTGGCAATCGGGAGATCAGGTAGGTTTAGGCGGACTGAGCGGAGGTGTTCAGTGAATCAATTGTCGAGTCTGCGCTTGGTCTCGCCGATATATAGGAGTCCACACCTGGAACAGCGGATACAGTAGATGAGGTTGGAGGAGGTGCAAATGAACCTCTGCCTCACCTGAAAAGACTGTTGGGGTCCTTGGACGGAATCGATGGGGGAGGTATAGGGACAGGTATAGGGGATCTCTATAAAACTGTCCTATCCATGTACCTGTCTACATGTTTCTTAAACGTTGCAATAGTACCTGCCTCAACTACCTCCCCGGTACCTCGTTCCATACACCCACCACCCTTTGTGTATAAAACATAGAAACATAGAAATTAGGTGCAGGAGTAGGCCATTCGGCCCTTCGAGCCTGCACCGCCATTCAATATGATCATGGCGGATCATCCAACTCAGTATCCCGTACCCGCCTTCTCTCCATATCCTCTGATCCCCTTAGCCACAAGGGCCACATCTAACTCCCTCTTAAATATAGCTGTACAGATTGGCATAACCACTTTAATACAATCTTCAGTCTTGAAATCTGAACAGCAAATAACAGCTGAACAGCTCGGAAATGGGGCTGCCATGTTCAAGCTTCATCTCCTGACCGTGACAAATTTATCTTGTATTAAAAGCCACTAAAAACCAGCAGAATAAACAAAGATTGAATAGTTTCCTTCAGAACCCCACTAAGCCTAATCATCTGACTCCCATTTCCATACGAGTGTATATAGCTGACCAAATAATCCTAGGATACACCACAACTTCCAAATCTATTTTGCCCAGCAATTCACAGCACCTTTGAACATCAGAATTATTTTGATAATAAATATTTAAAAAGAACACCATGTGGATAAAAAATGAACTAGGTGCTACACAAATATTATTCAAGATAGAGAACATGTTGCATATTTAAGTTTGCTCACTTTAAATTGATTGTCATCGAAAGTGTTAAAAAAAAGTTAAGCACATTCACCAAAAACTTTTTGGCAACGACAAATTTACAATTTCACCTAAATAACAATTCATAACCCATCAAGAACAACCCTCCTTGCTCAACAGCTTGGCTATTTCTAATTGTGTGTAACATCATCAGAAAGTTACCTCTCAGGTTCCTGTTAAATCTCCCCCCCTCGCCCCTCACCTTAAACCTATGTCCTCTGGTTCTCAAAGGCAGACAAAAGTGCTGGAGGAACTCAGCAGGTGAGGGAGTATCTATGGAGCGAAGGAAATAGGTGATATTTCGGGACGAGACCCTTCGTCAGACCAGAATATGTCCTCTGGTTCTCGATTCCCCTACTCTGGGCAAGACTCTGTGTTGTGGGCTGAAGGGCCAGTTACCGTGCTGTACCTTTCTGTGCTGTGTTCATTATCTTGAATTCCGTTAATATGTACGGCATTGCCAATTTCAGTCATTTGCAAACCTTCAAACTGCTCTCAACACCCAAATCTAGATCACTCACGATACGATACAATAGAACTTTATTAATCCCAGGAGGGAAATTGGTCTTGCCGACAGTCATAAAAACACAAGAAGATCCATGAAACGTGAAATTAAAGTGATGAGTGGAACGTCCAGGATTGGGGTTGTGCAAAGATTGGGGAGGGGGTGGTGGTGGAGGGGGGAGGGGAGTCAGTCTACCCCACGACATAAGGGGGAGGAGTTGTACAGTTTGATAGCCAAAGGGGAAAAGGATCTCCTGTGGCGTTCTGTGCTGCAATTTACAATGGATATGTACTGGAATCAAGTCAAGTGGGTTCATTGTCACGTGTCCCTGAAAGGACAATGACATTCTTGTCATTGCTTCAGCACAACAGAACATAGTAAGCATTAATCAATGTTAATCAATAGAGAAATTCAGTAAAAAAACAATTCCAAATCTAAATATCGTCCACCATTTGGATCTAGGCACCAAAACATTTCTTTCTGTTTCACCACATCCTGTTTAGGATATGAGTCATTTTCTTTAATAGCCGCCTCTGATCTATCAACTGCCTTCCTGAATGCCTGACTAGACAATAACGGTAGCACGCTGGCGCAGCAGGTAGGCGGCACGCTGGCGCAATGCTGGAGACCCTGGGTTCGATCCGGAATTTGGGTGCTGTCCGTGTGGAGTTTGCTCGTTCCCCCCAGTGACCATGTGGGTCTCCTCCGGGTGCTCCGGTTTCCTCCCACGTCCCAAGGAAGTGCGGGTTTGTAGGATAATCGGCCCTCTGTGGACATGAGAGTGGGATAACGCAGAACTAGTGTGAACGGGAGTTCGATGGTCGGCGTGGACTCGATGGGCGAAGGGCCTGTTTCCATGCTGTACCTCTCAATCCGCCATTCAATCAAACAGTACCCAATCTACCACCAGGAACAACTCCTATGAAAATTGAATGTTTGGGCAATAACTATATGTTTGCAACCACCACAGGAATTCATACCAAATGAAACTACAGGAAAACTGCGGCAATCTCTACAATAAACTTTACCTTATACAGCATGGAAACTGGCCATTCGGCCCACCGAGTCCATGCCGGCCAGCAATCACCCCGCCCACTAACCTACACACACTAGGGACAATTTTACAACTTACCGAAGCTAATTAACTTACAAACCTGTATGTCTTTGGAGTGTGGGAGGAAACCGGAGCATCTGGAGTAAACCCACGCAGTCACAGGGAGACTTCTGAAGAAGGGTCTCGACCAGAGACGTCACCTATTTCTTTTTCTCCAGAGATGCTGCCTGACCCGCTGAGTTACTCCTGCATTCTGTTGCTTATCTTCAGTGTAAACCAGCATCTGCAGATCCTTGCTACACATGAGATGTTTGGGGGCTGGTGGTTAAATGGTTAATTGGCCCCCCTCCCCGGTCCAGGGATGGTTTCAGTTGTTGGATGGAGCGGTGCTGGGTTACTGTGTGAGACAAATACAGGTGAGTAAAATAAACCCGCGCTCTTCACTATTAATCATCCGCTGAGTTACAATCTGTCAGAGAGGTATGTCAGACTGTGGCTCATGTACCAGCGACACAGCCCGCTGTTCTCCTCAGCACAGGGGGCAGTTTCCTGCCCACATGCCTCGTCCCAATGCTGCTTCTGGCTACACTTCACAAAGAAACATGGGGTGGGAGATTGCAACCTTCACGTGGCCCGCCCGTGTTTCGACGAATGCAATCAACCCGACGTGCACAATCAAATAAGATCAAATAGAACAAGTTGGCCTACAACTTTAGGCTGTGCACGCCATACGCAGGAAGAGGACAAAGAAACATTGAAAATAAGTGCAGGAGTAGGCCATTCGGTCCTTCGAGCCAGCACCACCATTCTATATGATCATAAGATTATCTAAAATCAGTACCCCATTCCTGCTTTTTACTAATATCCATTGATCCCGTTAGCCCTAAGAGCTAAATCTATCTCCCTCTTGAAAACATCCAGTGACTTGGTCTCCACCGCCTTCTGTGGCAGAGAATTCCACAGATTCACAACTCTCTGGGAGAAAAGGGTTTTTCCTCATCTCAGCCCTAAATGGCCCACCCCTTATTCTCACACCCACCATCCTCATCTTTGGACACCCCTGTGCGTAGGGGAGAGGGTAGGCTATAGATGTCCTGGTTGGGTTGCTGCTAGGCCTGGCCAAGCTGGCCATCCGCAAGTCATGGCGCCAGGCATTGGAATGAGAGAAGGTATTCAACTGGAGTCAGGACCAGGAGTAGTGCCAGGTGTGTAGTGAGTGCCAGGCTGGTCAGCACGGGCCAAGTGTTTGATTAAAACCTGATATCCATACATGAATACACTAAGATACACCATATTGCCCAATTTCAAGCTGAAAAATGCAAAGGTTCCATACCAATGAGAGAGGACACACCCTCCTCGCACCCCCCCCCCCCCCCCCCCCCCCAGTCGCTAAACTCCCTCGGGCTTGGTCTCTCACAATTTCTCACTCCCAACTCCCGCATTGGGACAGAAGTTCCTTCAGCAATTCTGACCCAATAGGGGGGGGGGGGGGGGGCAGAAGAAGGGTCCTGACCCGAAACATCACCTGTCCATTTCCCCTCCAAAGATGCTGCCTGACCCGCTGAGGTCCTCCAGCACTTGCGATAGATAGACACAAAATGCTGGAGTAACTCAGCCGGGCAGGCAGTATCTCTGGAGAGAAGGAACGGGTGATGTTCCGAGTCGAGACCCTTCTTCAGGCACAGATGTGTGTAAAATAGCATCTTCGGTGTACACCAGCACCTGCAGTTCCTTCCTACACGCTTCCTCCACCTCTCAGTGTTTAGGAATTATGCCGGTTTGTTTTCATAGATCATGTTAAACCAACATAATGCTCCAGAGATTTTGTGAAGAATATGCAGTCAAGACGTCCTCGAAGTACCCAGACCATGAACAACAACAGGGACAGTGTTTCATGGAGATACAGTGATATGTCATCAGATCATTGACAGTGATAGACTTCAGGTTGTTATAGAGAGCATCCAATATAAGGTTGTGCATGTCAGTGGTGCAGGATGGCATCATTATAGGCTCGGAGAGGTTATTTGGAGCAACTGTGAGCAAATTTGGGCCCCAGACCTGAGGAAGGCTGTGCTGGCTCTGGAGAGGGTCCAGAGGAGGTTTACAAGAATGATTCCAGTAATGAGTGGGTTAGCATATGATGAGCGTTTGTCGGCACTGGGCCTGTACTCGCTGGAGTTTAGAAGGTTGGGGGGGGGGGGGGTGGGGGGGGCCTCATTGAGACTTACAGAATAATACAGCATAGATAGACTGGATGTGGAGAGGATGTTTCTACTGGTGGGAAATTATGGACCAGAGGTTGTAGCCTCAGAATTAAATAACACTTCTTTAGAAAGGAGGCGAGGAGGAATTTCTTTAGTCAGAGGGCAGTTAATCTGCGGAATTCATTGCCACAGAGGGCTGTGGAGGCCAAGTCAGTGGATATTTTTACGGGTCCGGTCTCTTTAAACAGCCAACTCACAAACTAATTGCCATAAAGTCATACCGCACGAAAACAAGGCCGATGGCCCAACCCCTAGATAGACACAAAACGCTGGAGTAACTCAGCGGGACAGGCAGCATCTCTGGAGAGAAGGAATGGGTGACGTTTCAGGTCACCCATTCTTCGGTTTAAGCCAGGATCTGCAGTTCCTTCCTACACATTTCTCCTACTCTCTACCTCTTTGGTGACCCTCGGACTATCCTTGATCGGACTTTACCTTGCTCCAAATGTTATTCCCTTATGTTCAAGAAGGAACTGCAAAATCGAAGGTAGACAAAATTGCTGGAGAAACTCAGCGGGTACGGCAGCATCTATGGAGCGAAGGAGATAGGCAACGTTTCGGCACCTGTTATTCCCTTATCATGTATCTAGACACTGAAAGTGGCTCAATTGTAGTCGTGTATTGTCTTTCTGCTGACTCGTATAGCACGCAACAAAAAAGGTTTTTCACTGTACCTCGGTACACATGACAATAAACTAAACTGAAACTGATACTCATCCATGGTAGACACAAAATGCTGGAGTAACTCAGCGGGTGAGGCGGCATCTCTGGAGAGAAGAAATGGGCGACGTTTCGGGTCGAGACCCTTCTTCAGACTCATCCATGCTGACCATTATATGCAGTCTGATTCCAGACCACCAGACTGATTCCTGGGATGTCAGGACTGTCCTATGAAGAAAGACTGGATAGACTCGGTTTATACGCTCTAGAATTTAGGAGATTGAGAGGGGATCTTATAGAAAATTACAAAATTCTTAAGGGGTTGGACAGGCTAGATGCAGGAAGATTGTTCCCGATGTTGGGGAGGTCCAGGACAAGGGGTCACAGCTTAAGGATAAGGGGGAAATCCTTTAGGACCGAGATGAGAAGGACTTTTTTCACACAGAGAGTGGTGGGTCTCTGGAACTCTCTGCCACAGAGGGTAGTTGAGGCCAGTTCATTGGCTATATTTAAGAGGGAGTTAGATGTGGCCCCTGGGGCTAAGGGGATCAGAGGGTATGGAGAGAAGGCAGGTACAGGATACTGAGTTGGATGATCAGCCTTGATCATATTGAATGATGGTGCAGGCTCAAAGGGCCGAATGGCCTACTCCTGTACCTAATTTCTATGTTTCTATATTATACCCCATCTATACTAGCCCCATTTCCCGCGTTTGGCCCATATCCCTCTAAAACCTTCCTATCCAAGTACCTGTCCAAGTGTCTTTTAAATGGTGTGATCCTCAGGCAGTTTGTTCCATACACCCACCACCCTCTGAGTGAAAGAAATTACCCCTCAGTTTCACATTAAATCTTGTCTCTTTCACCTCGAGGATGAGCCTCAATCTGTTAACCTTTCAAATTCCTTCAGAGCGGCTTAACAATGGTCAAGGATATGATACTAAGTAGTAAAACAATGAGCTGAGGTATTAGATGGTCTATTTTTTTAAATTGTATGCTGAGCAGACATAATAGTGCATTCTATTAGCCCGGCTTGTCTTAAAATTTTTACCAAAATATAGATTCAGGAGCAAATTCCTCCAGGTGTTTCATTGTATCATCAGTCATGTACTCAAAATGATAGCAGATGCTATGCTTCATTAGGTTTGGAAAACCCAATAGGTTTTCACTTAATACATTATACAACGTACATGATTTTAACACTGCCAACAACCACTGCATTAATGGTATTTTTAAATACCTGCAGCGCTCCTGTATCAGTGGCTGCTAAGAGGTTCAGAGCAGAGGATAAGAAAACGTCGGAAAACATATCAATCACAGATGCATTACCAAACTGATACCTGGAATGACTAGACTAGTGAGCAGGCTAGGCTTCTACTGCTGGAGATGAGCAGGGGGGGTGGGGGGTTGATTGAAGCGTGTAAATACCTCTGGGATAGACACAAAATGCTGGAGTAACTCAGCGGGACAGGCAGCATCTCTGGAGAGTAGGAATGGGTGACGTTTCAGGTCGAGACCCGTCTTCAGAGAAAGGTCTGAAGAAGGGTCTCAACCCAAGACGTCGCCCATTCCTTCTCTCCAGAGATGCTGCCTGTCCCGCTGAGTCACTCCAGCATTTTGTGTCTACCTTCGGTGTAAACCAGCATCTGCAGTTCCTTCCTGCACCTAAAAACCTCTGGGGTTTTGTCAGGATGAATGTGAAGAGGAAGTTACTGATTGGGGATGATCAGCCATGATCACATTGAATGGCGGTGCTGGCTCGAAGGGCTGAATGGCCTACTCCTGCATGTATTGGCTCTCGCAGTTCCTTCTTAAACACTTACGTTTTATGGCATTTTATTTATCTTTCATCATTCCGTTGTCTTTTTTGCAACAACAAAAGAAGTACACTTCTCGCTACACATTTTATCGGTGTGCGTGTGTGCGCGCGTACGTGACGGGAAATAGATTAGAAACTGAGCAAGAAATCAAAGAATCACAGCAAAAATAAAGGCCAAAAGAAAACCTGTATTGGACAGGAAAAGTCGACCCGGAAACAGCATCTGCCAAATCATTTAGTTTGTTAGAAATCATTGTCAGTGATCAAAAAGAATTAGATTGTGGAAATTAGGGAGGGGACTGTTTGAAATGTAAAACAATGAGTAATAAATAGTTTGCAAATACAGATATAGGTTATGCTGATTTACTCCAGCAATTTGTTTCTATCTAAATTTATGCTATGTCGTTAATGGTAATTCATAAAATATTGCAAAATGATTTAAGATATTCAGATTGCAAGCACGCCCAATACAAGGAGTATATTGGGAAAGAATAACTTAAGTAATATGTCTGAATCTGAAGATTCTGAAGAAGGGTCTCGCACTGAAACGTCACCCACTCCTTCCCATTCAGTTTAACGTGGATAAATGTGAGGTAATCCACTTTGGTAGCAAAAACAGGAAGGCAGATTACTATCTAAATGGTGTCAAGTTGGGAAAAGGGGAAGTACAATGGGATCTGGGGGTCCTTGTTCATCAGTCAATGAAAGTAAGCATGCAGGTACAGCAGGCAGTGGAGAAAGCGAATGGCATGTTGGCCTTTATAACAAGAGGAGTTGAGGACAGGAGCAAAGAGGTCCTTCTGCAGTTGTACAGGGCCCTAGTGAGACCACACCTGGAGTATTGTGTGCAGTTTTGGTCCCCTAATTTGAGGAAGGACATTCTTGCTATTGAGGGAGCGCAGGGTTTACAAGGTTAATTCCCAGGATGGCGGGACTGTCATATGCTGAGAGAATGGTATACTCTGGGGTTTAGAAGGATGAGAGGATATCTTATTGAAACATATAAGATTATTACACGATAGAGGCAGGAAACATGTTCCTGATGTTGGGGAAGTCCAGAGCCAGGAGCCACAGTTTAAGAATAAGGGGTAAGCCATTTAGAACGGAGACTAGAAAACACTTTTTCTCATAGAGAGTTGTGAGTCTGTGGAATTATCTGCCTCAGATGGCCTGGAGGCCGGTTCTCTGGATGCTTTCAAGAGAGAGCTAGATAGGGCTCTTAAAGATAGCGGAGTCAGGGGATATGGGGAGAAGGCAGGAATGGGGTACTAATTGGGGATGATCAGCCATGATTACATTGAATGGCGGTGCGGTCTCAAAGGGCCGAATGGCCTACTCCTGCACCTATTGTATATTGTCTATTGTCTCCAGAGACGCTGCCTGTCCCGCTGAGTTACTCCAGCATTTTGTGTCTATCTTCAGAGTAAACCAGCGTCTGCAGTTCCTTCCTACACATTTCAAATGTGTTCATTCACACCGATTGATATTAGATGTTGAATCCAAATCAATTTGGTAGGATATTGTTACCCTAGTGTCTAATTTGTGTTAATGTTTGCAAGTTATAGCAGCAGAATTAGGCCATTTGGCCCATCAAGTGAACTCCACCATTCATTCAGGGCTGATCTATCTCTCCCTCCTAACCCCATTCTCCTGCCTTCTCCCCATAACCCCTGACACCCGCACTAATCAAGAATCTATCTATCGCTGCCTTAAAAATATCCATTGACATGGCCTCCACAGCCGTCTGTGGCAATGAATTCCACAGATTCTCCACCTTCTGACTAAAGAAATTCCTCCTCATTTTGCCAGCCAAACAAAGAGGCGTCACAGTGGCAAAACTGGTAGAGCTGCTGCCCCACAGTGCCATAGACCCGGGTTCGATCCTGGCCTCGGGTGCTGTCTGTACGGAGTTTGCACGTTCTCCTTGACACCACGTGGGTTTTCCCGGGTGCTCCGGTTTCCTCCCACATTCCAAAGGCGTGCAGGTTTCTATGTTAAATGGCTTCTGTAAATTGTCCCTAGAATGTTGGATGGAACGGGGCGAATGCTGGTCAGCATGGACTCAGTGGGCTGAAGGGCCTGTTTCCACACTGTACCTCTAAACAAAACTGAACTAAAACTTTGTCGAAGTACGTAGGCCTACTTTGAGGAGATTTTGCGGTAAAGCAGTAAAATGGAGATACTGGCATCATGAGGTGGTGGAGGAACTCAGGTCAGGCAGCATCTGTGGTGGGTAATGGACAGACAACATTTCGGGTCAGGACCCTTCGACAGGCTGATGGAGTAGAGGGGAGAAAGCTGGTGAAGAGAGGTGGACACAAACACCACAGACAGCGCCCGTGGTTGGGATTGAACCCGGGTCTCTGGCGCTGTAAAGCAGTGACTCTACCGCTGCGCCACCATGACGCCCATGTTCTCCTCTCTCTGACGGGTGTTCAGTGAGACCCCATTCTTACTGCCCCCCCCCCCCCGAGGGTGGAGATTCCTGCTCTTTGACCATCTTCTTACATCGATTCCATCCCCCCATCACGTGCCACTTTTTGCCCCTCCCCTACCTCTCTTTACCTGCTTTCTCCTCTCTAATCCATCAGACTGATTAAGTATCTTGACCCGAAACGACGTCTCCCCTTTTCCCTCCACGAGTGCTGCCTCACCCGTCGACTTCCTCCAGCACTTTGTGTCTTTTTACTCAAGATTCCAGCATCTGCAGTTCCTTGTGACCCCACCAAACACAGGCATGCTTTCATCTTCTTAGTTCTCAACTCTGCAATTCCCTCCTTTTTGATTCTCTCTCTACTTTGCTTTTATTTCCACCTTTTAAGATACCCCTTAAAACCTCTCTTGTACATGAAGCATTCAGACATCTGCTTATTATCCCTGTAGGTGCCTTGGTTTTAAATTTTATTACCACACTCCAGAGGCGCCTGGGGGCTTTTTGCTATTAATGGCACTATATAAATGGAAGTTGTTTATGCCAAGCTTCAAGCCGGCTGTCTCCTCTACAAAGGAAGCAGTTTGTTAAACACAATCAACCCTCATGAGGTATCAGAGTTAATCTAATTTTTAACATTAACTTTGTGCCGACAAGTTGCTGCAAATTCTTGCAGCTGCAACAGAGAATGCGACATTGTGCTTCATGTGGATCTATTCTTTCAAACAAAATCCCTTGGTACTAGTCACACAACAATCAGTTTAAACATTTTCCCCCTGCAGAAAACACATGAAAGAATTGTACTGATTTTTAGTCCAGTTTAGTCTAGAGATACAGCCCGGAAACTGGCCCTTCGGCCCACCGGGTCTGCACCGATCAGCAATCCCCGCACACTAGCACTATCCTATGCACACTAGGGACAATTTACCAATTTTCACCAAAGCCAATTAACCTACAAACCTGTATGTCTTTGATTCCTGGGATGTCAGGACTTTCATATGAGGAAAGATTGGATAGACTCGGCTTGTACTCGCTGGAATTTAGAAGATTGAGGGGGGATCTTATAGAAACTTACAAATTTCTTAAGGGGTTGGACAAGCTAGATGCTGGAAGATTGTTCCCGATGTTGGGGGAGTCCAGAACAAGGGGTCACAGTCTAAGGATAAGGGGGAATTCCTTTAGGACCGAGATGAGGAAAACATTCTTTACACAGAGAGTGGTGAGTCTCTGGAATTCTCTGCCACAGAAGGTAGTTGAGGCCAGTTCATTGGCTATATTTAATAGGGCGTAGATGTGGCACTTGTGGCTATAGGGATCAGGGGGTATGGAGAGAAGGCAGGTACGGGATACTGAGTTGGATGATCAGCCATGATCATATTGAATGGCGGTGCAGGCTCGAAGGGCCGAATGGCCTACTCCTGCACCTATTTTTCTATGTTTCTATGTTTCTATGGTGTGTGGGAGGAAACCGGAGCACCCGGAGAAAACCCACGCAGGCCACGGGGAGAACGTACAAACTCTGTACAGACAGCACCCGTAGTCAGGTTAGGACCCGGGTCTCTGGTGCTGTGAGGCAGCAACTCTACCGCTGCGCCACCGTGCCGCTCCAAGCAACGGGGCACGGACTTGAAGGGCCGAGATGGCCTGTTTCCGTGCTGTAATTGTTATATGGTTATATGGTTATATGGTTATATATTCCACAGAGATACTGCCTGACCCGCTGAGTTACTCCAGCACTCTGTGTCTTGTTTTTGGAAACCGACATCTGTAGTTTGTTTGTCTAGGCAATGATGAAGAACTGCCCCGTTGCTTGGAGCGGCACGGTGGCGCAGCGGTAGAGTTGCTGCTTCACAGCACCAGAGACCCGGGTCCTAACCTGACTATGGGTGCTGTCTGTACGGAGTTTGTACGTTCTCCCCGTGGCCTGCGTGGGTTTTCTCCGGGTGTAATACGACCCGGAGCGTAATACGATGTGCCTATGTACAATATCGGCTCTGTCATGATTCGTTGTAAAGGGACCACAGGCTTATGCGCTGGTCTTTCGATCCTGCAGCCATAAGTCTCTCGCTGGGGGCACTGTGATCGGAGAAAGCCACGCAGTGGACGCTTGCCGTATGGTAATGTAGGACCGCCAGGGGCTTCAATTTCCTCCAGCCGAACACACGGACACGTTGGTCCCAGCCCGCCGTAGCCACTATCTTCTTGTCTTGACGAAGGCAGACGTGAGCAATCCCACTATTTACTAACTCCACCGTATTCTGCAGCTGAGGAATAAGGTTGGAAATGATTAGGTTTGGGTTTGGGTTTATCGCTGTCACCTGTATCGAGGTACACTGAACAGCTTTGTCAAACCCATCAGATATACCATGTGTGTGGAAAGGAACTGCAGATGCGGGTTTAAACCGAAGATGGACACAAAAAGCTGGAGTAACTCAGCGGGACAGTCAGCATCTCCGGAGAGAAGGAATGGATGACGTTTCAAGTCAAGACCCTTCTTCGGGTCTGAAGAAGGGTCTCGACCCGAAACAGCACCCAATCCCTCCCTCCACAGATGCTGCCTGTCCCGCTGAGTTACTCCAGCTTTTTGTGCCCATCTTCAGATATAACATAGATGAATACAATCAAGCCAAACTCAGGGGCTAATCAGACAGCGCCCTAGCTTATGAAGACCATCAGGTCAAACTCAAGTACAATAGGTAGAGCAAAGGGGAAGATACAGAGGGCAGAATATAGTTCTCAGCATTGTAGAGCATCAGTTCCAAAGTCCAATGTCCGCAATGGGGTAGAGGTGAATCGGACAGTGTCCTAGCTTATGAAAGGACCATTCAGAAGCCTGATAACCATATAACAATTACAGCACGGAAACAGGCCCTTTCGGCCCTTCCAGTCCGTGCCGACCATTTATTTTCCCCTAGTCCCATCTACCTGCACTCAGACCATACCCCTCCATTCCCTTCCCTTCCATATACCTATCCACTTTACTTTTAAATGTTAAAATCGATCCTGCCTCCACCACTTATGCAGGAAGATCATTCCACACAGCCACCACTCTCTGTGTAAAGAAGTTCCCCCTCATGTTACCCCTAAACTTCTGTCCCTTAACAGAGGGGAAGAAGCTATTCCTGAGTCTGGTGGTGCGCGCTTTCAAGCTTCTGTACGTTCTTCCCCATTTGGAGCAGGGAGCAGAACGATTGACCGGGTTGGGACAAGTCTTGGATGATGTTGGCTGTTTGTCCGAGGAAGTTACTAGCTATTTTGTAATCAGACTGGCCTAGTTTGACCCTATATTTCATTTCAGCTTGTTTACGAGCCAACTCTAACTGCTGCAAGTAGGAATCTAATCTTTCCCTTGTCGGTACATATGAGAATGAAACACTTTTGACTCTTGCCTTACTTTCACGCAAGGTTTTGAATCGTAATTATAGTCCTTTTCCAGAATTCGACACGCAGGATATTAATAACTACAATGTTAGCAACTGCAAGATTTTGTTTCAGGATTTCAGCAGTAATATTCTTTATGCAACTATTCCAAATTTAGACCTATTCTGCACCACAGCAGAATGAACAGACAATAACAACTTAAGTTGGAGTACATTTACTTTGGAGAACTGGAACAAGTTGCAACATGATGAAAAAGTCATATCTCAGAAAATGTAACATTAAAACTCCCGAGATCTGATTTTGAACTGCAGGCACCTGAACATAATGCAGCAATTGGCTGCCACTGTGATGAACAATGTCACAGAAACGTGATATCCCTTTCATTGTGCTCCGCTGTTTGCTTTGTTAATAGGCCAGTATACTAAAGAGAATGGACAGCTGGATATCGGCAAGATCGACAATGTCACCTCTCATACTCAGGAGCCATTCCTCAGTCACAAAAAAGCCGCAGTAAATGGCCTGTCCCACTTAGGCTGTTTTTAGGCGACTGCCGGCGACTGTGATAGTCGTAGCGGGTCGCCGAAAAAACGATGACTGGACGCCCCTTCGACATACAATTTGAAATAGAATCATTACTTTAACAACAAACAAAAGAATGAAGTCAGAACCAGCGACAACCTGCGTCATCCTGGCGACAACTACGACAGCACCTACGTCAGGAGAAGTCAAGCTACGCTCATTGGCGTCAAACCCACTGTCGCCGACTGTCCTGAAAATGTTTTAACATGTTGATAATCCACTGGCGACCAGAAAGACGCTACAACTCTTTGGTCGACTGAGGAGACGCCTCACGGCCATACCCCGGCAGCCATGTGGCGACAGCCTAGCCGCCTAAAAACTAGCCTAAGTGGTTCTCAGCGGGTCAGGCTGCATCTCTGGAGAGAGGGAATGGGTGACATTTCAGGTCAAGACTGAGAGCCAGGGGAGAGGGAGTTTAGAGACATAGAAGGGCAAGGTGTGAAAATGACAGGAAAAAGCATCTGATGATAAGGAAAACTAAAATGTAGAACGGTTCATTGTTAGGTGAGGGGAAGGTGACAACGCAGCGTAAAGTCAGTAACATTTAATCAGGAGGACAGTAGAACTAGTCGGAGAACTAGGGTGGGGGAGGGACGGAGAGGGAGGGAAAGCAAGGGTTACTTGAATTAAGAGAAATAAATATTCACGCATCATGATTTAGCTTTTCTATGAACTATTATGCCAAACCGGTTCAATAAGTCACCGTAATTAAAAAAATCAGCTCTACTGAGCTTGTCGGCACAGAACATATCAAATTTTCCTGCCTCTCCCATTGTCCAGCTTACCGTTCTTTTCCCCCAGCTACCCATCCCCCCCCCCCCCCCCCCCCCCCACAAAGGGTCCCGACCCAAAACATCACCGATCTATGTTCTTGATTAGTACATGTGTCAGGGGTGACGGGGGGAAGGCAGGAGAGTGGGGTTGAAAGGGAAAGAGAGATCAGCCATGATGACTTGATCGGCCGAATGGCCTAATTCTGCTCCTATAACACGTGAACTTCTCCAGAGATGCTGCCTGACTTCCTGAGTTACTCCAGCACTTTGAGCCCCTTTGAATATTAACCAGCAACTGCAGTTCGGTGTTTTTTTACTTTGTATATTCCCATTTGCTCTATCTATGTGGTACTTGAGTTTGAGCTGATTGTATCGGTGTATGGTACATCTGATCTGTTTGGGTAGCGTGCGGAACAAAGATTTTCACTGTACCTTGGTACATGGTACATGGAACTATAATAAACCTGCACTTAAATTTAACATTTTAGTAATTTTAGAGAGACAGACAATTGATACAACATAGACACAGAGTGCCGGAGTAACTCGGCGGGTTAGGCACCATCTCTGGAGTGAAAGGATGGGAGACGATTTGGGTTGGGACACTTCTTCGGACGGTAGACTGTCTGAAGAAGGGTCCCTACCCGAAACCACCTTTCACTCCAGGGAGTCTGAGACTGAAAAAGGGTCTTGACCTGACAAGACCTGACAAGCTAGATGCAGGAAAAATGTTCCCAATGTTGGGCGAGTCCAAAACCAGGGGCCACAGTCTTAGAATAAAGGGGAGGCCATTTAAGACTGAGGTGAGAAAAAACTTTTTCACCCAGAGAGTTGTGAATTTACGGAATTCCCTGCCACAGAGGGCAGTGGAGGCCAAGTCACTGGATGGATTTTAGAGAGAGTTAGATAGAGCTCTAGGGGCTAGTGGAGTCAATGGATATGGGGAGAAGGCAGGCACGGGTTATTGATTAGGGACGATCAGCCAAGATCACAATGAATGGCGGTGCTGGCTCAAAGGGCCGAATGGCCTCCTCCTGCACCTATTTTCTATGTTTCTATGTCGCCTACCCTTTTTCTCCAGAGATGTTGCCTGACCCGCTGAGTTACTCCAGCACTTTGTGTCTATCTGCGGTATAAACACCAGCATCTGCAGTTCCTTCCAACACAATGGAAACAACATGCTGTGGCTCGGGCTATTGCAAATGGCACATGATTAATTAGCCTGGGCTCAGTAACTACACCGCTTCATGACTAAATATTTTTTCAGCGTATCAGATTGTTGGTGCAACGCTGAATAAATGGCGTGCAGGTCATCGTTGCTGACCTTAAGGTTCTGTTGCGTGTCAAGCCCCCAGGAGCCGAGAGCATTTTCTGACGAGCCAGAGATACCCTTGACCTTCCCCGGGTCAAAGTCAAGACACATAATTGGCTCTTTGTGGCAGGTGAGACGACTCAACATTTTATTTTCCGATACGTCCCAGAGGGTCACCGATCCATCCTCGTATCCAATCAATATCAAAGGCCGCGTCGAGGAAGTAGGCTAGGCAGATAAGGAGGTGAGATGCAGCGTGACTAATTAGCTTTGGGAAAAAATTCAGAATGCTGCTAGTTAAACATGTTTAGTTTAGAGGCACAGCGCGCAAAAAGGCCCTTCGGCCCGCCGAGACCGCGTCGACCAGCGATCCCCGCACACTAACACTATCCTACACACACTGGGGACAATTTACAATTTTTACCAGGCCATTTAACCTACAAATCTTTGGAGTGTGGGAGGAAACCGGGACATCCGGAGAAAACCCACGCAGGTCATGGAGACAACGTGCAAACTCCATACAGACAGCACCCGTGGTCAGGATCGAACCCAGGTCTCTGGCCGTATAAGGCAGCAATTCTATCGCTGCGCCACTGTAATCTAGCCTTATTAATAAATTGCAGTACATTGTGGATTATTATACAATGGATTCTATAAAACAATTATTAAAAAGGTTAAAAACCTCCCCTCCCCCTCCACCCCAAGTATGTCCAAATTTTAGACAAAAATAAACATTGTGCATAATTACACAATGGATTCTATAGAAATGGCAATTATTAAAAAGACTGGGAGGCACAAATTGGGCGGCACGGTGGTGCAGCGGTAGAGTTGCTGCCTCACAGCGCTTACAGTGCCTGCGACACACGTTCCCTGCTACGGGCGCTGTCTGTACAGTTTTACATCCTGCGTGGGTTTTCTCCGAGATCTTCGGTTTCCTCCCACACTCCAAAGGCGTGCAGGTTTTTTAGGTTAATTGGTTTGGTATAAATCTAAATTGTCCCTAAGGTGTGTTGGATAGCGTTAACATGGGGGGGCGCTTGTCGGAGTGGACTGAAGGGCCTGTTTCTGCGCTGTATCTCTACAACTAAAATATAATAAAAACTAGCAAGGTTCCCCCACCCACCCCCCTTGCCAAATATGTCAACATTTTAAACAAAAATAAACAAGTTAAAATAAGTTGCTTAATAAATGCAGATTTTTTTAACTACAAAATGTTAGTAAAGGTCACATCAGGACAAAGGCATGGGGCACGAAGAACTGTCCAAAAGATACAGAAAGCAGTTGCGATGGATGGAAAATGTCAACGGCTACATAAGGACTATCAGCAATACTGCCTCAAATCCCACAGGACAGTGCCTGGAAAGAAAATCTAAATGAGATGTCGAACAATTCCTTATTCCGCAATCTTGAGAGAGATTTCATCGAAATTAAAACTGGGAGATACAATATATCAAGAAGAAAGCTGTTGCTAGCATTCCCAGGTCTGCCAACAGGTAATGTTTTCCCTGTTAAAATGCAATTACGATGTATATTGCCCACAAAGTTCCAAGTTAAGATGAGTAACTCTAGAAATAAATATATTTACTTGGCCCCACACATACTATTACACAATCAGCCTGCTATCGGTGGAGAACTAGATTAGCAGTAATTGTTTGAGATCTGACTGAAATATAAAATAATTATAGTTGAAGGCGATTCAGCAGTAGCTTTGTAATTAAAACGTCTTTTTGAAGAACAGTCTTGCTCATCACAAAATAGTCTAAAGTCAATATTGTTACTTCCTGTTGGCGACGTTGATAAAGTGCCAGAGTTCTGGGGCCAATTACCCAGCCCCCACCCCCACCCACGCGCACACGCTGGCACGAAATAAACAGCGTTTGCTGTTCAACTGCCGGCAACGCCGAGTGCATCTGTGCTCATAATAAATTATAGTTTACTCCAACCGGAGACGGGCTGAAGAGAAAACAAAAATATGAATCACGAGCTGAAGGCAACAGTGAGTCAGTCCGCAGATATCTGAAGCACATTAGGTGTGCGTTACCTGCCAAATTTTCAGACACATGGGCATGCCCAATTTAGCATCGACTGGCGGCTTTAAGATCCAGACTGGCGCCTTGTTGGGAAGATCTATAATCTTCACCTATGAAAGAAATAAAGACCATTGATTCTATACTGTACCGACAAGTCCGACTAGAGAGAGATGAACAGTTCCGCAACTTAGCAACCAGGTAACAACATGACAATAATTGCACAGAGCTGTTTCATATTTTCTGGGCGGAAGGTAAATCTGCAATGTTGCTTTGTGCCGTGCAGGGTGAATGCAGTCTTTTGTCCAGTGCAGAGGAATCAACGACTAGAGGACATAGGCTTGAGGTGATTCAATAGGAGCCTGAGGGGCAACTTTTTCACTCACAGTGGTGGGTATATGGAACAAGCTGCCAGTGGACGTGGTCGAGGCAGGGGCTATGACAACATTTAAAATACCTGTGGACAGGTACATAGAGAGGGATGATTTTGCGGGATGTGGGCAGATGGGACTAGTGTGGGATGGGTATCTTGGTCGGCATGGGCAAGTTGGGCCGAAGGGCCTGATTACGTGCTGTATGACTAGGACAGGTGTTTACGTTGAAAGAGGAAAGATTTCATAGGAACCAGAGGGCAACTTTTTCACTCAGCGGGTGGTGGATCTATTGAACGAGCTGCCAGAGGAGATAGTTGAGATAGGTACTATAACATTTAAATGATACTTGGACAGGTATATGGATAGGAAAGATTTAGAAGAAGATGCGGCAAACATGGGCAGGTGGGACTAGTGTAGATGGGGCATCTTGGTCAGCTGAGGCAAGTTGGGCCGAAGGGCCTGTTTCCATACTGGATGACTCTATGACTATGACTAATCAAAATACTCCATTCAAATCATTGTGTGTAGTTCAATACCTTCATTGCTTTCTTAATATAAACAAATTACTTTATACCTGTGCAAAGTTCCAAAGCTTCAAATGGGCCTTCCAATGCCAATTATAAATCTTAAAAGAATAGAGGTCGACCAGGAACACTATTTGTCAAAAATGATGGATTTCATATTTGGCATCTACGTGTACGTGCAAATCAGGAAGGTTTATTCGAGGTGTAACAAGTGGAAAAATGTTGTAATTATAAATGAAAGGCCACTATTCTGGCAATCCAACACGACAAGTGACCAGAAACAATGCTATCATTTTGTCCACAGTAACTGATCACTGTCTGATTATTTCCCCTTTAAAATGTCAAGTATAATCTAACAGTGCAAGTGGTCTGCGCAGTTGTAGAACACACAATGCAGGCGAGACGCAGGGAACTGCAGATGCTGGTTTACGATAAAGACTGAATGTCTGAAGAAAAGTCCGCCATAAAATGTCACCTATCCATCTTCTCCAGAGATTGTGAGGGCATGCTGGCGCAGCGGTAGAGTTGCTGCCTCACAGCACCAGAGACCCAGGTTCGATCCTAACTACAGTAGCTGTCTGCATGGAGTTTGTACGTTCTTCCCCGGGACCTGCGTGGGTTTTCTCCGGGTGCTCCGGTTTCCTCCCGCACTCCAACAAACATACAGGTTTGTAGGTCCATTGGCTTCAGTAAACATTGTATATTGTCCCTAATGTGTGTGTGTAGGATAGTGCTAGTGTTCGTGTACAGGGTGAGTCCTGGTCAGCCTGGGCTCGCTGGGCCAAAGGGCCTGTTTCAGGATATCTGATTCAGATTTGTTCTGCACGTTTTCAGACCTCGAGTAGCCCTCTACCCCCAGCCCTCTACTCTCAGTCTGAAGAAAGGTCTCGACCCGAAACGTCACCCAATTCCTTTTCTCCAGCGATGCTGCCTGCCCGGCTGAGTTACTCCAGCATTTTGTGTCTGACTTCGGTGTAAACCAGCATCTGTAGTTCCTTCTTACACGTTCTTAATTCCTAATTTGATTTACCAACATCAAATTTCCCCGCTATCTGCAATGGATTTGTTGTGTTTTCTGGATATGAATCCAGGGCTCTGGATTATCAGTCCAATGACAAATCCACTGAGGTACAGGCAGGGAAGCTGGCAAAGGATTTGAAACAATGATAGCCTCAGTGATCAGTGCTTTTTATAGAGATACAGATCGGAAACGGGCCCTTCAGTCCACCAAGTCTGCACCGATCAGCAGTCCCCTGCACATTAACACCATCCTACACACACTAGGAACAATTCACATTTATACCAACCTAATTAACCCTCAAACCTGCATGTCTTTGGAGCGTGGGAGGAAACCGAATATCTCGGAGAAAACCCACACGGTCACGGGGAGAACGTACAAACTCCGTACAGACAGCATCCGTGGTCGGGATCGAACCCGGATCTCCGGCGCTGCAAGTGCTGGAAGGCAGCAACTCTGCGCCACTGTGCCGTGCCGTGTTGAATTAGACTTTTCAGGAGAGTTTACCTGAATGGAACTTCAGTACAGGTAGGGCTGTATAATAGGATCCCCAGGTATATGGTTACCTCTGACAGATCCCCGCCTGGCAAAGCTAAAAGGTTGCTGCCAACACCTTTATCCAGTAGTGAACACTGGCAGAACCCATAGCTGTCCAAAGGAATACGATCCAATACCGCTGTGCGTCCTTCTGCTAGATCCCAAATGCAGACAAACGAGTCACGACCTTGGCTGTATGGAAATATGGAAAACATTAGGTTTAATGTGAGGCAGAGGTTCACCTGCATCTCCTCCAACCTCATCTACTGCATCCGCTGTTCCAGGTGTCAGCTGTTCTACATCGGTGGGACCAAGCACAGGCTTGGCGATCGCTTTGCCCAACACCTCCGCTCAGTTCGCAATAACCAAACCTGATCTCCCTGTGGCTCAGCACTTCAACTACCCCTCCCATTCCAAATCCGACCTTTCTGTCCTGGGCCTCCTCCATGGTATGAGTGAGGCCCAGCACAAATTGGAGGAGCAGCACCTCATATTTCGCTTGGGTAGTTTACACTCCAGCGGTATGAACATTGACTTCTCCAATTTCAGGTAGTCTTTGCTTTCTCCCTCCTTCCCCTCCTCTTCCCAGCTCTCCCACAAGCCTAGGGTTGGGTGTTTATGCGTGCTATTTTCATATTTCATATTTATTTTAGTTGTTTATCTTTTTTAATATTTTACCTTGTATGTATTGTTAGCTTTTATGGTTTGAATGTTGCACTGACTGGTTGACATTTTTAAATTTCGTTGTACATGGTTCATGTTACAATGACAATAAAGAAACTATTCTATTCTACTCTACTGTCTCCGCCTCTTCCTTTCTTTTTCCAGCACCCACCCGACATTAGTCTAAAGAAGGGTCTCAACCCGAAACGTCACCTATTCCTTCGCTCCATTGATGCTGCCTCACCTGCTGTGTTCCTCCAGCATTTTTGTCTACCTTCGATTTATCCAGCATCTGCAGTTCTTTCTTAAACATTAGGTTTAGTTGTCACTTTTATTTTATTTCATGTATCTTGTGTTTTATGACTGTTGGCCGATTAATTTCCCTCCTGAGATTAATAAAGTTCTATCGTATCATATCATAGGTTCAGGGTGTAGCAAGGAACTGTTTCCACCGAAGATAGCCACAAAATGCTGGAAAAACTCAGTGGTTCAGGCAGCATCTCTGGAAAAAAAGGAATCAGTGACCTTTTGGGTCGGAAGTTTGAAGAAGCGTTTCAACCCAAGACGTCACCCATTCCTTTTCTCCAGAGATGCTGCCTGACCCGTTTGGTTTAAATTCAGGTTTTTCATTGTCATATAATCTGGAAAGCCAACACAACATCTAACAGCAGCAGCAAGGTACCATCTCTCCAAGTGAGGGATTTAAATCTGATGGTTACTAACCTGATGAGAGCATCTCTCTGTTGCAATGTCTGCACCCATAAAATGGATTTACTGTCGTGACTTTCCAGAACTGTATCTGCTCTGCGTGTCCTCAAGTTCCAGGTGTGTATCAGTCCATTAGCTGAGCTGTTAATGACAAAAATGTAAACATATGGTCAATGTAAGACTGTATTTGGTGGGAATAGATATTTGAATCTTTGAATCACTCTTTGAATCACTTCCCTCTGGAAGGCGACTCCGGACTGTCAAAGCTGCCACAGCCAGACACAAAGACAGTTTTTGTCCACAAGTAGTTGCTCTACTCAACAGCCAAAAATCTGTAGCCTCCCTTTGATCTGGTATTTTGTTGGTCCACATGCTTGATCAATGGTGTTTTATCATTAATGTTTTATTATTATCAATGTTTAGTGCTTTCTGAGTCATTCGTAACTGTATGTCATGTTGTTACTTGTGGGCAGAGCACCAAGGCAAATTCCTTGTATGTGAATACTTGGCCAATAAACTTAATTACTTACATAAATTCAAGGTTTTAGTTTATGTTCATAAGTTCTAGGAGGAGAATTAGGCCATTTGGCCCATCAAGTCTACTCCACCATTCAATCATGTCCTCTCAAGGCATTCTCCTACCTTCTCCCCATAACCCCTGACACCCGTACTAATCAAGAATCTGTCAATCTCTGCCTTAAAAATACCCATTGACTTGGACTCCACAGCCGTCTGTGGCAATGAATCCCACGGATTCACCACCCTCTGACGAGATAATTTTTTCCTCATCTCCTTTCTAATGGCACGTCCTTTTATTCTGGTTTTGTTTATTATCGACACATGTGCCGAGGTACAGTGAAAAGCTTTTTTGTTGCACGCTATGCAGCGAGAGATATGACTATACATGATTACAATCAAGCCGTCCAAAATGTACAGATACAGGATAACGGAAAAAAACTTTAGTGCAAGAAAACGTCGAGTAAATTCCGTTTAAAGATAGTTCAAAGGTCCCCAAATGAGGTAGAGAGTAGGTCAGAAAATTAATCTTGAGTATTTAATACAAATCTATAAACAAAGTACATACAATTGTCCTGGGCCTCCTCCATGGCCAGGGTGAGTCCCACCGCAAATTGGAGGAGCAGCACCTCATATTTCGCTTGGGCAGTTTACACCCCAGAGGTATGAACATCCAATTTCAGGTAGTCCTTGCTTTCTCCCTACTTTCCTTCCCCTTCCCAGCTCTCCTACAACCTACTGTCTCTGCCTCTTCCTTCCTTCTCCACCCCCCCCCCCCCCCACCTCCACATCAGTCATCAGAATGGTCTCGACCTAAAACGTCACCTATTCCTTCGCTCCATGGATGCTGCTTCACCCGCTGAGTTTCTCCAGCATTTCTATCTACCTGCAATTAGTAATGATCAATGGCGGAAATAATTCCAAAGACGTGCAGGTTTGTAGGTTAATTAGCTTTGTAAATCGTCCCTAGTGTGAAGGATAGAAATAGTGAATGGGTGATCATTGGTCATCACGGAGTCGGCGGGCCGAAGGGCCTGTTTCCAAGCTGTGTCTCCAAACTAAACTAACGAACATTTGAGAGTAAAAATGATCAGATAAATTAATAAGCGTTTGATCCCAAATTAAGTTACAACTTAATATTCTGGGCACTATTTTAGTCTTGCGCACACTTTGTGGAGACCTTAAGAAGCAAAGGAGCAATTTTCAGGGATATTTGACATGAGAAATAAAACAGGTTGCATATATTTTTTTTATTATTGAAGCATCATTACCAAAGTCAAGAAGGAACCTGACCATGTTCACCCCTTCCTTCGAAAAAATTGTAATTAATTTATTTAAAAAACTCCAAATTACCTGTTCTCTGGTTTCAAAATATACCCGTATGAATGATGGTGTGATGCAACATTGAAATAATCTGAGGCCTGGCGCTGCTTAACCCTAATAAGAGTTCTATCAGGCCAACTATTACATCAAACTCAATGCTGAGCAGTGGTGATTATAATTTAGCTTGTTTCACACCAAGTATGCTTAGTTATTGGTTGGCATCAAAAAGATCACAAGGGATAATTTCTTGGGCCCTTTTACACAAAAGGTCAAGAGCTATCAGTTCATTGCTTCCAGCAGTTCGTAAGGTGGGGCAGCAAGTCAGATGTATAATTAGCTAGCAGGTTCATGACTGCTTGTTGATCAGGAGGAAACTAGTTCATTTGAATTATTCCCTCAGGATCATTTCAAGACCAGTATTTAGACTTGATATCGACAGGAAATCAATCCCACATATATTCTGTTTTCATTTCAAGTTTGCCTCATCGAACCTAAAGAATTTAGGTTTCTTTTTATTATTGAAATCAGAATATTGTTCATTACAATTCATCATGATTACACATTTATTGTTCCATAAAACTATATTGAGACATAATAGGTAGTAGACCACCTGAGAGGCTTAACATTGTCCTAACAAAGACATTTAAATGCACAATGTACTCAGTTTCAACACGCAGCAGAAGTCATTGAAACTAAATTACAATGTGGCATGATGTAACATGAAGGGCAGCACGGTGGCGCAGCGGTAGAGTTGCTGCCTCACAGCGCCGGAGACCCGGGTTCGATCCTGACTACGGGTACTGTCTGTACAGAGTGTGTACGTTCTCCCTGTAACCACGTGGGTTTTCTCCGTGTGCTCCGGTTTTCTCCCACACTGCAAAGACGTGCAGGTTTGTGGGTCAATTGGCTTGGTGTGTGTGTAAATTGTCCCCAGCGTGTGTAGGGCAGTGTTAGTGTGTGGGGATCGCTGGTTGGCGCGGACTCAGTGGGCCGAAGGGCCTGTTTCAACGCTGTGTCCCCAAACTAAACTAAACCGAAAAAAGACATACAGGTTTGTAGGTAAAAATTGTAAATTGTCCGTAGTGTGTAGGATAGTGCGAGTGTACAACGGGGTTTTTTTTGTTTGTTTTGTTTTTGTTTTGTTTATTTTATTAGAAGTTAATACAGTACAAAACAATACAGTGGTACCTAATTTTAGGTGCCAACTATGTCATAACGTAATACGTTCTATGTACAACCTCTAGTTTTATGTTTTTGAAAATGAAGTAAGAAAAACAAGAGATAGAGCGAAGAAAAAGAGGAAAAATAGATAGTAGTAAATAGAAGTGTGTACATAGGGAAAGACAAAGTAGAGCGTAGAAATGGGAGAAGGAGACCCTTAAAAAAGAAATTTTCAAATCTTTATTCGGAGATGTAAATCTATCCACGACCTGACCTGAAATCAGTCATCTTTACGGTACTGCTGCATCACATGATTCTAAAAAGTCGATGAAAGGGGACCAACTCCTTAAGAATTGGTCATATTTGTCTATTAGGCAGAGTTTCATTTCTTCAAGGTGAGCTATGTCCGTCATATTCCTAATCCATATTTTAATAGTTGGTATAAGCTGTATTTTTCCAAAATTTAAGCATCAATTTCTTTCCAATTATTAACCCATAATTTTACTTCGGAGTCACGTGAGTGACTACGTGAAGACCCCGCCAGCACGCATGCGCGACATATATCGTCGTTCGCATGCGGAAGCGACAGTCGGGAGGAGCGGGGCTCCTCCAGCGATGGAACGGTAAGACTCACCAGAGTGGTGAGCGCGGCGAGAGTAACGGCAAGAGCTGCTGCTATAGAGCGCAGCCAGCAGCGTGCCGTTTTTTCTCCGAGCTGCAGGTGCTACCTGCAGCTCCCGAATTCAGCCCGGGAGGACTGCTGGTTCGCCACGGACAGGCGGTAAAACTACCCGTTCGTTTCTCGAGCTGCAGGTGCTACCTGCAGCTCCCGAATTCAGCCCGGGAGGACTGCTGGTTCGCCACAGACAGGCGGTAAAACCACCCGTTCGTTTCTCGAGCTGCAGGTGCTACCTGCAGCTCCTGACTTCCGCCCGGGAGGGCGGTTGGTTCGCCACGGACAGGCGGTAAATCCACCGGGACTGGTTCGCCACGGACAGGCAGTAAATCCACCCGGAAGCCGATCGGGACTGTCGACTCAGCTGGGTCCAGTCCCGAGGACACCCCGTTCGCTGCAGCAACGGAGGTCGTCTTACCCGCATGGAGCGGATGGTGGAGCAATTGCTCCAGCGTGACCTGCTTTAGCAGGGGCAGGGTCACAGTGGGCCTCTTCGCAGGCCCACGGCAGGATCCTATTATGGACTGCCTAAATGTCTCACCCTCTTCGGAGGGGAGCATTGGGGGTCAGAACTGGGCTGACCCGAAGAGGGGGAGTTGGCTGAACAAACCAACAGTGTCAGGGGTGCAGTGAAGAGTTCTGGATATGGTAAGTAACATGCAGTTCCTTCTAAAAAGGTTACCTATCCACCCTAAGCTGGCAGCTAGTTTAATTATATGACTACAAACCAGCTTCAGGAGCAGCCATCTATGCTATAGCTGATAAGTACTTTGCTCCTTATAATTGTACTCGCTATTGTTCCCGCGGTAAATACCCTATTTGGGGGATAATGAGCCCTACGATGAGAGGGCAAGGAGTCAAACTTCAGAGGATCCTGAAGCTTTTGACCGCCGGTATTTCGGCAGTGCCAGTACTGCGGTGGGTATAGAGCTACCGGTAGGAAAAGGATGCTCTGGCCTTACTGTGAACACAGTTGAAAATAACTACAGGAAGAGCAATTCACCCCAAATTGCGGGGTTATGCAAACCAGGTACGCTCAACCACCATATCTGCTGTGCGGAGCTCCCCAAACAGGTGAAAGACCTGGACAAAGAGGCCATAGGGCTGATAAGGTACCCAGTACCTCCAAGCGCACTGCCAACAGCTACAGCACCCCTACACACCCAAAGCTCGAAGGCCGGCCCACCTGCACAACAGCCTTTTTAGGCCATGGCCCAGCCCGGCCTTCTTGGAAAATGCGCCACCCCTACAACGCATCAACTCAAACAGAAGAAATAACGGTGGTATTGGACACTACGCCGGCAATACCTTGGAGGTAGGTGGGTCTGCCTCCCCCAGGAACATCATATGTCTAAAATTCATCTTATGGGGGAGACCGGTTGCACTTTTACCTCTGATCCTTACATATTCGGAAGAGGGGTTATTGAGAGAATCACAGGAGTTCGTATCTAATATATTTACCAAAAATAAAAGATGGCGGATGCCGCATAATCATAGACCTGACCGAACTGAATACTTCTGTTCAGTATGTTCATTTCAAAATGGACACAGTAGCCAGCTTATAGCTATGGGTACTACATGGCATGCATTAACCTCAAGATGCATACTATTCAGTACTAATACACAAGGATCATAGGGAATACCTTAAATTTATCTGGATGGGACAATTATGGTAATATATAGCCTTACCCAATGGGTTATCATCAGCACCCAGGCTGTTCAACAAATTACCAGCTTTGGCCTATTTAAGGAAACAAAATCATACTGTTATGGCCTATCTTGATGATATCCTCATTGTCGGGGATAATTGGAAACGGCTACATTGGCAGTTTCTAGCCATAAAACATCTCTTTCAAAAGCTGGGGTTCATCATACATCCAGATAAATCAAAGTTGGAACTCTCTACTACCATGGATTACTTGGGGTTCACCATTGACTCGGTGCAAATGTCTACCACATTACCACCGAACAAGGTGGTGGACTTGGTAGAAGCTTGCAGAAGCCTTACTGGCATCAGGGATCCATCCATACGGTAGGTGGCCATGGTATTGGGAAGATAGTGGCTGCTTTCCCGCAGTGCAATTCGGACCACTACATTATCAAAACCTACAAAGAGCTAAAATTATAGCTCTCAAAAGTCATACCATTTCAACAGGCCTATGAAGTTATTAGAAAAGGCAAGAGATGAATTAAATTGGTGGATGGGAAATGCTCAATTCTGTTCCAAATCCATCACTATCATAAATCCCTCGGTTACATTACAGACTGATGCCAGTGTTAAAGGTGGGGAGCAGCTAATACCACCACTGTTGTGGTGGCAGATGGAATGCACAAGATTTAACCCTGTTGGGAGCACTAGGGATTAATTATCTAGAAATACTGGAAGCATTCGTGGAACCCGGGGGCCTACTGCTTAGATATGCACCAGTTGCATGTATGGTTACAAATTATAATACCACAGTGGTGGCCTATATTAATCTTTTGTGTGGAATAAAATCGATATCATGTGATGAATTGCCTTTTTTACAACTAGCACGTGTCTGGATAGAGAGATTTGGATCTCAGCCACTTACCTTTCAGGTAAACTAAATACGGTGGCGAACACCAGGTCACGCAATTCAACGACAACAATGAATGGATGTTGGATCGGGACCGGGGCCAGCAGCGATGGATGTTTCTCGCTGCATTGGGGGGATTGTTTGCTAAGCATTTCCCCCCTTCTGCCTCATCAGTCGGGTCTTACAAAAATTTAATAGACTCCGCAACTGGTATTTCGGGTTCCCGATTGGCCTACCCAACCATGGTCCCCAGCAGTACAAAGATGGCCGCAGAACACTGCTTCCGGATCCTCAAACGGCCGGGCCTGTTGGCACACCCTGTGATGGGTAAGTTATCCGTGCCATGATCGCATTAACCTATTGATGCTGTTTCTGAACAGGCCAATCTGGACTTCGGATACTCCGACAGGACGATCAATGTCATCACTCGTCGTGAGGGAGTCCACCAGGGACAGCACTGACATATGTCAGCAGATGGGAGTGTTTCTTCTTCAGAACAAACACTTCATATGACTCGGCCACCATCACTGGATTGCAGGAGTTCTGGCCACCCTTCTTTCCATGAAGGTTTGAGCTATAATGCCATTAAATTTGCAGGAGTGCCCTACCTACCAACCTGGACCGAGGGGGTGATCACCTGCGTATAGGATCACACCCTCTGGTATCAATCTGATGAGGGGTATTAATATTTTCCCCTAGACCAGATCCACTCATACATGGGACCTAGGCATAAAATTTACTATGCTTCGAGGATGGACACCAATATTGGGGTGCTCTCTGGATAACTACATATTATATGGTTATGCTTATGGCACTTGTAACAGCACAACGGTCCAGTCTTATAGCTAAGGCTGCATCCACGTCAGCGGCTAGGATGATGGGAGTTCCTATGGACCACATCCTTTGCTACAGCGGGTTGGAGAGTGAACGGATTTTCAGCACTTCTTTTATAACCCGTGGCCGCTCCTGAGACGTTGCGGGGAATATGTTGGGTTTCTGTTACATGATTTACCCAATGTGGGGCATATCATTTTAGGTATGACTAAATACCTTCTTTGTTTTTCAGCCAGTGTCTTGTCTGAATTACGTTCATCCTCTTATCCCAACTTTAGCGGTGTGTGAGCATGGAGTTTCCAGGGCATGAAATCACAGAGCTTTTAAATCTTCACGTAGTCACTCACGTGACTCCTAAGTAAAATAGTAAGATTAAACGAGAACTTACCAGTTTGAAGTTTGATCTTTATTTTATGAGGAGTTACGATGAGGGATTACGTGCCCTCCGCTCCCAACCCTCTATTATAAAGATCACCTGGTATGAAAGTTCTCTTTTTTATCTTACTATATTAGTCATTGTGACTGTTTGTTCTGTGATTTCACACCACTGCTTTGAAGAATGTCGCACATGCGTGCTGGCGGGGTCTTCACGTAATCCCTCATCGTAACTCCTCATAAAATAAAGATCAAACTTCAAACTGGTAAGTTCTCGTTTAATCTTACTATTAAAGAATACTTTTTGGTCTTTGTTTAAATTGGTTTGGTAAAAATTGTAAATTGTCTGTAGTATGTAGGATAGTGCTAAGTGTACAATGTGATCGATGGTCGGCGTGGAGTCGATGGGCCAAAGGGCCTGTTACCGCGCTGTATCTCTAAAGTAACTAAAATAAAAGTAAATCTGATTACTTTGCAAAGGGTTAATTTCAAAAGCTAAGAGTGGTTCATTGTCGTAAGTGCCGATAACGGAACAATGAAATTCGTACTTGCTGTGACAAGTAAGAAGGTTTCTTTCGGCCAAAATCCACTGTCACACAGCAAGAGAATATGGACATTATCCTGCTGTTGTCATGTTAGTTGAGTTCTCACATACTTTTTCCTCATTATGAAACCACTACTGGAGCTATTGACTGCTTGCCTTTACTTAAATACTCTAGTCATCTGTCACCACCATTTTCTCAAGGGGAACCTGAGATGCAGCATTAATTCCACCCCTAGCCCACCAAGAATTAAATCTTTCAAAAAAACCCAAGAAACACAGCATACTCTCTCTACCCACAACAGGCTCAATTCAAAGCTCTGCGCTCATTTTCAAACAGCCCTTGACTTCAATTTTATGGAGTAAACTCAGCGGGTGAGGCAGCATCTCTGGAGAGAAGGAATGGGCGACATTTCGGGTCGAGACCCTTCTTCAGACTGTATTCACCACCCTCAATTTTATGGAGTAACTCAGCGGGACAGACAGCATCTCTGGAGAGAAGGGATGGGTGACATTTCGGGTCGAAACCCTTCTTCAGAAGGAAGAAGGGTCTCGACCCGAAACTTCACCCATTCCTTCTCTCCAGAGATGCTGCCTGTCCCGCTGAGTTACTGGGTCTCGACCCAAAACGTCACCCATTCCTTCTCTCCAGAGATGCTGCCTGTCCCACTGAGTTACTCCAGCATTTTGTGTCTATCTTCGGTGTAAACCAGCATCTGCAGTTCCTTCCTACACGTTCCATTTTATTTTCCGCAATTCTCTTGTCGAACAGTTACAGGGTGTTTTACCACCATTGAAAAAAAACAGACTGGTTGCAATGTAAACATTACTTATTGTGTTTTCTGTTTCCTATTCAGCCAGGAGAGGGAAAGGCCATCATTAGAGATATAATGCTGGCCTGAAATTATTCACCTTATGAACTGCAATGTGATTAGATATTACAACTAATCAATACAATCATTTTGTTTTCTAAACGAGTTCCTAATTGTATTAATTCGATCACGTATAACAAACTTAACATGTTGCTTGCCGATGCCACTACTATGGATGGCAGAACTAAATCTAGCTCATTGTTCTATTATTTATATGTATGCAGTCCAATTGCCATTGCCATAGAGGGAGTGCAGAGAAGGTTCACCAGACTGATTCCTGGGATGTCAGGACTGTCTTATGAACAAAGACTGCATAGACTCGGTTTATACTCTCTAGAATTTAGGAGATTGAGAGGGGATCTTATAGAAACTTACAAAATTCTTAAGGGGTTGGACAGGCTAGATGCAGGAAGATTGTTCCTGATGTTGGGGAGGTCCAGGACAAGGGGTCACAGCTTAAGGATAAGGGGGAAATCCTTTAGGTCCGAGATGAGAAGGACTTTTTTCACACAGAGAGTGGTGGGTCTCTGGAACTCTCTGCCACAGAGGGTAGTTGAGGCCAGTTCATTGACTATATTTAAGAGGGAGTTAGATGTGGCCCTTGTGGCTAAGGGGATCAGAGGGTATGGAGAGAAGGCAGGTACGGGATACTGAGTTGGATGATCAGCCATGATCATATTGAATGGCGGTGCAGGCTCGAAGGGCCGAATAGCCTACTCCTGCACCTAATTTCTATGTTTCTATGTTTCTAATGGCCCTGTCCCACTTAGGCAACTCTTTAGGCGACTGCCAGGGACTAGTTTTAATGGAATTCACCTACGATACCGGACGACAATTTACGACAACCTACAACAACAAAAGTTGTCGCCACTGTTGCCGAAAAATTGTTGAACATTTTTCAGCAGTCGCCTATAGTCGCCCAAAAAGTTGCTCGTGGGACAGGCCCATTAGTGTGTAGGATAGTGTTAGTGTATGGGGATCGCTGGTCGACGCAGACTCGGTGGACTGAAGGCTTTCTAGTAAAGATACAGTTTCTGAGATGTCCGCGCTGTATCTCTAAACTAAACTAAAACACCTTCCACTTTATTAGTCCGACACACGGTACTTTAGCACTAAGTCTCTGCACAAAATTCCGTGCCCTTCAGATGGTGCAGGAGATGTCTCTCACCCTGAGAAGAGTATAGGGTCACAGTCCACCTGATCTCGGCAGCAGAAATGCAAAGTATTCACTGATGCTCCCGTTCCCCGAAGAACATACTTTGGATCAGGGGGTCGCATGGCCATGGGATCAGCACTGCCCTGCAGAGAGAATCAGACAATTACTTTGGTTTAGTTTAGTGATACAGCGCGGAAACAGGCCCTTCGGCCCACCGAGTCCGTGCTGACCAGAGATCCCCGCACACTAACACTACCCGACACACACCAGGGACAATTTAGAATTATACCAAGCCAATTAACCTACAAGTCTGTACGTCTTTGGGGGGTGGGAGGAAACCGGAGCTCCCAGAGAAAACATATGCAGGTCACAGGGAGAACGTACAAATTCCACCCGAAGTCAGGATCTGTGGCGCTGTTATGCAGCAACTCCACCGCTGTGCCACCGTGCCGCCAGGATATAGGAATTAAGAACATTCTTCTTTTAGTAATAAGTCTCGTGATCTTATTTTGATGCCTTATTCAAACGTGCCTCTATGAGTAATGTCAGCAACATCGAGAATGAAAAAGTGGATATCCTGTCTCCATTAGAAAACTGCTTGGTTAAGGAGCCCTGGGTTAATTGTGCATCACTAATCTGTCAGCCGCTCAGATTTGTCAGGCCAGCCTCCCTAATTAAGCCCAGTGCACGGCAATGCTTCCTAAGTAAACGCTGAACGATTAAGTTAGTTGTTCTCACAGCCATGTTTCTCTTGACTGTTAGGAAGTGTGTTTTGTGCTAAGTCATTTCTCCTTTGAGGATATGTTTGACAAAAGGATTTCACTTATCACTCCTTTGCCCGACACGTCAAATGGTATTTCAGTGCAACCCGCAGCAACTCATTTCACAAGACTGACATGCCTGTAGATCCGTAAAAATTTATGTTACACCATTAGTCGTGAGGCATTTTTAATATCAAAATATAATTCAGAAACTTGGGCACAGAGATTTAACATCGCAAGCATAAACATATCATATTGTTCAATGTTCTAAATATTTTAACTTTTAATGCATAAACAAGAAGCTGCAGGTGCTGGATAACTGAGGAAAGATACAAAGTGCTGGAGTAACTCAGCGGGGTCAGGCAGCTTACCTGGAGACATGAAGAGCTGACAAATCTGTCAGAAGAAGGGCCCCGACCCGAATCGTTATCTATCAAGAGAGTTAGATTTAGCTCTTAGTGATAAAGGAATCAGGGGAACGGGGTACTGATTTTAGATGATTAGCCATGATCATATTTAGAGAGACAGCGCGGAAACAGGCCTTTCGGCCCACCGGGTCCACGCCGACCAGTGATCCCCGCACATTAACACTATCCTACACCCACTAGGGACAATGTTTGCATTTACCAAGCCAAGTAACCTACAAAGCTGTACGTCTATGGAGTGTGGGAGGAAACCGGAGATCTCAGAGAAAACCCACGCAGGTCACGGGGGAACATACAAACTCCATACAGACAGCACCCGTAGTCGGGATCGAACCCGGGTCTCCGGCGCTGCATTCGCTGTTAGGCAGCAACTTTACCCCTGTCTCAAATGGCCGAATGGCCTACTCCTGCACCTATTTTTCTATGTTTCTATATTTCTACCCATGTTCTCCAGGGATGCTGCCTGATCTGCTGAGCTACTCCTGCACTTTGTGTCTTTCTTTCACTTTTACGGCTGTGTTAAGGTCCAGGATTCTGGAAATTGGCAACGTATTGTCTTAAACAGGAAAAAAAACAAAGTGCACTTTGCATGTTAGATGTTCAACAAAGATTGCTAAAGACAATTAGTTGTTCACAGCATCAATTCTATCTTTTTCCGTTCTCTACGGATCCATGGGCCTCAGCAAAGCAAAAACAGTATTTTATCAAATCCTAACAAATGCCAAATACTCATCTGGCAATGAACAGCCTTGAACCCATTGAGCCATCAATTGAGCAAAGATTCTTAATCATCACATTACCAAAACTGAAATTAGATCACTTTTGTAATTTAAACTAAAAGACGGTGATAATTTAAATTGAGGGGGGAGGAGAGAGGAGAGTAATTAATTTAGTTAGAGTGAATCAAAGAGATTTTCTTTTTCCAATATTCTCATCCCCAATCCCATACATCGTGGACCCCATCTCGCTTTGAAGAAGTAACCAAAGAGTCAGCCTTGTAGTCAGCAAGGAGCAGATAACACAGGGGCTGTAATCTGACTCTAAGCCTTGCATAAAGAAAGTTTGTTTCCTTGTGACCATATGATGGCTTGTCCATCAACACATTCTCACTAATTAGGCCTAATTATCAGGCAAAGCTTGCTTCCCCTTCATGTTATTAAATCAGAAATAATCACGAGCCTGGGCTTCTGTCAGCACCTGGAGGACCGGAGACCCTAATTCAATTGAAAGCACTATCAGCCCCGGCCTTTGGAAGAGCTTGCTTGGCAATTGCTCCTGCCTTCAAAAGCTCCGCGTCCCATTGCAGCATGCCAGCGTTGCATTCTGTGCATTCTCCGCAGTAGATGCGTCTGTGTGACTGACAATGGCACCCTTGACCCCTGCATTATTCCACAAATTACCACTCCAGAAAGATACTGATTGGCCTTTGTGCGCTAATATCGGGATGAATGGCACACAAAAACTCTTAAAATGCATTGGTAACAAAACATGACGGGCGGGCGGAGGAGAACGGAGAAAGGCTCAGTGTCGGCAGAACGACCTCTGTACAGGCCCGATATTTTTGACAAAGATGGGACGGATTGATTAGAATCCCACAGCTATGATTGTGTTACTCGCGAGCACTTATGGACAGGAATTGGTGCGCCAGGGATTTAGATAAAGTTGGAACACGGGGATTTTACTGAAATTTGAGGAAGTTTTCAGAGTCAACATGTACAAATCTTGCCAATTGTACTTTCCAACCTGGCATGAAATGTTGTTGTTCCCAAACGCTAAGGAATCTCGCATTTATTTGACACGAGGCATGTTATCATGAGGGGAAAAGCCACATTGTCGTTTCCCCGTTCAAATACTCAAGCGGGCGACAAGGAAACAGAGCAGAGTATCAAAAAGTTGCAGGGGATCTTAAAAAGAGGAGTCGAAAATAGCTGCGGGCTGGATTATTTTCCAGTTGTTAATTATTTAACATTGCCCCAGTTAAAACTGGCAATGAATAGTGCACAATCATTAATCCTTCACCACATACGCTGTGACCACGAGCCATAAACTAATGCCAGCAGTGAAACATCAGCAAAAGCTAAGCACAAAACAGGTCAGCATTGCACGGTCAAAAAACAAGGGCCTGGAATTTCACCCTGTAAGTTAGACCTGAAAACATATTCTTTCTGTGTAGGAAAGAACTGCAGATGGTGGTTTAAATCGAAGGTAGACACTAAACGCTGGAATAACTCAGCAGATCAGGCAGCATCTCTGGAGAGAAGGAATGAGTGACGTTTCGGGTCGAGACCCTTCTTCAACATATTCTTTCTGTTAGTGTCAAAGATATGTCCATTGTAAAACTGCTTACCTGTTGGGGAAGCTTTGTAAAGAAACGTGTGAATTAAATTGTGGAGAGAAAAAAAACAGTGCTTCCATGTACTAATATTTAATAATATTCCCCGATACAATCCAGGGGTAGATTGCTGCCTCACAGCGCCAGAGACCCGGGTTCAATCCTGACTACGGGGGGCTATCTGTGTGTGGAGTTTGTGCATTCTCCCCGTGACCGTGTGGGTTTTCTCCGGGTGCTCCGGTTTCCTCTCACTTCCGAATGACGCACAGGTTTGTAGGTTTATCGGCTTCTGTAAATTGCCCCTAGCGTGTAGTGGATGAGAAAGTGGAATAACAGAACCGGCGTGAAGTGGTGATCAATGGGCGGCATGGACTCGGTGGGCCGAAGGGCCTGTTTCCATGCTGTATCTCTAAACTAAACTAAATATACAATAATCAATAATGCTATAAATTAACGGTAATACGAGGCAGCCAATCCAATTTCTCAGCATTGTCACCATTTGACTGATGCTGTTTTATGATTTGAAACAAATGTGAAAGAAAGGATATGATTATCGGTGCTTTTTGATCATGTATTTAAAGACCTCTAAATACATGTGTTTGGAAATATTGCCTTACAGTGAAACTGAGACAAGAGAGGAGGCAACCTATATCAAATAACTTGAGATAGACACAAAATGCTGGAGTAACTCAGCGGGACAGGCAGCATCTCTGGAGAGAAGGAATGGGCGACGTTTCGGGTCGAGGCTGACTGACTTCTTCAGACTGAGAGTCAGGGGAAAGGGAAACGAGAGATATAGACGGTGATGTAGAGAGATACAGTATATCAACTTCATGAGGATGTGATTGGGGTTTCTCTCGACGTAATTTTGTTGATATATTAAAAGAAGGAAATAATACAACGATTAATTAAAAAAGGAAAGGAATAGGAGTATAAATACCTGGTGGTTGCAACATTTAAACAGTTACCTACAACCGTGCAAAGCCCTATATATGTATACACATCATTAATGGAAATGGTGAGAGGACTTGAAACAAACAGCATAATGAAGGAGAGTTTGGACAAACTTGGATTGTATTTTCTGGAGCATCGTAAGCTGTGGGGAACCCGTGTAAAACTATATAAAATGATGTGAGCCTTAGATAAGGTAGTCAGGACCTTTTTCCCAGAGTGGAAATACCAAAGACTAGAGGACATAGCATTAAAGTGACAGGGGCAAAGTTTAAAGAAGTTGTGCAGGGCAAGTGTTTTGTCACACACAGAGTGGTGTGTGCCTGGAACGCACTGCCAGGTGTGGTGGCGGAGGCAGATATGATAGTGGACTTTTTTACAAGGATGTTGCCAGTACTAGAGGGCCTGGGCTAATGGGAGAATTTGAGCAGACTGGGTGTCTATTCCATGGAGCATAGGAGGATGAGGGGTGAACTTATAGAGGCGTATACAATTATGAGTGTAACAGATCGGGTAGACGCACAGTCTCTTCCCAGAGTAGGTGAATCTAGGACAAGAGGACAAAGGTTGAAGATGAAGGGAAAAAGATTTAACAGGAATCTGAGGGGTAACGTTTTCATACAAAGGGTGGTGGGTGTACGGAACGAGCTGCCAGAGGAGGTAGTGGAGGCTGCGACTGTTTAAGAAACAGTTAGACAGGCACATGGAGGGGTGGGAGATTGCAACCTTCACGTGGTCCGCCCTGTTTCGACAAATGCAATCAACCCGGCACGCACAATCAAATAAGATCAAATAGAACAAGTTGTCCGACAACTTTAGGCTGTGCACGCCATACACAAGAAGAAGACACATGGATAGGACAGGTTTGGAGGGATATGGACCAAGCGCAGGCTAGGTGGGACTAGTGTGCTGGGACATGTTGGCCGGTGTGGGCAAGTTGGGCCGAAGGGCCTGTTCCCACACTGTATCACTCCATGACGTTATGACTCCATGACAGGCACATGGATATGGAGGAATATGGATCATGTGCAGGCTGAGATAGTTTAACTAGGCATAAATGTTGGCCACAGACATCAATGATTTACTAGAATAACTATGTTGAAGTGGTCTAAAATAATTACCCACGGCTACATTTGGAATATTGCATAACATTCTGAGTATCATGGACGGGAATGGCGTTAGATCAGTAAAACAAATAAAATTAAAATACTTCAAAATTACAACATGAGAAGAAAATTATAGTTATCAAAACAGGAATAGGCTTATTTTAAAAATCAAGAACAATAAAGGGAATCTAGTAAATTTCCTTAACATTTTTTAAAAGTGGAAACATTTTGTCAGGGTAATTGATGAATTTCCATTCATTGATCAGTAGTAAGGATAGTATTATAGGATAGTAAGGAAGAAGGGTCTCGACCCAAAACGTCACCTATTCCTTTTCTCCAGAGATGATGTCAGACCCGCTGAGTTACTTCAGCTTTTTGTGTCTATCTTTAGTAAGGATGTATAGTTTAGTTCAGTTTAGCGATACAGCGCGGAAATAGGCCCTTCGGCCCACCGAGTCCACGCCGACCAGCGATCCCCGCACACTAACACTATCCTACACACACTAGGGACAATTTACACTTACACCAAGCCAATTAACCCACAAACCTGCACGTCTTTGGAGTGTGAGAGGAAACCGGAGCACCCGGAGAAAACCCACGCATATAGTTAGGTATTCAAACTACTAGAATATGCAATTGCTTTAGATACTCAAATCACACCGTAAGGCTTTTAAGATGGAAGGAATTCATTCTGGCAAGTGTCTCCCGAGGCAAATACTTAAATAATGAAGCAGAGACGAAAATATTATTGATAAGTAGATTGAAAAGTTCGTTCAAAGTACAGTAAAACGGGACTGCAACTACTTAAATGGATGGAGTTCAACAATTAGTCTAGGCATGGGGCATGGATTCAGTGAACTTAATAAGGACAGCATCCACACAGCATTTTAGTTGGAAGTATGTAAATATTTCAGAAGAAGTGTGTAAAAGCGCAGAATTAAAGCTAAGTAGATAGTGCAGTCTGAAAAATGGTCTCAAGAAACAGCACCTATTCCTTTTTTACCAGAGATGCTATCTGACCCGCTGAGTTACTCCAGCCTTTTGTGTCTATCTTTAGTTCATCCAGATAGCTAGTTGAGGCACAATGAACCAAACTGGTTCACTTGGTTTTATACAATACTTCCCTCCACTTTTATAAATTCCGTAATAGGTTTAGGTTTAGGTATAGATTGATTATTGTCGCTTGTACCAAGGTACAGTAAAAAGACACAAAGTGCTGGAGTAACTCAGCGGGTCAGGCAGCATCCCTGGGGAACATGGAAAGGTGTGGGAAGAAACTGCAGATGCTGGTTTAAACTGAAGATAGACACACAAAGCTGGAGTAACTCAGCGAGTCTGACAGCATTTCTGGAGAAAAGGAATAGGTGACGTTTTGGTCGAGACCCTTCTTCAGACCGCTACCTTTCGGGTCGAGACCCTTCTTCAGACTGATTGTAGGGGAGAATCTAGGAGAGAGGTGTTTCCTGGTATTCTTTCATCGTATGTTCAAATCTGAGCGAGAGAGGGTAAATTGTATTGAATGTAGACAAAAGTGCTGGAGAAACTCAACGGGTGAGGCAGCATCTATGGAGCGAAGGAAATAGGCAACGTTTTGGGTCGAAACCCTTCTTCAGACTGATGTGAGGGTGGGGGGGGGGGGGGGGAGGGAGGAAGAAAATTATATTGAGATGGGTGATTCTGCAATATGAACAAATAATATTCCCCAACTGTTTCTGTTTAGTGAATTTGAACAGAAAACAGTAATTATTTTTAATTGTTGGCTTGCGAACAAGCTTATATTTCACCCCAGCTGTAAATGTGTGTTCTGAAAACAGTGTTAGACGTGATTATCTCCCGTGGCAATTCCTGCACCCCAGCTATGCCAGGGAAATGCTATGGGTTAGACTGCAGATAGGTGGGAACACACAGTAACAGCTACAGTAGCCCACCCATGTTGAATACAGCAGCTGTCAGAGGCAGCGAGAATGAACTTTGTAAACCATTAGCACATTTGCATTGCAATATTCATCAAAGTAGTGTCAACAACATGAAATTAAATCTCATTGTACGTCTTTAAGAGCAGTTTCCCTGTTTAGTGCCCAAGGGCGACAACATGTAATATGGAGACACAAGGATCTGCAGACGCTGGTTTACAAAAAAGGCACAAGGTGCTGGACTGCTGGGGCGGCACAGTGGGTCTCGACCTGAAACGTCACCCATTCCTTCTATCCAGAGATGCTGCCAGTCCCGCTGAGTTACTCCAGCATTTTGTGCCTATCTACAGTTGGGCAGTTGGAAGAGCCGCTGACTAGTCTTATTTGGCCCATATCCCTCTGAACCTTTCCCATCGTCTACCTGTCTAAATGTTTCTTAAACGTTATGGTAGTATCTGCCTCAATAGGTAGATCATTCGCGGCACGGTGGCACAGCGGTCGAATTGCTGCATTACAGCGCCAGAGACCCGGGTTCGATCCCGACCTCGGGTGCAGTCTGTGTGTGGAGTTTGCACATTCTCCCCGTGACCGAGTGTGGTTCCTACGGGTGCTCCGGTTTAGAGAATAGGTGCAGGACTAGGCCATTCGGCCCTTCGAGCCAGCACCGCCAATCACTGTGATCATGGCTGATCATCCCCAATCAGTACCCCGTTCCTGCCTTCTCCCCATATCCCTTGACTCCGCTATCTTTAAGAGCTCTATCTAACTCTCTCTTGAAAGCATCTAGAGAATCGGCCTTCTGAGGCAGAGAATTCTACAGATTTACAACTCTGAGTGAAAAGGTTTTTCCTGCCTCTAGCGTGTCCAATCCCTTAATAATCTTGTATGTTTCACGAAGATTCCCTCTCATCCTCCTAAATACCAGTGTATACAAGCCCAAGTCGCTTCATTCTTTCAACATATGACTGTCCCGCCATCCTGGGAATTAACCTTGTGAACCTACGCTGCACTCCCTCAATAGCTAGAATGTCCTTCCTCAAATTTAGAGACCAAAACTGCACACAATACTCCAGGTGTGGTCTCACCAGGGCCCTGGACAACTGCAGAAATACATCTTTGCTCCTATACTCAACTCCTCGTGTTATGAAGGCCAACATCCCAAAGACATGAGGGTTTGTAGATTAATTGGCCTCTGTAAATTGCCCCTAATGTGTCGGGTGGGACACAAAAGTGGGATAACATAGAATTTGGGTGAACTGTTGATCAATGGTCAGCGTGGGCTTGTTGGGCCAAAATACCTGTTTCCACGATGTATCTCTAATTAAAACTAAATATTTAACTCAGCAGGTCAGGCAGCATCTCTGAAAAACATGGATAGGTGACGTTTCTGGTCAGGGCCCTTCTCGTGGAGAACATAGACAGGTGACGTTTTGGGTCTCCTATCCATGTTCCCGAGGGTTGCTGCCTGACCCGCTGAGTTACTCCAGCATTTTGATGTCTTTGTGCAATGTACCTTTGCACGAGACAGAAGTATCTACCAAAGATAGAAGCCCAAAAACCCAGCCGCAAAAGGGTCTTAATGAAGTTTCTATGTTTCGAATGCGCCGCAAATATATTGTCTCGCACTGTTGCAGAAAGGGTAGAACAGGAGTCTGTGATCTGAAATGTGACCTCGGTGTTTGCAAGGACATGCCTCCATGAGGATAGTGCGAGTGTGGGTGGCTTTCTGACTGTTCGGGCAGACAGGGACTGCAGAGAGTGACAGCGGTCAGTACAACTCGGGTCACATCACGGTGAAGGAGTGTGTGTGTGGCCCGGACATTGAACTGATGGCTGCGGGTCTCCATTTATGCTGCGTGCCCTGGGGATCCTCACACGCCGTTGTGGTGGCTCTTTAAGTCTATGTTTCATTTTTTGTGGTTATGTATCTCGTTGCTTTTTTTGTATGTCTGCTGGCAAATCAAATTCCTTATATGTTTGCATACTTGGCTAATAAATTAATTACAATTCTGAGCTATTTCTGATGTAACACAATAGAACTGAGAGGAAACACCAGCTCATGCAGTGATGGAAAAACAGAATATTTTTTGTATCATTATATCATTTATGGGCGGCACGGTGGTTCAGCCGTAGAGTTGCTGCCTTACAGCGCCACAGACCTTGAGTTTGATCTTGACTGTCTGAGTGGAGTTTGCACGTTCTCCTTATGACCAGATGGGTTTTCTCCGGGTGCTCCAGTTTCCACCCACATTCCAAGACGTGCGTATTAGTATGTTAATTAGAGTATGTAATGTTACCATCTGTCTGCACATGATCCCTCCATGTTTATGTGTGTCTAAAGGGTCTTATATATCACCATTGTATCTGTTTCCATCACGTCGTCTGGCAACTAATTCTGAGCACCCACTACTCTCTGTGTAAAACAAAAAGGTTGTCCCACATATCTACCCAAAGCAATGTCCCTCTCACCTGAAAGCTTTACCTTCCTGGGAAAGACTGACTGTCTACCCTCTCTATCAATTTTATAAACTTCGAGCAGGTCTCCCCTCAACCTCTGGTGTCCAGTGAAAACAATCCAGGTTTGTCCAATTTCCCCTTACTGGCTAATCCCCTCAAATCCTGGAAAACCTTGTCTGCACCCTCTCCAAAGCCTCCACATCCTTCCTGTAAAGAGGCACCAGAACTGCATACAATACTCCACATGTGGCCCAACTAATGTTTTAGGCAGCTGCAATATGACTTGCTGAGTTTTCCACAATGCATCTTTGTAAGTTTGCTGGTATTCAGTATCAATGCAAAGAGAGGGATCTCCTCTCAATGCAGAGTGGGCTCTCAACTCAATGGAAAAGAGTGGGATCACCCCACATCTTGCTGGGAGTAAGCACCCCTCAATGCAAAGAAAGGGGTCTTTCTCAACTCAAAGCATGGGGAGGGAGTGACCCGTCTTCCCTCACCATGTAATGTGGGATCTCCTGCAATGGAAAGGCGAGCTACACTCAATGCAAAGACGGGCTCCCCCCTACCCCCACCATACTGCAAAGGATCCCCCTGAATGCAGAGGGATCTCCCCTCAATACAAAGAGATGGATCACCACTCTATGCAAAGAGGGACTTCCCCTCAATAGGACGAGAGAGATCTATCTCAATGCAAAGAGAGAGCTTCCCCAATACAAAGAGGGGTCCCCTCAATAGAAAGGGAGATCTATCTCAATGCAAAGAGAGGGATCTCCCTCATTGGAGAAGGGGGGGGATCTCCCTCAATGCAAAGAGGGAGTTACCCCCACCACTCCTCGTGCAATGTAGATCCCCCCAATCCTCCTCCTCCCTCCCTCCCGCCAACCTGCCATCACCGCGCATTCGGCCCCTCAACCCCACCTATCCCTGAGCACCCACACCCTCCCCCTCCCCCCGTTGCCGGGCAACCGCCGCCGCACCGACCTGGACGTGATGCGCCCGCCGACCCTCCACCAAGCGGCCCGCGGCACCACTGCGCAGCCGCGGCCACGGCGACTTCCGGCCGCCGCCGCCCAGCCCTCTGGGAAATGTAGTCAAATGTGGCCGGCGGGCGAAGAGAAAGCGAGAAGCTGAGGAGAAACACGGCGACTGTCGGCCCGCATCTGCGGTAGGGGAAACACAGCCTTAATGTTTAAAATGGAGGGTCCCATCCAAATGGAGGTTTCACATCCAACCCACAGATGGGATTTAGGAGGGTGCACCACTCAACTAGAATGTCAAACTTGCTTTTACATAGAACAGTACAGCAGAGGAATAGGTCCTTCGGCCCATCATGTAGCAATGTTACAACATTTTAAGATTTTAAAAATCAAGTCTACAATTTATCCCATCAGATAAAGCATAAAAAATAAGTTTACTTTGACACCTAATTCACTTTCATAACTTCAGTATTAAAAAGTTAATACTTGCTTCCTATTGCTTTTCTATTGACTTAACACAAAAGTTGTGATCAAGGACAGTCAAAAGCCCATAACTTCCTTAAAAATTAAGAGAACAAAGACATTTTCAGTTATTATAGATTGAAGCATTCTGAAACAAATATGAAACAATCTTACTTGGATGACCTGAAATTAAAGCATATAATTAGTTATTACCCAATTGTAGCCAATTATAAAATTCAATTACTAGATCAAAACATCTATCCATTTCTTAAGAAAAATTAAAAAAAAAATTAAAACTTAAGTGTCCAATTAACAGTCACACAATAATTCACAATATAACATGATTTTAACATCCAATTGTCATTAATTTATAGGCCAAATTGAAGGAATTCAGTGTTTAATGCCTGTAAATTAATGGGCATTTTAAACAGCTTGCGAGTGGGATTTTCTGGAACGCGATGTATTGGAAAGTTGTGGTTGCGGTGAATTTAAACCCAATATCGGCAGGACATTTTCTGCCGGTTCGTATGGGGGCTAAATCACCGTTTCGCAACATGAAATATTGATTAAAGTCCCCTAAAAAAGCAAATTTATATGTAAAAATAAACAGCTTTCTCTTAACTGTCCCCTACGTAAAATCCGTCCCCATTGTCGGCGTTCACGGCATTAGGAGCTAATTTTTATTTTACTGCAGTGATGAAGTAGTCGGGCTTTTTATTTTTAAAAACGGACTTACCGGCAGTCGGAACGCATCTCCAGAAATAGATCGCACTCCGACATCTGAAAGCTCCGGATTGCACGGGGAAACCCGCATTTTAACCCGCCCCCCCCCCCCCCTTAAAGGTGCCAAAGCTGCGCACACGGCCAGTGACAGAACTGCAGCACCGCTAAAGGTAAGTTTTGTAACATACCTACATCATGTCTGTCCTGACCATGATGCCAGGTTAAAGTAATCCCATCTGCTTGTACATGATCCATATTCCTCCATTACCTGCATGTTTATGTGTATCTAAACCATGTCACTGTTTAAGGTTTTTATTTGCTTGGACATATGATTATCTCATTTTAAGTAAGTAAGTTTATTGGCCTTGTTCACATACAAGGAATTTGCCTTGGTGCTCCGCCCACAAGTAAAAACATGACCTACAGTGACAGTTATGAATGACTCAGAAAAACACTAAACATTAATAATAATAAGACATTAATGATAAAACCATTGATCAAGCGTGTGAACCAACAAAATACCAGATCAAAGGGAGGCTACAGATTTCTGGCTGTTGAGCAGAGCAACTACTCGTGGATAAAAACTGTTTTAATGTCTGGCTGTGGCAGCTTTGACAATCCGGAGTCGCCTTCGAGAGGGAGATTAGATAATTGATTGGATTGGAGATACAGCGTGGAAACAGGCCCCTCGGCCCACCACGTCTGTGCCGACCAGCGATTCCTGCACACCGACACTATCCTACACACTAGGGACAATTTACAATTTTACCGAAGCCAATTAACATACAAACCTATACGTCTTTGGAATGTGGGATGAAACCGGAGCACCCGGAGAAAACCCACGCAAGTCACAGGGAGAACGTACAAACTCTATACAGACGGCACCAATAGTCAGGATCGAACCCGGGTCCCTGGTGCTGTAAGGCAGCAACTCTACCGCTGTGCCATTGTGCTATCCATTTAAGTTGTTTTTATTTGTTTGCACATATGATTATTTCACCTGCAATCCAGTATTTCAAGATGGCGGCGGCAGCGGACGGAGGGGAGAATCGGTGTCGGTCACCTTCAGAGGGGCAGCCTGATCGCGGGTCAAGGTGTGGGTGGAATGGGCCTGGGGCTTGATTAGATCGGGCCCCACTTCAAGAGGCCAAGCAAGCGGATCGGACATGGCTTGCAACGGCACAGACTGCAGTGGAGGACATCAACTAAATCGCCAGGCCAGACTGACCCCTGAGCTCTGACCCAGTGCCGTCACCAGGACAACAGGCCTTAATGGCCAAGTTAAGATTAAAGTCTTACTAAAGTCTTAACTCTAGTTTAGAGTTTTTAAAAATAACTTTGATCCTGAAGTGTACAAGATGGTGCCGAAACATTGCAACTCTTATGTACTGCCTCAGTGTAATCTAGTAATCCTACACTCCAGGAGCTCTGATCATCCCGGCGAGAGGGCCTGAACATCGGGCTGCCGTAGCGGCGACTGCGGAGGGCTCAAAGGCCCCAACCACGGGTGAACAAAGAGGAAGATGATTGAACTTTATTGCCTTCCCTCACAGTGGGAAACGTTGATTCCGCTGTGGGGGATGTTCATGTTAAATCCTATTGTGTATTGTGTTCTTTTATTTGTTTGGCTGTATGGTAACTCAAATCTCACTATACCAATTGGTGCATGTGACAATAAATGGAACTTGAACTTAAACTTGATAAAGTAGTAAGATTTTTACTGAACTGTGTGCAAAAAGGGAATTAGAAGTAATATCACCAGCAACTTGTCCTGGGCTAATTAAATTGAAGTACACCAATGTCTCCACTTCCTTGGAAGGCTTAGGAAGCTTGGCATGTCCACAACAATCCTCACTGACATCTACTGAAGGGCCATGGTTAGTATTTTATCAGGATGCAACCACAGCATGGTTTGGGAACAACTCCATTCAAGACCACAAGAAATGACAGAGAATTGTGGGCGCAGCTCAGACAATCACACAAACCAACCTCTGAAGAAGGGTCTCGACCCCAAACGTCACCCATTCCTTCTCTTCAGAGATGCTACCTGCCCCGCTAATTTACTCCAGCTTTTTTCTGTCTCCCTTCCATTGACTCCATCTACATTTCACACTGCCTCGGCAAGGCCACCAACATAATCAAGGACCAGTTTCACACCGGTCACTCCCTCTTCTCCCCTCTCCCATCAGGCAAGAAGTACAGAAGTGTGAAAATGAACACACACCTCCGGATTCAGGGACAGTTTCTTCCCACTGTTATCAGGCAACTGAACCATCCTATCAACAACTAGGGAGTGGTCCTGAGCTACCATCTACCTCATCGTAGATCCTTGGGCTATCTTTAATCGGACTTGAGTCTGAAGAAGGGTCTCAACCTGAAACGTCACCTATCTCCTTCGCTCCTTAGATGCTGCTGCACCCGCTGAGTTTCTCCAGCCTTTTGTGTACCTTTAATTGGACTTTACTGGAATTGATCCTGTATCTATACACTGTGGATGGCTCAATTATAATCATGTATGGTCTTTCCACTGACTGGATAGCATGGAACGAAAAGCTTTACAATGTACCTCGGTACACGTGACGATAGAATGAACCAAACTAAACTAAATTTCACTGTAGCTAGGTACCTGTGACAATAAAATGCCATTCAACCTGCAGATTGCAGGAGTTATGTGCAGGCCATTGTTAGAATCCTTTAAGGATGGAATAGCAGGTGGACACAAAATGCTGTAGTAACTCAGCGGGTCAGGCAGCATCTCTGGAGAGAAGGAATAGACGACATTTCGGTCGAGATCCTTTTAAAGTCTGAAGAAGGGTCTCGACCCGAAACATCGCCCATTCCTTCTCTCCGGAGATGCTGCCTGACCCACTGAGTTGCTCCGGCATTTTGTGCCTACCTTCGATTTTACCGGCATCGGCAGTTCTTTCTTACACATTTTGTACAAGGACAGAATAGCAATTGGAGCGATATTTGACACTGACAATGACGGCCACAGCGGGTTATAGAGGCAGAATCATTAACATCATCATTGGCAGTCACTCGAAACGAGTATGACTGTCTTCTCATGGAGGACGCCTGTGCGTGACTTTGTTTAACGTGGGGAGACTGGTGCACAGACAGCCACCCCACGGTCCTTGACAGATCTGGGTCAGAATCCAGTGGCATGGAATCCAAGACGACCGGAGACCCTTTTCTGCCACAGCCTTCATCCGCCTTCCCAGCCGTTGTGACGCTCCACTAAGGTCAGCCATCGTCCTCCGCCTGTTCCACCGTTGAGGTCTTGGTTGGATCGCTCTTTATCAGAGACCTCCCCCTCGACCTTGCCGCCACGGGTGACCCTACAAGGAACATCGCTCCAGACGGCATCGCTCTCAGGATGTCAGGACCACACAAGCTTCTCCATCACGACAAGGTAACAATCCACGGAGAAGAGAGGCAGAATAAAGCCTACAGAAAGAGATAATAAACAGAGTTATGATGGTGCATTATATCCTCGTTTACCCAGTGACAGAGGCTGTGTGTAATTTGTAGGTGTATATCGGAACCACAGACTTCTCTTGCATTGACCTCTTCCTTTTATTGTTTTTCTTAAACCACGAGTTCGTGCGAAGGTAGTCAGCTTTGAGAAAGACACACAAAAAGAGTTGGTGGAACGAGATTATTCTGCCCCAGTGAGCAAACATCTTCATTATAAGATTGTTTGTCTTTTCCGTGAGAAAAATAAGCAGGACCTTTCCAGAAATTGGGTCCTTTCACGGATGTGCTGTTGAACAAATTGTCTACACTTCACCACACCCACCCACGTAAGCCTCCTAACCCATCCATGCTGTCAGCTAATGCTGAATGTGTACAGGCACGAACCCAGGTAATTTAAAGTTTAGAGATACAGCGCGGAAACAGGCTCTTTGTCCCACCGAGTCCACACCGACAAGCGACCTCGCCTGAACACTAGTTCTATCCTACACACTAGGGACAATTTACAGAAGCCAATTAACCTACTGACCTGAAGATAGACGCAAAATGCTGGAGTAACTCAGCGGGTCAGGCAGCAACTCTGGAGAAAAGGAATAGGTCAAGAGTCAAGAGAGTTTATTGTCATGTGTCTTAGAATAAAGGGGAGGCCATTTAAGACTGAGGTGAGAAAAAACGTTTTCATCCAGAGAGTTGTGAATTTATGGAATTCCCTGCCACAGAGGGCAGTGGAGGCCAAATCACTGGATGGATTTAAGAGAGAGTTAGAGCTCTAGGGGCTAGTGGAGTCAAGGGATATGGGGAGAAGGCAGGCACGGGTTATTGATAGTGGACGATCAGCCATGATCACAATGAATGGTGGTGCTGGCTCGAAGGGCCGAATGGCCTCCTCCTGCAACTATTTTCTATGTTTCTATGTGTCCCAGATAGGACAATGAAATTCTTGCTTTGCTTCAGCACAACAGAATATAGCAGGCATGTAGTAGGTGACATTTCAGGTCGAGATCCTTCTTCAGACCTGGAGAAAAGGAATAGGTGACATTCCGGGTCAAGACCCTTCTTCAGACATGCTGAGTTACTCCAGCATTTTGTGTCTATCTTCGGTGTAAACCAGCATCTGCAGTTCCTTCCTCCACCTATCACTTTCCAGGTTTTGTCCTGCCTCCATCTCTCCTTTTGCGTTCTCTCTACTCCCTCCCTACTACCCTCCCCCCACCTCCACCACCCCCCAACTGCATTCTGTCCAAAGAAGGGTCCCCGACCCAAAACGTTGTCCACTCTTTCCCTCCACAGATGCTGCCTGACCTAACGAGTTCCTCCAACACTTTGTGTTTGGCTCAACAACAGAGCATCTAAACGGGTATCAGGCAGGAGAATGGGGTTAGGAGGGAGAGATAGAACCGCCATGATTGAATGGCGGAAAAGACTCGATGGGCTGAATGGCCTAATTCTGCTCCTATCACATGAACCTATCTGCAGTTCCTTGTCTCTCTCGATGCTTTTGTTGGTGATTCTAGGCTTGTAGCCATCATGGGGTTAAGGAAATCGCATTTGCAACATGCCGCTTACTGTTCTTGTTCACAACTGCCTGCATTCTACGTTGTAGATCACTCTTTTAATTATATAGGGCAGCTCTACAGCAGCTGATAAGAGGATAACCCTCAATTTCCTGTTTTGTGGGAGGAGGTATGATGTCTCCCAATGCCAACAGCTGCCAAACATAAATTTGCTTCTCTCCTTGTAATTTACTTAGATCCTTGCTTAACCTTGTATTTACTAGTGGTTTTTTCACTTGCGCAGAAAGTTGTTTGTATTCAAGAAGTCCCCTCTTACAATGCTGCTTTTGCCTGGAATTGAGGAACACTCAAGAGTCGACAGTGTTTTATTGTCATTGTGTTTCATTGTGTGTAAATACACATATTCACACACACACATACATACGCACACATACACACGCACACACACGCGCACATACACACGCACACATAGACACGCACACATGCACACGCACACATACATACACATGCACACGCACACACGCGCACACACATACACATGCACACACACTCACGCGCACACACATACACATGCACACACACACACGCACACACACATGCACATGCACACATACACGCGCACACACACACATACACACGCATACGCGCACACATTCACATGTGCATACATACACACACATACACAAACGCACACACACACACTTGTGTGCGTAGGAAGGAACTGCAGATGCTGGTTCAGATCGAAGATTGACACAAAACGCTGGAGTATCTCTGCGGGACAGGCAGCATCTCTGGAGAGAAGGTATAGGTGACGTTTTGAGTCAAGACCCTTCTCCAGACGTTTCGGGGAAAGACCCTTCTTCAAGGGTCAAGTCTGAAGGGTCTCGACCCGAAACGTCACCCATTCCTTCTCTCCAGAGAAGCTGCCTGTCCCGCTGAGTTACTCCAGCATTTTCTGTCTATATTCGGTGTAAAGCAACATCTGCAGTTCCTTCTTATTTATGTAGATATATACACACACACATAAAAAAACAAACAAACACTAAAAGTGCAATAATAACAGTAATAGTCTATGTAGTTCAAAGCTTGTTGGAGGGTGTAGTGTAGCGTTTGAATGAAATATATCAAGGGCAGTCGACAATGCCAGCTTTATGAAAGACAAAACTTCTTATCACAACGAGTTTTCAAAGGTTTCCTGTGAGTACATGATAGAAATTTAGTAATTCTCATTTATCTTACGTTACTGATTTTAAAGTGTGGCAGATAGTAATTAGAGGACTCTGCTGTTCAGATAATAAAGGCAATGTGAGGAGATTAATGTAGCAAAATGACAGCTCCCAAGAATGATTTCTTCCACAATAGTCCAGGATTGTTACTAACACTTGTCAGGGAACCCCAGTGAAAATATTAAGTGGTGCATCTGTGTCACAGAGAGCTTTAATCAAAGTTACTGACCAACTATAATCCGCACCTCATATAAGATCATAAGACATAGGAGCAGAATTAGGCCATTCGGACCATCGAGTCTACATTCAATATGACTGAACTATATTTCCCTCTCAACCCCATTCCCCTGCCTTCTCCCCGTAGCCCTTGACTCACTTACTAATCAAGGACCTATCAATCTCCACTTTTAAAATATGCCTGATTAAAAATTCATTTTTTAAAATACTCTGTAGTTACTTCATTCCTTTTTTTTAAGTCACTTTCGCAGCCCTCTCCGAGCACGCTTAATAATACTGAAAGCAGACACAAAACGCTGGAGTAACTCAGCAGGACAGGCAGCATCTCTGGAGCAGGTAGACACAAACTGCTGGAGTAACTCAGCGGGTCAGGCAGCATCTCTGGAGCAGGTAGACACAAACTGCTGGAGTAACTCAGCAGGACAGGCAGCATCTCTGGAGAGAAGGAATGGGTGACATTTCGGGTCGCAACCCTTCTTCAGACTGAGGAAGGTTTTCGACCTGAAACGTCAACCATTCCTTCTCTCCAGAGATGCTGCCTGGCCCGCTGAGTTACTCCAGCAGTTTATGTCTATCTTCAGTTTAAACCGGCATCTGCAGTACCTTCCTACACATCTCTGGAGTAGGTGAGGTTTTGAGTCGAGATCCTTCTTCAGACTGAGAGTCAGGGGAGATAGAGACACAGAGATATGGAAAGATAAGGTGTGAAAGTGACAGATTAAAGGGGCCGATGATCAAATACTGATCCTATAATACTGATCGGCCTGTGTTGCAGAGTAGTATTATGTACAATGTTATACCATAACTCACTATCCCTTTCAATATTTAGACTTTGAGAAAGGCTTGCTGTGAATCAAAGATATTAAAGCGTTGGGTTTTTTTTGCCTCTTTTTGACCAAATTCGCTTTGACTGAAGCATGGTGACATATCTGAAATATCATATTTCAAAGAATCAAAAGTATATTAAAAATAGAGAGGTCCATAAACCTTCTGCTTGTTTCTTTTGATCTGAAGTAGTTTTACACTGAAGCATCTGGAGAAAGAAAATATTTCAGGTATCTTTCCGCAGAGAATGTCAAGAGATCCAGGCCCTCTGGCCCACCCCGTCTGCCCCGACCAGTACACTAGTTCTATGCTACACACTCGTGACTACTTTTGTTTTTTCACAGAAGCTAAAGGGCCTGTCCTACCAGCATCCGACTCCATGCGATGAACGCGATCAAACTAGAAGCGGGGGCCGCGCGGAGGTCGGGTGATCCCCTGTACAGGGCTGTTCCCACCAGCATGCACCTGAGTGTGGCAAGCGCGACCAAACCGGCAGCGAGGGCCGCGAGGAGGTCGGGTGAGTGGCGCAACGCGGCGCAAAGTGTGGCGAACTTGGAGCGAAGTCTTAAAGGTAAGTTCGCCAGGACAGAGAGGGGCACACAGAGAGGGGCACAGAGGCACACACACAGAGGGCCACGGAGCCACACACATAAAGGGTCACGGAGGCACCTACAGATAGGTTCACGGAGGCACGATGTCGAGGCGGTGTGTAATGTGTCGAGGCGACTGCGAGCCGACAAGCCGTTGCCGCGCGGAATTTTTGAACATAGTCAGTTTTTCGGAGCCCCGCGCTTTCGGGACGAACTCCGCACAATTCCACACGGCTCCGGCGATCGAAGTGGGACCGGCCCCGCGACGCCGGACGGCTCAAGCGACCACGTTAGGTCGCACTAATCGCATAGAGTTGCATGCTGGTGGGACAGGCCCTTAATTAACCTACAAACCTGCATGTCTTTGAGGTGTGGGAGGAAACCCGGAGCAAAACCCACACGGACGAGGCCGCAACTCTACTGCTCGTGTCGGAATCAAGAACTAGAGGGAATAGATTTAAGGTGAGAGGGGAAAGATTTAATGGGAATCTGAGGGGCAACCTTTTCACTCAATGTACATGGAATGAGTTGCCAGAGGAGGTAGTTGGGGCAGGTACTATAACAACATTTACTAGACACTTGGACGGTGACATGGACAGGAAAGGTTTAGAGCAATTGGGCCAAATGTATTAGAGTGTTACGGGCGGTCCCGGTGGCGCAGTGGTAGAGTTGCTGCCTTACAGCAAATGCAGCAGCGGAGACTCGGATTCGATCCCGACTACAGGTGCTGTCTGAACGGAGTTTGTACGTTCTCCCCCTGCCCTGCGTGTGTTTTCTCAGAGATCTTCGGTTTCCTCCCACACTCCAAAGATATACAGGTATGTAGGTTATTTGGCTTGGTAAATGAAAGATTGTTCCAAGTTGGAGGAGGATAGTGTTAGTGTGTGGGGATTGCTGGTTGGCGCGGACCCGGTGGGCCGAAGGGCCTGTTTCCGTGCTGTACCTCTAAATTAAACTAAACTAAAGAGCAATTGGGCCAAATGGATTAGATAGAACTCTAGGGGCTAGTGGAATCAAGGGATATGGGGAGAAGGCAGGCACAGGTTATTGATTGAGGATGATCAGCCATGATCGCAACGAATGGTGGTGCTGGCTCGAAGGGCCGAATGGCCTCCTCCTGCACCTATTTTCTATTAGATGGGGCACCTTGGTTGGCTTTGTCGAGTTGGGGCAAAGGGGTTGTTTCCGTGCTGTATGAGTCTATGACTCTGTTACTTTCAACACCCTTGTTGTTGCAATTCTATAACATCTTGGGTTGTTGCTTAATTTGTGGAGATGAGAAACTGCTGGCCACCAGTATACAGGATTAAGATTATTCTAGCATGCAATAAAAACTGGAGACCTGTGGACAAACACTTGTTATTTAAAGTCTGAGAAGATTACTCAGCATCTGCCTTTTATCTCTTTCAGCTTGTGTGTAGAAAGGATAAAATGATTCTCAGCGTGCAGTAAAGCTCTCTGATAAAGAACAACTCCCACTGGTCTCACCACCCTCAAGCTACTTTCTTCAGTTCAGAGAATTCATTAGAATTTCAAAAAAAGTTAGATTGCAAAGAGATAAAGCAATTTAAGAAGTCCTCTTGCTCATATTGAGCTTGAAACAGGACGATGAGCGTTTGACATCTCTGTACTCAAGGGCCTGTACTCAAGGGTCAAGAGCTGCGGCCTCCAAACTTTCCAGCATGAGGGCCACATTATATATTTGGCACATTTTTGCGGGCCGTACACACACCCTCACACACACTCGCACACACACACACACACTAACACACCCACTCACTTATCCACACCCACACACACCCACTCACTTATCCACACACACACTCACACCCACACACCCACCCACACACCCACACTCACACACCCACACTCACACACTCACACACACACACACCCACTCACTCATACACACACACACAGACACCCACCCACACACCCACACTCACACACACACACACACACACACACACCCACACACTCACACACACACACCCACTCACTCATACACACACCCACCCACACACCCACACTCACACACCCACACACACACACTCACACACTCACACACACTCACTCATACACACACCCACCCACACACATGCTCACACACACACACACACACACACACACACCCACACCCACACACGCACCCACCCACCCACCCACCCACTCTCTCACTGGGGCCACCACTGCCAGTGTAGCCGATCTTCACCGTCTCCCCGGGGCCATTGACGGTAAGCTGTCAGCAACCGCACACAAACCCTCAACTTGATAGCGTACGGCAAACTGTAAGTCCCCGCGCCACCACAGAACCCACTAAATAGCCCGCCGCTCGGAACATGTTAAGAGCTTGCCGCGGGCCGGATAAAATCTCGTGGTGGGCCGGATGAGTCTCGCGAGCCATACTTTGGAGACCCCTGGTCAAGAGTGTTATGATTATTATAATATGTCCCAGATAGAACAATGGAATTCTTACTTGCAGCAGCACAACAGCATATGTAAACATAGTACACTTTAAACAATATAACAAACGAGAAAAAAAGTTCAGTGTGTGTATACATACACTTACCCATATATACATATGCAAGAAGTGTCTCGACCCGAAACATCACCTCTTCCTTCTCTCCAGAGATGCTGTCTGACCCACTGAGTTACTCCAGCTTTTTGTGTCTATCTTACATATATATATATATATATATATATATATATATATATATATATATATGTCTCTCTCTCTCTATATACATATATATAGAGATATATCTCTCTCTATACATATATATATATTCAGACTGAGTCAGAAGAAGGGTCTCGACCCGGAACGTCGCTGAGTTATATATATAACTCTTCTCACTCAATCTGAATACATATATATATATATATAGAGAGAGAGAGAGTTTAGGATGAAGGGGACCTCAATGAAACTCTACACTCATGTCCGTGGTGAACATAACACCAAGATAGTCTCATCTGCCTGTACTTGACAACTACCCCTCCAGTCCCTGCATATCCATGCGCCTATCCCAAAACATCCTCCTCCACCACCACTCTTGGCTGTGAGTTCCGGGCATCCTACACTCCATGTAAAAAAAAATAGTCCAACACATCTGTAAAAATCTTAAATAAAAGGAACAGCAGATGCTGTTATCTAGAGCAAAACACAAAGTGCTGGAGGAACTCGCATACCATACATCTGATCTGGTCAGATAGCAAGCAAAGCAAAGCTTATCACTGTATGTTTAGTTTTTAATTTGGAGATACAGCGTGAAAACAGGACATTCGGCCCACCGAATCTGCGCCCGTACATTATGTTATCCCACTTTCGCATCCTACCCACTTGGGATCATTTACCGAAGCTGGCACAGCAGTAGAGTTGCTGCCTTACAGCGCCGGAGACCCGGTTTCGATCCTGACTATGGGTGCTGTCTGTGTGGAGTTTGTATGTTCTCCCTGTGACTTCGCATCAGAAGTCATTGAAACTAGAAATTACAATGTGGCATGATGTAACATGAAGGGCGGCACGGTGGCACAGCAGTAAAGTTGCTGCCTTACAGCGCCGGAGACCCGGGTTCGATCCTGACTATGGGTGCTGTCTGTGTGGAGTTTGTACGTTCTCCCTGTAACCACGTGGGTTTTCTCCGGGTGCTTGGGTTTCCCCCTACACTCCAAAGACGTACAGGTTTGTAGGTTAATTGGCTTTGGTAAAAATCGTAAATTGTCCCTAGTGTGTAGTATAGTGCGGGATGATCACTGGTCGGCGTGGACTCGATGGGCCGAAGGGCCTGTTATTGTATCTGTCGGTATCTCTAAAGTCTAAAGCTAATTTACCTCCAAACCTGCACATTTTTGGAGTGTGGGAAGAAACCGAAGCACCCGGAGAAAACCCACACAGGTTACAGGGGAGAACGTACAAACTCCATCCAGACAGCACCCGTAGTCGGGATGGAACCCGGGCCTCAAGGCAGTGATTCGGTACAACATGAGACAAACATTTCCCACTTGGCACCAATAATCATCCTCGATTACGTCTCGGTGATGATCTGTGGTCAGCTTTGTATGTTAATCGCCTCCCTGACAATGAAACAAGGAAAATCTTTCAACACCACCCTCGATTTAAATTACATTTACTCTATCTAAAGTCATGTAAAGAAAAAAAAAACTATAATACAAATATTTCCCTGTTTGGCAGAAGATGAAAAATGCTTTCATCACGTCGAGAAATAAAGGCAAAGAGTAATAAATTTATATCACGGTGGTATTGGAATCTTGGGGAAAAAAAGAAAAATATGCTTTGGAATGATGCTGTGAATGTTATGAAAACCCCCCCAAGAATCGGAGCTTTGTTCAATGGAAAAGGTGACAGATTTTAATTACCGTGCACCCCAGATGTGTCACAAGGCAATGTCACAGTATTTCCATTCCAGAGAGAATCACTCGACTAATTCCTGGGGTTAGAGGGACCACTCATCGAGGGCAACTCAAGACATTAATTCTGTATCCTTTGGAGTTGAGAGGAATGAAGAAACATATAAAATTCTTAAAGGACTGGACAGGCTAGGTGCAGGAAAAAATGTTCCCGATGTTGGGGGAGTCCAGAACCAGGGGGGTCACAGTTTAAGAATAAGGGGCAAGCCATTTAGGACTGAGATGAGGAAAATCCTTTTCACCCAGAGAGTTGTGAATCTGTGGAATCCTCTGCCAAAGAAGGCAATTCACTGGATGTTTTTCAAGAGTGAGTTAGATTTAAACCCCTGTCCCACGGTACGAGTTCATTGCAAGAGTTCTCCTGAGTTTGCCCTGATTCGAACTCGGAGATTTATGATAATGGCCACTCGTCGGTACTCGGGGCTCTCGTGGACATTTTTCACGAGTCTTCCCGTGCTTACCTGCCGTTAGCGAGTCTTCCCAAGTACCTGCCGTTAGCGCTAAGAGACGTCCCCGAGCTCCGACGTACCCGCTACGTTCATTGTTCCGTGCTTACCACGAGTTTGATTTTATTTAAACTCGGGAGAGCTCTTGGAATGAACTCGTACTGTGGGACAGGGCTATTAGCTCTTAGGACTAAAGGAATCAAGGGATACGGGGAAAAAGCAGGAACGGGGTACCGAAACGTCACCCATTCCTTTTCTCCAGAGATGCTGCCTGTTATTACCTGGCTCGCACACAGGTAAAGGTGTAATCTACACTGCCTTTCCTGCTTAGTTACTCCAGCTTGTTGTGTATTTCTTCTTTTTCCTTGACCATCGCTGTTTTTTGCATATCTATCATACATTTATTCTATTCACAAGTTCACGCTTTACAGGAGTAGAATTAGGCCATTCGGCCCATCGAGCCTACCACGCCATTCAATCATGGCTGATCTCTGCCACCTAATCCAATTTTCCTGACATCTCCCCATAACCCTTAACACCCGTTGTAATCTAGAATTGTCTCTCTCTGCCTTAAAACTATCCTCTGACTCAGCCTCCACAGCCCTCTGTGGCAATGAGTTCCATAGATTCATTACCCTCTGACTCATTTATTTCTCATTGGGGAATATTGAACAAGGGGACATCCAAAATATGGTTTGAGGGTGGCGAGCAGTCATTTAAAATTGAGGTGCCCCCAAAATCACCTTGGTGCGGCACAATGGCACAGCGGTCGAGTAAATGCCACACAGCAGGGTCAGAGATGCGAGTTCGATCCTGACCACGGGTGCTGCCTGTACGGAGTTTGCACGTTCTCCCTGTGACTGCGTGGGTTTTCTCCGGGAGCTCCGGTTTGCCCCCACTTTCCGCAGACGTATAAATCGTTTTTAAAAAGGCCGGAGAACCGATGAGGAGGGAGTCGCTGGGGACGGTCGGACGTGGGGAGCAAGGGGCCGGTGGGAGGGTGAACCACGGTAGTGCCTCCAGCACCTTCAAGGTTGGCTGCAGGATGCGCCCCCGGGATACAAAGATGAAAGTGTAAGCAAACTTCATTGTGTGCAGTTTTGGTCCCCGAATTTGAGGAAGGACATTCTTGCTATTGAGGGAGTGCAGCATAGGTTTACAAGGTTAATTCCCGGGATGGAGGGACTGTCATATGCTGAGAGAATGGAGCAGCTGGGCTTGTACACTCTGGAGTTTAGAAGGATGAGAGGGGAACTCTTTGAAACATATAAGATTGTTAAGGGCTTGGCCACGCTAGAGGCAGGAAACATGTTCCCAATGTTGGGGGGGTCCAGAACCAGGGGCCAAAGTTAAAGAATAAGGAGTAAGCCATTTAGAACGGAGACGAGGAAACACTTTTTCTCACGAGAGTTTGAGTCTGTGGAATTCTCTGCCTCAGACGGCAGTGGAGGCCGGTTCTCTGGATACTTTCAAGAGAGAGCTAGATAGGGCTCTTAAAAATAGCGGAGTCAGGGGATATGGGGAGAAGGCAGGAAAGGGGTACTGATTGGGAATGATCAGCCATGATCACATTGAATGGCGGTGCTGGCTCGAAGGGCCGAAGGGCCTACTCCTGCACCTGTTGTCTATTGAGATGAGAGGAGAGGGGAGGGACGTTGGTTGATGGCCTGATATGGTTGAAGGTGACGGACGAAGGCCCTGCAGGAGCCTGGGGCTCGCCTGGATCAGGCAGTTGCATAAGTGACAAATAAAGCACCATGGAACCATTGAAATGGGCATTTGTGACACCACTGATGCATTACGCCATTGCCGACTTTGGACTTTTTCTCCGGAACAGTAACACTTCACTTCTGCAAAACTATATTCCGCACTGTGGTAATAGTGTCTCTGTTGGACCTGCGTTTGGCTTGATTCTCTTTGTGTGTAGCATTATCTGATTTAATCGGATGGCAGCAGTTGAGTCGCTGCCTTGCAGCGAATGCAGCGCCAGAGACCCGGGTTCAATCCTGACTATGGGCGTTGTCTGTACGGAGTTTGTACGTTATCCCCATGACCTGCGTGGGTTTTTTCCAAGATCTTCGGTTTCCTCCCACACTCCAAAGATGTACAGGTATGTAGGTTAATTGGCTTGGTAAATGTAAAAATTGTCCCTTATATAATCTATAGGATAGTGTCAATGTGCGGGGATCGCTGTTTCCGCGCTGTATCTCTAAGCTAAACTAAACTAAGCATGCAAAACAAAGCTTTTGGAAACACAAGGAACTGCAAATGCTGGTTTAGAGAGAAAAAAGACACAAAGTGCTGGAGTAATTCAGCAAGTCAGGAAGCATCAAGAACATGAATAGTTGACGTTTAGTTTAGACATACGGTGTGGAAACAGGCCCTTTAGACCACTTTAGAGAGAGCTAGATAAGGCTCTTAAAGATAGCGGAGTCAGGGGATATGGGGAGAAGGCAGGAACGGGGTACTGATTGGGGATGATCAGCCATGATCACATTGAATGGCGGTGCTGTCTTGAAGGGCCGAATGGCCTCCTCCTGCACCTATTGTCTATTGTCACTGAGACCACGCTGACCATCGATCACCTGTACACTCGTTCTGTTATCCCCTCTTTCGCAACCACTCATTACACTCAAGATTCAAGAGAGTTTATTGTCATGTGTCATGTGTACAGAAGGTAGTTGAGGCCAGTTCATTGGCTATATTTAAGCGGGCGTTAGATGTGGCACTTGTGGCTAAAGGAATCAGGAGGTATGGAGAGAAGGCAGGTACGGGATACTGAGTTGGATGATCAGCCATGATCACATTGAATGGCGGTGCAGGCTCGAAGGGTCGAATGGCCTACTCCTGCACCTATTTTTCTATGTTTTGTATGTTTCTATGTCCCAGATAGGACAATGAAATTCTTGCTTTGCTTCAGTGCAATACAATATTGCAGGCATAAATAATACAGAACAGATCAGTGTGTCCATATACCATAGAATATATATATTTTAAACATAAATAAGCATATAAAGTAGGCTAATTAAAGCTAGGGGCAATTTACAGCGGTCAATTAACCTACAAACCCGCACTTCTTGAGTTGGAGAAAAGCCACGCGGCCACGGGGAGAACGTGAAAACGCTACACAGGCAGCACCCATCGTCAGGATCGAACCCCCGGTCTCTGCTCTGTGAGGCAGCAGCTTTCCCCTCAGAGTTGGGACCCTTCTTTAGATGTTGAATGTTTCTCGGTATATGACAATGATAAACCAAACCAAGCCAATACCAAATATGGAGCGAAGGAAATAGGCAACGTTTCGGGCAGAAACCCTTCTTCAAACTGGGGAAGGGTTTCTGCCCGAAACATTGCCTACTTCCTTTGCTCCATACATGCTGCTGCACCCACTGAGTTTCTCCAGCACTTTTGTCTACCTTCGATTTTCCAGCATCTGCAGTTCCTTCTTAAGCCCAATACCAAATATGGTCAGTACAAGTGGTAATGAAAGAGAGAAGACTGAAGTCTGGGGAATTAGGACATTGAAATTGTGCCTAAAAAAATCCTCAGCATTAATCAAACTGCTTGCTCCTTTAAGGTATAAGTAAGTGCACTGAATGCCCTTTGTATTAACCAGGCCGCGAGGAATCCATTCATGTCGTCCTTCCTTGCTGGGTGATTTGGTACAGCATTATCTTTTCAAAGACCTCTGAACCACACTACTGAATAAACTTAAAACTGAACAAAAATCTTTCTGAGCCTGCTTAGGCTGAACCGCGAGGATCTGATCCAAAGAATACACACAGCCCTTTTAGTACTGCGATCCACCACAAGAATCCTTTAATTTCTTCCCACTAGCTAGGTTTTAAGAAACTGGTATGGATTTCAGGATTAGGTGAAACTGGAGTGTTTTAAACCTATTTGCCGACTTGGATTAGTCCGGGATCATGCCTGAAATAGTCCCATCCCCTGAAAAGCTGGTTGAAACATCAGGGGCATTTCCATGGAAGACTAATCTTTGGTCTTCAGGAACATTTGGAGATGGACTGAGAGAAATAATAATGAAGTTAAAGGTGGTGAGAAAGGAAACATGGGCTTACTGGTGATTAAATAATGGTTCAATGGTACTTTACCAATGTAGGCTGAAGTTTTTTCTGCATTCAGTTCAGTGCTGATCTTACTACACGGGGCTACAATCATAGTTTAGACTTTAGAGGTACAGAACGGAAATAGGGCCTTCGTCCCACCCTTTCAGCGCCGACCAGCGTTCACCCCGTACACTAGCACTATCCGACACACATTAGGGACAATTTACGATTTTTACCGAAGCCAATTACCTACAAACCTGCACGTCTTTGGAGTTTGCGAGGAAACCCGAGCACCCGGAGAAAACCCACGCGGTCACGGGGAGAACGTGTAAACTCTGTACAGACAGCAGCCGTAGTCAGGATCGAACCCGGGTCTCCGGCGCTGTGAGGCAGCAACTCTACCGCTGTTCCACCGTGCCGCCCTAAAAATTCATTTCTAATATACAGCTTTGTATAGAGTTCAGCATAAATCGTACTATACATAGACACAATCATACCGAGGTACAAACGTGTAGGAATGGTAGACGACACTGCCGCAGTACACAAGAGTCACCACTTTTCCAGCGCCATTTTGTATGATTTGTCCAAAGTTGTTAAAGATGTAGAGTTGTAACTTGGCCATAAAGGCCCGTGCGTGCGTTAATGTGTGTGCGTCTGTCTGTGTGTGTTGGTGTATGTGTGTATTGGTGTGTGTGTGCATGTGTATTTATTTTTGTGTGTGTGTGTATATGCGTGTGTGATTGTGATTGTGCATGTGTGCGAGTGTGCATGTGTGAGAGAGAGAGAACGAGAGAGAGGGTTTCAGGATTAATCTCCGTCTTTCCAATGAGATCATATCCATTTCGGCCACTTGTTGAGTGAGCAGGTAGAGGTTAATAAGACTTTTGTCGGCAGACTGGACACGTGAGTTTGGGGGGGGGGTCGCCATGAAGAGTGTCTTGCTGTAATACAATCTTTAGGAACACTGGTGTAACTAATTAACAAAGAGGACCTCTGTGAGTGGTGTATTTACTGAAGTGCATCAATTAATATAATGCCTGTTAAAGCAGAGAGTTTACAACAACACGAGTCGAACAGAAATACCTGAAGGGCCTGTTGAGTTCCCCAAGTGAAGGAAGAGAGATTTCCAATACCATCGTGCTAATTAGAGCGGCTATTGATCAGAAAATTAGATAAGGTGTACAATTTAAACATACAGGTGGATGTTCATCACGAGAATTAAAACAGAACTTATGTCCTGCCTCCACCACCATCCCAGGCAGCGCGTTGCAGGTACCCACCATTCTCTGTGTAAATAACCTTGCCCCGCACATCTCCTTTAAACTAAAGTCATAAATCATCTATATTGCTGTTGTTCTGGAGGTACAGGAAGTGCATTAACTTAACGTCATGGTGGCGCAGCAGTAGAGTTGCTGCCTCACAGCGCCAGAGACCCGGGTTCCATCCTGACCACGTGTGTGCTGTGTGTACAGAGTTTGTACGTTTTCCCCGTGACCTACATGGGTTTTCTCCGGGTGCTCCGGTTTCCTCCCACACTCCAACAAAGTACAGGTTTGGAGGTTAATTGGCTTGGTATGAATGTAAATTGTCCCTGCTGTGTAGGATCGTGTTAGTGTGCAGGGATCGCTGGTCGACGCGGACTCGGTGGGCCGATGGGCCTGGTTCCGTTCTGTATCTCTAAAAAAACCTAAACTAAACTAAAGGGTATGAGTAAAACAGATGGTTTTGTATAACAGCCTCATGGTTTCATCATCACGACTACTGAAGCTAGTTTCTTATTCCAGATTACGTAATTAGTTGAATTCAGATTCCACAGATACTGTGGTGAGATTCGAACATGTGCCTCCAGATTGTTTCATTTTTTTAGTTTTTCGGCCCACCGAGTCCATGCCGACCCTCGATCACCCGGTCACACAAGTTCTACGTTATCCCATGTTCTCATCCACTCCCTGCACACTAGGGACAATTTACAGAAGAACAATTAACCTACAAACCCGCATGTCTTTGGGACGTGGGAGGAAACCAGAGCACCCGGAGGAAGCCCCTATGGTCAATGGGAGAAGGTGCAAAATACACACAGACAGCCCCCGAGGTCAGGATCGAACTGAAATCTCTGGAGCTTTGAGGCAGCAGCTCTACCACTGCGCTGCCCAATCCATCCTAATCCATTCGTCCGAATTACTAGAACTAATACTACTAATCGGACTTTAATCAGACTTTATCTTGCACTAAATGTTGTACCTTTATCCTTTTATCAGTACTCTGTGGACCGCTGGATTGTAATCATGTATGGTATTTTCTCTGACTGGGTAGCACGCAACAAAAAGCTTCTCACTGTGCACCTGACAATTATAAACTACACTAAGACTAGTATAACTAGCATTCCACTATGCCTCATTTTCAAATCTTTAATGACCAAATCTGTAACATAGAAGGAAACTTAATATAGAGTTTTAATTTTGTTTTTAATCCTCTAAGGTTTAAAGACTGCATTGGAATGACATAGATTTTATTGGTTTTAAATCAGTAATAAAATATAGGGGATATATATTGTCCTGACTTGAAATATGCCTCTTACGTCTATGGTAAATTAGAGTAAAGTCAAAGATCATATATACTGAGCATTATATTGATTTTTTAATTAAAATTTGCACAGCACTTGTTTCAGATCATGATTACAGTTCATATTTGAAAGGCATGTGGGATTAAGTCAGATGCCTTGATGAATTCAGAAGCTCACTAGCACGTAATGATATCCTTATACTGCAGTGTATTAAACTGTCAATTGTACACCCTCGGGGAGACTTCATCGTTGTCACATTGTTGGCAAAAAAGCGTTTTAGGTGAATACAAACGTTTTTCAAATTAAATTAGCATAAACCTGTGATGTTGCGATTAGTTAAGAGATTCAGAGTGGAAACAGGCCCTTCGGCCCGCCGAGTCCACACCGACCAGCGATCCCCGCACATTAACACCACCCTACACACACCAGGGACAATTTGCATTTACACCAAGCCAATTAACCTACAAACCTGCACGTCTTTGGAGTGTGGGACAAAACAGGAGATGTCGGAAAACCCCCACGGAGGTCACGGGGAGAACGTAGAAACTTCATACAGACAGCACCCGTAGTTGGGATTGAACCCGGGTCTCTGGCGCTGTAAGCTTGCCTCTTTACTTTTTGCAGGTAAGGTCGAGGGGGAGGACCCTGACAAAGAGCAATCCAACCAAGACCTCAACGGTGGAGCACGCGGAGGACGATGGCTGACCTCAGTGGAGCGTCACAACGGCTGGGAAGGCGGATGACGGCTGCAGCAGAAAAGGGTCTCCGGTCGTCTTGGACTCCATGCCACTGGATCCTGACCCAGATCTGTCAAGGATCATGTGGTGGCTGCCTGTGCACCAGTCTCCCCACGTTAAACAAAGTCACGGACAGGCGTCCTCCTTATAGGGAATCCACCCTAACACACGGGATTAAGTCCTGTGGTGACCAGCAAGTGGTGACGGGGGCAGGATTGTGAGACCTGGAAGCCTCCAGTCATGAGCTGGCACATCAGGCGCTGGGTGCTAGATTCAGTCGCTGGACTCTTGGAGCGAGGCAGATGAGCCTGTCGGCAGCTGCACCCACGACTGAGCTGTCCTCTTTAGGATCCACTCTGCCCACCTCACTTGGGGAAAGGGCTAGAAAAGATGCCCAAAAAATGGCCTGCCTCAAACTTACCGACTGGATTACCGCGTCCAGAGGGATCACCACACGCGGTCAGAAATATGAATATGAACTTTGGAGCATGGAATGTGCGCACATTGATGGATAGTGCAACCAATAAACAGACCAGAGAGGAGAACTGCGATCATCGCTGGAGAACTGAGAAGATGCCGGATTGACATAGCTGCCCTTTCTGAAACCCGGCCGGCAGATGAAGGAGAACTGGAGGAGGAGAAGGGTGACTACACTTTCTTCTGGAAAGGAAAAGCTGCTGATGAGCCCAGGATCCATGGTGTTGGGTTTGCCATCAGGAACCAGCTCACCAGCCGCCTCTCTGAACTTCCTGTGGGAATCAGTGAGCATCTCATGACCATCTGTCTGGTGCCAACAACCTGATGGCAACAGCCGTGAGTGCCTATGCCCCTACTTTAGACTCTGAAGAGGAAGCAAAATAGACCTTCTACAATGAGACACTGTCTAAAATCCCTAGATAGGATAAGATTATTCTCCTAGGAGACGTCAACGGCAGGGACGGCCGGGACCAACACCTCTGGAAGGGTAACATAGAAAAGGAAGGGATCGGGAACATCTGGAGTTGATGCTCTGGAGTTGATGGTCTGCTGCTCAGCAAATGTGCTCAGCACGTCCTCACCATCACTAACACCCTCTTTCGCCAGAAAAACAAACTTAAGGCAACGTGTAGACACCCACGCTCCAAACAGTGGCATCTCATTGACCATGTCATCGGACGAGTCATCACAAGGGCCATGATCGATGTAGATGACTGATGGACAGATCATCGCCTCATCCGCTCAACGATGTCCATCAAACTCAAGAGGAAGAGGAGGATTCAAAGGAAGCAAATGCGTCCAAGGTTGAACCTTGAAAACCTGGAGGAAACTGCCACCCAGCAGCGACTTCAGCTTTCTCTTGGGGAAAATCTCCAACAGGAATATCCTGATGATATTGAAGAGCACTGGAGCCGGCTCAAATCCAGCATCCTTAATAACTGTGAAAACATCCTTGGGTGCCAGTCCAGGACTGGTTTGACGAGAACGACACAGAGATACCCCTCCCATTCCGTATCCGACCTCTCGGTCCTGGGCCTCCTCCCTGGCCAGAGTGAGCAACACCACAAGTTGGAGGAACAGCACCTCATATTCCGCTTGGGGAGTCTGCATCCTCTGGGCTTAAACATTGAATTTTCTCAATTCTGTTAAATCTTGCTGCCTCCTCCCCTTCCCACCTCTCCCTCAGCCCTCGGGCCCTGGTATTCCCTCTCTCTCTATCTCTCCCCCACCCAAGTCGCACTAGCTTCTCATTTTCACACTACAAACAGCTTACAATGGCCTGTTTCCTTTATCATTGATACTTTTTTGCATATCTTTCATTCATTGTTCTTTATCTCTCCACATCACCGTCTATATCTCTCGTTTTCCTGATCCCTAACCAGTCTGAAGAAGGGTCTCGACCCGAAACGTCGCCTATCTCCTTCGCTCCTTAGATGCTGCTGCACCCGCTGAGTTTCTCCAGCCTTTTGTGTACCCACAGAGATAGAACAGCTCATCTCCAAGAAAAAGAAAGCCTTTCGTGCCTGGCAAAATGATATAACCTGCAAGGCCAAAAGAGCATCTCACTCCAGAACCAAGGCGGACGTCCATAGCTGGGTGAGGGATCTTAAGAACTCTTGGTGGACAGATAAGGCTCTGGAAATCCAGAGACTGGCAGACTCAGGTGTCACCAGACGCTTCTTCAGCGCTACTAAGGCCGTCTATGGTCCAAGCTACCGCGGCTTAAACACCCTGCGCTCAAAAGACGGACAATGAGTCCATTAACGCCCGATGGAAGGAGCACTTCCAGGAACTCCTCAACCGTGACAGCACAACTGAACCAGACATTACCCACCGCATCCCCCAGAGTCCCATCAGAGAAGACATAGAAGATCCCACTATGACAGAGGTTCAAGATGCCATCAAGAGCCTTAAGAGCAACAAGGCCACCGGTCCAGATGGGGTCTCAACTGAGATCTTAAAGGAATGGCTTCCGCCCATCCAGAGGTACAGCAGACATGATATTCACAGCACGCCAACTCCAGGAAAAATGCCATGAACAAAGGCAGCCTTTGTACATGACCTTCATAGACCTGACAAAGGCTTTTGACTCGGTAGACCGCCAGGCTCTTTGGAGCATACTAGCAAGGTACAGTTGTCATGACAAGTATTTCAGAATATTGAGGCTTCTACATGATGGCATGTTGGTCACAGTGCTCGGCAAATGTGGCTCTGAGTCCGAGCCCTTCACTGTGGAAACGGGGGTCAAACAGGGATGCATCATCGCACCCACCCTGTTTGTCGTCTTCACCTCATTGGTGAAGACTGCCACAGGGGATCCCAATCCTCCACAGAACTGACGGCGGGCTCTTCAACTTTAATAGGTTGAAGGCCAAGAGCAAAGTCAGTAACACCGCCATCATAGAGCTTCAGTACGCAGACGCCATTGCAACACACTCTGCAGAAGACCTCCAGGGCACCTTGAATGCCTTTGCCAGGGCATACAGAGCCATGAGCCTAGCCTTAAATATCAAGAAGGCCCAGGTCCTACATCAACCTCCACCCAACCAGCCATCTACCCAGCCCACTATAAAAGTGGACAACACCACTCTTGGAAACGTTTCCCTACCTTGGTAACATTCTTTCCTCAAAAGCTGACATCGACTCTTAGGTCAACCATCGCCTGTTGTGCCACACTGAGGAAAAGAGTCTTTGAAGATTGAGACCTAAAGACACAAACAAAACTGCTGGTCCACAGAGCCGTTGTCCTCTCCACCCTGTTGGATGGAGCCGAGTCATGGACCACCTACAGCAGGCACCTGAGAGCCCTGGAACAATACCATCAAAGATCCTTAAGGGCCTGTCCCACTGTACGAGGTAATTCAAGAGTTCTCCCGAGTTTTCCCCTGATTCGAACTCGGAAAATGTCCGTAGCGGGTCCGTAGGAGTTCATGGATGTCTCGTAGTGGCTCGTAATGCTAACGGTAGGTACTCGGGAAATCCGGTGAACTCGTGACGTTTTTTCAACCCTGTGAAAAATGTCTACGAGACATCCACGAACTCCTACGGACCCGCAACGGGCATTCTCCGAGGTCGAGTCAGGGGAACACTCGGGAGAACTCTTGAATTACCTCGTACAGTGGGACAGGCCCTTTACGAAAGATTCTGAGGATCGGCTGCGATGACAAACGCACCAACGTCAGTGTTTTGGAGGAAGCCAACATGACCAGCATCACCACCACAATAATGCAGCACCAACTTCAATGGACTGGCCATGTCATCTGCACGTCCAACACACATCTCCCTAAACAAATCCTGTACTCTCAATTGAAGGAAGGTCGGTGAGCCCCCCGCGGGCCAAAGAAACGCTTCAGGGACAACATCAAGAACAGTCTGAAGAGATCCCACATTACATCCCACATTTTATAGATATGTGAAGAGAGAGAGACTAGTTAAAACAAATGTTGGTCCCTTGCAGTCAGAAACAGGTGAATTGATCATGGGGAACAAGGACATGGCAGACCAATTGAATAACTACTTTGGTTCTGTCTTCACTAAGGAAGACATAAATAATCTGCCGGAAATAGCAGTGGAACGGGGGTCAAATAACATGGAGGAACTGAGTGAAATCCAGGTTAGCCAGGAGGTGGTGTTGGGTAAATTGAACGGATTGAAGGCCGATAAATCCCCAGGGCCAGATAGTCTGCATCCCAGAGTACTCAAGGAGGTAGCCACAGAAATATTGGATGCATTAGTGATAATTTTTCAAAATTCCTTAGATTCTGGAGTAGTTCCTGAGGATTGGAGGGTAGCTAATGTAACCCCACTTTTTAAAAAAGGAGGGAGAGAGAAAGCGGGGAATTACAGACCAGTTAGTCTAACATCGGTAGTGGGGAAACTGCTAGAGTCAGTTATTAAAGATGGGATAGCAGCGCATTTGGAAAGTGGTGAAATCATTGGACAAAGTCAGCATGGATTTACGAAAGGTAAATCATGTCTGACAAATCTGATAGAATTTTTTTAGGATGTAACTAGTAGAGTGGATAAGGGAGAACCAGTGGATGTGTTATATCTAGACTTTCAGAAGGCTTTCGACAAGGTCCCGCATAAGAGATTAGCATACAAACTTAAAGCACACGGTATTGGGGGTTCAGTATTGATGTGGATAGAGAACTGGCTAGCAGACAGGAGGCAAAGGGTAGGAGTAAACGGGTCCTTTTCAGAATGGCAGGCAGTGACTAGTGGGGTGCTGCAAGGCTCAGTGCTGGGACCCCAGCTATTTACAATATATATTAATGATTTGGACGAGGGAATTCAATGCAACATCTCCAAACTTGCAGATGATACCAAGCTGGGGGGTATAGTTAGGTGTGAGGAGGATGCTTGGAGGCTGCAGGGTGATTTGGATAGGCTGAGTGAATGGGCAGATGCATGGCAGATGCAGTACAATGTGGATAAATGTGAGGTTATCCACTTTGGTGGCAAAAACATGAGGGTAGACTATTATCTGAATGGTGGCAGATTAGGAAAGGGGGAGATGCAACGAGACCTGGGTGTCATGGTACACCAGTCATTGAAAGTAGGCATGCGGGTGCAGCAGGCAGTGAAGAAAGCAAATGGTATGTTAGCATTCATAGCGAAAGGATTTGAGTATAGGAGCAGGGAGGTTCTACTGCAGTTGTACAGGGTTTTGGTGAGGCCACACCTGGAGTATTGCATACAGTTTTGGTCTCCAAATCTGAGGAAAGACATCCTTGCCATAGAGGGGGTACAGAGAAGATTCACCAGACTGATTCCTGGGATGTCAGGACTTTCATATGAGGAAAGATTGGATAGACTCGGCTTGTACTCGCTGGAATTTAGAAGATTGAGGGGGGATCTTATAGAAACTTACAAAATTCTTAAGGGGTTGGACAAGCTAGATGCTGGAAGATTGTTCCCGATGTTGGGGGAGTCCAGAACAAGGGGTCACAGTCTAAGGATAAGGGGGAATTCCTTTAGGACCGAAATGAGGAAAACATTCTTTACACAGAGAGTCGTGAGTCTCTGGAATTCTCTGCCTCAGAAGGTAGTTGAGGACAGTTCATTGGCTATATTTAAGAGGGCGTTAGATGTGGCACTTGTGGCTAAAGGGATCAGGGGGTATGGAGAGAAGGCAGGTACGGGATACTGAGTTGGATGATCAGCCATGATCACATTGAATGGCGGTGCAGGCTCGAAGGGCCGAATGGCCTACTCCTGCACCTATTTTCTATGTTTCTATGTTTCTACATCGAGCAACTGGGAGCACGTTGCACTGGACAGGCGCTCCTGGAGGAAATCTGTGCAGGAAGGAGCTGCACGTCACGAAATGGAACTACGCCGTGTCGCAGAGACAAAGCGACAGCACCGTAAGGAGAGAGAGAGAAGGGGCTCGACGACTACCAACAACCACCAGTCTCCACTGCCCACGTTGCACCAAGGTGTGTGGAACGGGGATCGGCCTCGACAGACGTCTGCCACCCACAAGTAGACGACCCTATGGAGAGGAGAGGACAGTCATACTCGTTTCGAGTGACCACTGATGATGTTGACTTTTTGCATATCTTTTGTTAATTTGTTCTATGTCCTTTCTGTATCTCTCATTTCCCTCTCCCCCGATTCTCAGTCTGAAGAAAGGTCTTGACCCGAAACGCCATCTATTCCGTTTCTCCACAGATCCTGCCTGACCTGCTGAGGTTCTCCAGCTTTTTGTGTCTAAACGATAAATACGACTGGAATACGTGGCATTGTTAAGAGAGGTTCACAAGAAACTGCAGAAACCTTCGAATCCTGAACAAAACTCAAAGTGCTGAGGAAACTCAACGGGTCAGGCAGCATCTGTGGAGGGAATGGCCAAATAATGTCCCTGGAACCACCGGACTCAGGAACAGCTTCTTCCCCCTCTGTTATCAGGCTTCTGAACGGTCCTTCCATAGGCTAGGGCCCTGTCCGATTCTACCCCATTGCGGACAATTTTCTTCTATAACCTGTGAACATGTTTGGATCTTGCCTGTCTGAAGAATTATTGTTGGATCATAAGATCATACGATTATAGGAGCAGAATTGGCCCATTCTGTCCATTGATTCTTCTCTGCCATTTGATCATGGCTGATCTATCTTTCCCTGTCAACCCCATTCTCCTGCCTTTTCCCCGTACCCTTTGAGGCCCTTACCTCCCCACGCTCTCCACGGGTGCTGCCTGACCCGCTGAGTTACTCCAATATTTACCAACATCTGCAGTTCTACATGACTCCTCTTGTCTCCCTTTCTCACTCTCTTTTGTCTCCCATTTATCTCAGGCATTTGTCCACCCACCTGCCGATCCACTGTATCCACCCATCACTCCCCAGGATATGCCCTGTCCTCTCATCCTCGTACAAACTCCATACCTGGCGTTTGGCGTACAAGGCCAAACAGTGCCCCTAGTCAGCCGGGTCTGAGCCGCGGTGAGGCAGCAGCTCTACCACTGTGCCACCGTGCTGCTCACTAGTTGAAACAAATGTATGGCCAATTACTCATGCAATTATGCTCAAAACCGCGAGAGCACACAGCATTGGGCCCTTGGGTCCTTGCCGACCACCAACTAGGTATTTACACTAACCTTACACTAACTTTATTTCTGTGCTGGATCCCTAAACTAAACTAAACTGCATCCAGATTCTACCACTCACCCACCGAATGTTACAGCGGCCAATTAACCAATTGGGTCAGCATGGACTCAATGGGCCAAGTGTCTTTAAATGCCAAAGTTGCTGCATCACAGCACCAGAATCACTTGATGTATTTTCACGTTTCATGTATCTTGTTGTGCTTTATGACCGTTGGCCGAAAAATTTCTCTCCTGGGATAAATAAAGTTCTATCATATTGTATTGTAACATGGAATTTGCCTGGCATTCCCTGATTCAGACCACTTGATTTTTACGACGAGGAATATCCTGGTAAACACTCTACATATGGGGTGGGAGATTGCAACCTTCACGTGGTCCAGCCTGTTTCGACTAATGCAATCAACTCGACGTGCACAAACAGAAGATCAAATAGAACATGTTGTCCTACAACTTTAGGCTGTGCACGCCACACGGAAGAAGAAGACGCTATATATGTGGGTATATATTCTGTACAGAATACCTCAACCCTCTCTGTTTAATGAGACCTTAGCTATTTATAGAGACAAGGAACTGCAGGTGCTACAATCTTGAGCTATGCACAAAAGTGCTGGAGGAACCACAAGTCAGGCAGCATCTGTGGAGGCAGCATCTTAGGGCAGTACGGTGGCGCAGCGGTAGAGTCGCTGCCTTACAGCGCCAGAGACCTGGGTTCCATTTTGGCCACAGGTACATATTGGCGATCAATATTGTGCATACACGAAACGTCACCCATTCCTTCTCTCCAGAGATGCTGCCCGTCCCGCTGAGTTACTCCAGCTTTTTGTGTCTCTCCTCGGTTTAAACCAGCGTCTGCAGTTCCTTCCTACACATGAAATATCAGGACAGTTTTATTAATGAAAGGACAGTCAGTAAAATCAGCAGAATTATTCTGCAGACGCACGGGTTAAACTGACTGTTCATCTGTCCGCTGCTTCAGTGCGACCAAGCCGACAGATAATTACTGAAAATCTGCATTAATGAACGATTTGATCATAAGCAGTGAGGTCTAGCAACAACATTAAATGGGAGATATGATAATGAAGCTCAAAGCTGGACGAAAGTAAATCAGCGAGCCCGAAGGACAGGGAAAGGCTGGCGGGTCGGTATCTCGCATCTGTTCAAGGCTGGGCCACCGATAAATTCTACCAAGTGTAAATAGTCGGATAGTTTGTGGGGGAGACAGGCCAGCAAGAACAGAACTACTGCTATTGCAAGGAGTAATTGGATCCTCCCTTTGGCTGAAGCTGAGTGGAGATTCCATTACTAGTTGAAAGCGCCCATAACTCCAACCCCACATCAAACATTAATAGGATCTTTTAAAATATATATATTTTTGCTATTGTGTCTTTTTTGTCCCCCCCCCCCGATGTCGGTTTTAGGTCTAGCTTTTTCATCTATATTTCAAGCTGGAAAGGGTGCAGAGAAGATTTACGAGGATGTTACCAGGACTTGAGGGGGTGGTGGTGCAGCGAGTTGCTGCCTCACAGCGCCAGGGACCCGGGTTCACAGGAAGAACGTGCAAACTCTGTAAAGACAGTACCTGTAGTCAGGATCGAACCCAGGGCTCTGGCGCTATGAGACCGTGTCGCCCGCTCATAATTTGATACTGTTCAGTTTAGAGATACAGCACGGACCAGCGATCCCCGCACATTAACACTATCCTGCACACGCTGGGGACAATTTGTACATTTACCAAGCCAATTAACCTACAAACCTGTACGTCTTTGGAGTGTGAGAGGAAACCGAAGATGTCGGAGAAAACCCACGCAGGTCACGGGGAGAACGTACACACTCTGTCCAGACAGACCCGTAGTCGGGATCGAACCCGGGTCTCCGGCGCTGCATTCACTGTAAGGCAGCGACTCTACCACTCCATCACCGTGACCGCCCAAAAATCACCCAAAATAACCAATCATCCTCATCATCAATTCAAACCGAGCCAGGATCTCGAGCAAAACGCAAAGTGCAGGAGGAACAGGCGGCACGGTGGCGCAGTGGTAGAGTTGCTGCCTTGGACAGAGTGGATGTGGAGAGGATGTTTCCACCAGCGGGAGAGTCTAGGACTAGAGGTCAAAGCCTCAGAATTAAAGGACTTTCTTTTAGGAGAAATGTCTTTAATCAGAGGGTGGTGAATCTGTGGAACTCTTTGCCACAGAAGGCTGTGGAGGCCAAGTTGGAGGATATTTCTAAGACAGAGATAGACAGATTCTTGATTAGTACGGGTATCAGAGGTTTTGGGGAGAAGGCAGGAGCATGGAGTTGGGAGTGAGAAATAGATCAGCCAGGATTTAATGGCAGACTAGACTTGATGGGCCGAATGGCCTAATTTCACTCCCATTCCTTATGACCTTATGACAGCGCCAGAGACCCGGGTTCGATCCCAACTACAGGTGCTGTTTGTACGGAGTTTGTACGTTCTCCCTGTGACTGTGTAGGTTTTCATTGAGACCTTTGGTTTCTTCCCACACACCAAAGACATACAGGTTTGTAGGTTAATTGGCTTGTAGGTTAAGTGTATATTGTCATCTAGTGTGTGTAGGAGAGTGTTAATAAGGGATGATCGCTGGTCGGCGCGGACTTGGTGGACCGAAGGGCCTGTTTCCACGCTGTATCTCTCAACTAAACTAAACTCAGCGGGTCGGGCGGCGACTGTGGAGGGAATGGACGGGTGACAATTCATATCGAGATCCATCTGCAGATTGTGAGACTTGGACATTGAAATTGGAGAATTCACGGCTCACACCGTCGGCCTGCAAACTACCCAAGTGGAATACGAGGTGTAGAAACCAGGAACTACAGATGCTTGTTTACAGAAGAGGATGGGGAAAAAGGGGAAGTACAACGGGATCTGGGGGTCCTCGTTCAACGGTCAATGAAAGTAAGCATGCAGGTACAGCAGGCAGCGAAGAAAGAGAACGGCATGTTGGCCTTCATAACAAGATGAGTTGAGTATGGGAGCAAAGAGGTGCTTCTGCAGTTGTACAGGGCCCTGGTGAGACCACACGTGGAGTATTGTGTGCAGTTTTGGTCCCCTAATTTGAGGAAGGACATTCTTGCTATTGAGGGAGTGCAGCGTAGGTTTACAAGGTTAATTCCTGGGATGGCGGGACTGTCATATGCTGAGTGAATGGAGCGGCTGGGCTTGTATACTCTGGAGTTTAGAAGGAGAGGGGATCTTATTGAAACATAAAAGATTATTAAGGATTTGGACACGCTAGAGGCAGGAAACATGTTCCCGATGTTGGGGAAGTCCAGAACCAGGGGCCACAGATTAAGAATAAGGAGTAAGTCATTTACAACGAAGATGAGGAAACACTTTTTCACACAGAGAGTTGTGAGTCTGTGGAATTTTCTGCCTCAGAGGGCGGTGGAGGCCGATTCTCTGGATGCTTTCAAGGGAGAGCTAGATAGGGCTCTTAAAGTTAGCGGAGTCAGGGGATATGGGGAGAAGGCAGGAACGGGGTACTGATTGGGGATGATCAGCCATGATCACAGTGAATGGCGTTGTTGGCTCGAAGGGCCGAATGGCCCACTCCTGCACCTATTGTCTATTGATACAAAGTGCTGGAGTAACTCCAACGGGTCAGACAGCATCTCTGTAGAACATGGATAGGTGACATTTTGGGTTGGATCCTTTATTCAGACTGGTTCAAGGTTAAATTCTTCAATGTTGGGCAACCTACCCACAAACAACCCCTTCCGTGAGCTCCACCCGGACCCACACCCATTTCTCCTATTCTCCCCCTCCACTTCCACCGATGTTCCTGCCACCAGCTTCACAATTTGCACCTCCTCTATCCTTCGAGGATGAGAGGGAATCTTATGGAAAGATATAAGATTATTAAGGGTTTGGACACGTGATTGGACACGCTAGAGGCAGGAAACATGTTCCCGATGTTGGGGGAGTACAGAACCAGGGGCCGCTATTTAGGAATAAAGGGTAAGCCATTTAGAACGGAGATGAGGAAAAACCGTTTCACCCAGAGAGTTGTGAGTCTGTGGAATTCTCTGTCTCAGGAGGCAGTGGAGGCCAATTCTCTGGATGCTTTCAAGAGAGAGTTAAAGATAGCAGAGTCAAGGGATATGGGGAGAAGGCAGGAACGGGGTACTGATTGTGGATGATCAGCCATGATCACAGTGAATGACGGTGCTGGCTCAATGGGGTTTAAGGCCTCCTCCTGCACCTATTGTCTATTGTCACACCTTTTGTCTTTTCATTTCTGTCCATTTTCCAACCCATCTATCAACCCCCCCATTCACATATATCCACCTATCACTCAACAGGTGGTCCTGCCAGTCATCTCTTCCAGCTTTCTCACCCTACTATCTCACCAAGGGTCCCCGCGCGGAAGGTCACCTATCCACATTCACCAGCGATGCTGCCTGTCCCCGCTGGGTTACTCCAGCATGTTGTGCTTTTTTTGTTGTTAAAGCAGCACCTGCAGTTCACCATGTAAAATCGAGGTCTTCCAGTTCATCAGCAGGGCTTAGTAATTTTTCTCCTTCCCCTACCCTGACACTCAGTCTGAAGAAGGGTCTCGACCCGAAACATCGCCCATTCCTTCTCTCCAGAGACGCTGCCTCACCCGCTGAGTTATTCCAGCATTTTGTGTCTTCCTTCGATTTAAACCAGCATCTGCACTTCTTTCTTACACATCTGCAGTTCCCTCCTGCACATGAAGTTTGTGTGATGTGAGAATGCTGTTAGAGGTTGAATTACTGACTTGAACTTCATGCCAGACATCTGTTGTTTTTTTATTTTGAATCAAACGCATACAGGGTCTGATGTTCCCACATGCTTGTGAAATAAAATCTGTGGTCGCTGAAGTTCAGACCAGACACTGCAATAACCCATTCCCCCCACCCCCCTCACCACCTCTTTACCCTGTGCCCCACCTGGATGTGCACTCATTTCTCCCTATCCCCTGTCCCCTCCCACCTATATTCTTTCCTCTGATAAAGAGGACGCAAAGAGCTGGAGTAAATCAGCAGCTCAGGCAACATCTCTGGAAGTCAAGTCCGCCAGCACTTTTTTTTGTAAACCAGCGTCTGCAGATAGGGGATGCTTCAGCTCAGGATCCTCTCGATCTGAAACGTCACCTATCCATGTTCTCCACAGATGCTGCCTGACCCACTGAGTTACTCCAGCACTCTGTGAAACGTCACCTATCCATGTTCTCCACAGATGCTGCCTGACCCGCTGAGTTACTCCAGCACTTTGTCCCCTTTTGTGTAAGCCAGCATCTGCAGGTCATTACTTCTGCAGTTACTTCCTACATTCCTTCCTCTGGCTTCACATCTCGCGCCTTTTCTATCCCTTTTCTCCTTCTAACACCTTCTTTCTTTTCGTCTCTGGCCTTTGTCCCACCATCTCCCCTCACCTGTATCCACCTATCACTTACCAGCCGTTATCCTGCCCCGCCTCTCTCCCTCCCTGCTTCAGTCAGTCTGAAGAAGGGTCGCGATTCAAAATGCCGCCTATCCATGTTACTCCAGCACTTTGTGTCTTTTTTTCTGTAAACCAGCATCTGCATTTAAAAAAAAACCAATTATAGAACAAAGACAAAAAGAATGCCTGCCGTGTCTAGGCAGTTGTCGTGTTTAATAGCCTGATGGCTGTTGGGACATCGATATCCAGGGACAGTTTCTTCCCAGCTGTCATCAGGCAACTGAACCATCCTGTCACCAACTAGAGAGCGGTCCTGAACTACTATCTACCTCTGATTAGACTGTCTCTGATTGGACTTTACTGGCCTTGTCTTGATTTAACATTACTCACGTTATTCCCTTTATTATGTATCCGTACACTGTGGATGGCTCAATTGTAATCATGTATTGTCTTTCTGCTGACTGGTTAGCACGCAGCAAAAGCTTTTCACTGTACCTCGGTGCACGTGACAATAAACTAAACTAAGCATAAAGAAGCTGCTCCTGAACCTGGACGTTACAGTTTTCAGGCTCGTATACCGTCTTCTGTGAATCCAGTAATGGGATTTCAGCTCAAGCCTTGGAGTTTCCTCCACCGTAGAAACATAGGAAATAGGTGCAGGAGGAGGCCATTCGGCCCTTCATGTCAGCACCGCCATTCAATGTGATCATGGCTGATCATCCAAAATCAGTGCCCCGTTCTTGCTTTCTCCCCATGGCCCTTGACTCCATTAGCCCTGAGAGCTAAATCCAACTCTCTCTTGAATACCAAGATTGATTGAATGATTGAGAACGTTGCAACCCCCTCACCCTCTCCCAGCATCTACCAATTCCCCCAAATAAAACAAACGTTGATAAACGCCTCGCAGAGAAGTTCACCTGTGAGAGAAAACCTGTTAGGTGTGCATGCTGTGACATGTTTGAGGGATGTAACAAACCTTCGAGTTCAAGAAGTTTGGAGAAACCACAGGGCTTTTCATCGCGCACAATTCATTACACCGTGCACAGGGTGGCATGGCGGCCACAGAGACCCAGGTTCCATTCTGACTACGGGCGCTGTCTGTGTGGAGTTTGTACGTTATCCCCGTGACCTGCGTGGGTTTTCACCGGGCGCTCCGGTTTCCCCACGCACTCCAAAGACGGGCAGGTTTGTAGGTTAATTGGCTTAGTATAATTGTAAATTATCGCAAGTGTGTGTGGCAGAGTGTTAAGGGCCTTACGTGTCCTTGGCACGCAAATTGCGCAACCTCGTGGTCACGTTGAGCCGCGACGGTCCCGCGCGATTTCATGCGTACGCACAGCCGTCTGGAGCGCGTGACGTCATTTGAAGATGGACACAAAGCTGGAGTAACTCAGCGGGACAGGCAGCAGCTGGTCAGCACGGACTCGGTGGGCCGAAGGGCCTGTTTCCATGCTGTATCTCTACAGTCTGAAGTTGTGATTGAAGAGAATCTCTGACACATGCTCGACATAGATTAGGTAGAATATTTTACCCAGTGTGGAAATGTCAAATACTAGAGAGCATAGAAAGACACATTAACACCATCCTACACACTAGTGACAATGTGTTATTTGTACTGAAGCCAATTAGCCTGCAAACCTGTACGTCTTGGGAGTGTGGGAGGAAACCGGAGCACCCGGGGAAAACCCACGCAGGTCACGGGGAGCACGTACAAACTCCATACAGACAGCACCCATAGCCAGGATCGAACCCAAGTCTCTGACGCTGTGAGGCAGCAACTCTACAGCTGCGGCACTGTGCTGCCCTGAGGATAAGACGTGTCGAGATAAGTGTTCAGTTAGACTTTCGACTGGATTTATAGGGCCAGAGTTAAAGCCATCGAGTCATTTCGCACGGAAACGGTCCCTCCAGCCGGCCAAGATACCCCATCCCAGCTATTCAAATTTGCCCACATTTGGCCCATACCCCTTCAACCCTCTCCTCTCCATACACGTACCTGTCCAAACGTCTTCCATTGCCTCATCCACTTCCTCTGGTGCTCGTCACCATAAATGTAACACCCTCTGTGTGAAATAATTGGCCCTCAGGTTCTTACTAAATATTTCCCTTCCCCTCTCAGCTGAATCCTCCGCCCTATCGTTCTTGATCCCTCTGTCCAGGACAAGACTGTCATATGCTGAGAGAATGGAGCAGCTGGGCTTGTACACTCTGGAGTTTAGAAGGATGAGAGGATATCTCATTGAAACATATGATTGTTAAATGCGTGGACACGCTAGAGGCAGGAAACATGTTCCCGATGTTGGGGGGAGTCCAGAACCAGGGGCCACAGTTTAGGAATAAGGAGTAAGCCATTTAGAACGGAGACGAGGAAACACTTTTTCTCACAGAGAGTGGTGAGTCTGTGGAATTCTCTGCCTCAGGGGGCAGTGGAGGCCGATTCTCCAGATGCTTTCAAGAGAGAGTTAAAGGTAGCGGAGTCAGGGGATATGGGGAGAAGGCAGGAACGGGGTACTGATTGGGGATGATCAGCCATGATCACATTGAATGGCGGTGCTGGCTCGAAGGGCCAAATGGCTTACTCCTGCACCTATTGTCTATTGCCTATTGTCATAAGACTTCACCCTTTTAAAGTGGGGGAGGAGGGAATAATATCAAACGACACAGCCAGTATCTTCCTAGCCTCACTTAACCAATTTCCCAACATAATATCTAAAGACCTTAATTGTCCCACAATCAAATGCCTCTCTGATTATCTCGTCTTCATTATCTTGTGAAAATGAATTATTCTAAGCTCCTAACTTGCCTGCGGTTTGTGAATTTTGATCCGGCATCTTCTATTTCTCTGTTCGTTAGCCAAGTAAAATGTTTTGCTAACTGCAAACTCAATGTATCTTTCAGTGATGTAAGTGTAGCTTTACAACATGTTTGGGTTGATTAGATCAATTACGCTTTGCTCAACTTTGGCAAAATGCAAGGGTTACCTTTGTGAGAATGTGTCGTGAAATGATTTGCGAGTTGATTAATAAATTGTAGGGTAATTTGTTTTTGGATTTGGCTGCAATTATCTTTGCAGCAACGAGAACGGCAAGAGGCCGCAGATGCTGGAATCTGGAGCAAAACACAGAGTGCAGGAAGAACTGAATAGGTCAGGCAGCAAGTCTGGAAGAAAGATTACAAACCAAAACATCGCCTATCCATAACATGAACCTGGTGCAAACAGGTGACCAATGTGGACTCGGTGGGCTCTTGTAATTTTGTCTGGATTAAAGGAAGTGTCGGACCATCAGTTAGAAACATAGAAACTAGGTGTGGGAGTAGGCCATTCGGCCCTTCGAGCCTGCACCGCCATTCAATATGATCATGGCTGATCATCCAACTCAGTATCCCATACCTGCCTTCTCTCCATACCCTCAGATCCCCTTAGCCGCAAGGGCCAGATTCAATATGATCATGGCTGATCATCCAAAATCAGTACCCCGTTCCTGCTTTCTCCCCACATCCCTTGATTCTGTTGGTCCTAAGAGCTAAATCTAGCTCTCTCTTGAAAACATCCAGTGAATTGGCCTCCACTTTGGCAGAGAATTCTGTGGCAGAGAATTCCACAACTCTCTGGGTGAAAAGATCTTTCCTCATCTCGGTCCTAAATGGCCTACCCCTTATTCTTAAACTGTGATCCCTGGTTCTGGACTCCCCCAACATTGGGAACATGTTTCCTGCATCTAGCCTGCCCAATCCCTTAAGAATGTTGTATGTTTCTATAAGATTCCCTCTCATCCTTCTAAATTCTAGTGGATACATGCCCAGTCGGCCCAATCTTGCTGGAAAATCGATGGTGGAGCTGAATTTTACTGAACTGTAGGGAAAAAAAGAATGTCACTGTACATTTGCATATATGATAATAAAGAACATGAACCATTGACCCACTGGTGAGCATTTCATGAATGACAAAGGCCTTTGTCCTCTTGGTTGGGGATTAGCTTGAGTCATCTTAGGAAGGTCAAGAGGAAGTCAATGATGCTGTGGTTTGGATGGAGATTTCAATCCACAAACACAAGCATAAATGCATGTTTAGAACAAGCTAAAATCCAATTTTAAGTAAAAACCTCTCTTCCCCTTGCCTTCCCTGCTGTGCACCCATTTCTCCCCCTATCCTGTTCCCCAGCCCCTTCCCCTGTATCCCGCCCTCTGGCTTTAAAATTCTCTCCTCTTCTCTCATTATCCGACACCCTTTTTTTCTCCTTTTCATCTCCAGCCGGCGTCCATGCACCGTCAAGATCAGTCCCCTCCTCACCTGTATCCACCAATCACACTCCAGGCTTTGTCCCGCCCCAAAGATGGACGCAAAACACTGGAGTAACTCAGCGGGACAGGCAGCATCTCTGGAGTAACTCAGCGGGACAGGCAGAAAAGGAATAGGTGACATTTCGGGTCGAGACCCTTCTTCAGACCTGTGCCCACCAAGCTTTTCCCCCCCTTCTACAATCAGCCCGATGAAGGGTGATGACCCTCCGTTTCTTCTTCCTCCTGTCCGGCCATCTTCCATATCACGCCTTTCCGGTCGGTCAGTGATGGTTGACGGTCGGTGGTTGTAGAATTGGCTACTTCAGTCAGTCACTGCGGTACATTCCTGTCGTCAGCGTTGCCCGGTATGCGCCATGTGGAGGCTTCTGCTTGCATCCTATTCCCTCCGCTGATACTGCTGGACCCGTTCAGTTCCTACGACACTTTGCGTTCATTTTCAAAATCTTATCACCAAGTATCATAGTGCTGGCAAAAAAAAAAAGTTCAGTGCAGGAAGGAACCGCAGATGCGGGTTTAAACTGAAGATAAGACACAAAAAGCTGATGTAACTCAGCGGGTCAGGCAGCATCTCAGGAGAGAAGGAATAGGTGACGTTTCGGGCTGAGAGGTCTGAAGAAGGGTCTCAACCCAAAAAATCACCCACTCCTTTTCTCAGATGCTGTCTGACGGAGTTACTGCAGCTTTTTGTGCCTATCCTCCAAAATAAAAGTTAGTTGGATGGAAATGGGTTAATATACGTGGTTTAAGTCTTCTATATCAGGCTGTTTAGTTATATAAAATATCATTCCAACGTGATCCAAAGATCGTGCTGTAATAACATATTTGAATGTTTTTCTTTGAAAACAAAGCAGGTAAAAGGAAACTAAGTTCACCCTTGTTCACGAATAGCTATAATATTTTTAATATGAGTCATGAGTTTATCATCTGCAGCCCGACTGAAAGCTCACAAAATTATATTACATCAAAACCAAAAATGGAATTTAAACTGCTAGTGAACATTCCCTTATTTTGATATTTAATATCTGTTTCAAATAGAGTTTTAGGTGCGACAGTTTTATGTAGCATAAGCGTCTTTTATTTCAATTAATAAGACTTTCTGAAGCCTTGTAATGAATAGACACCTAATGGGGCAGAGGGAAGTACTAGTGGCTGGGTAAGTAGGGTCTGGGGTGGACAGGGCGGGCAGGGAAGCAAATTTGCAAATTGGAGCGGAGAAAAAGAGAATATATTCTCACAATGTAATTTTTTATTATTTTGATTTTAGAGACACAGTGCAGAAACAGGCCCTTCAGCCCACTGAGTCTGTGCCAACCAGCGATCCCCGCACATTAACACAAGCCTACACATTCGAGGGACAATTTTATATTTCTACCAAGCCAATTAACGTACAAACGAGCGTGGGAGGGAACCGAAGATCTCGGGGAAAACTCTTGTGGTCACGGGGAGAACGTGCAAACTCCTTACAGACAGCACCCGTGGTCAGGATCGAACCCGAGTCTCTGGCGCTGGAAGGCAGCGACTCTACCGCTGCGCCACTGTGCCGCCCCTAAATTCTAAAGGGTAGAAAGATGAACGTAAAAACACTGCCCATGGATGTTCAATCAATGAGGGACGCGAGGTAAATTTTCAAACTCAACTTTAAAATTCGCATTCTCCCATTCAAAGGCAACTCTGTGGCGCAGCGGTAGAGTTGCTGCCTCACAGCGCCAGAGATCTGGGTTCGATCCTGACAGCGGGTGCTGTCTGAACGGAGTTTGCATGTTCTCGCCATGACCGCATGACTCCAAAGGCGTGCAGGTTTGTAGGTTAATTGGCTTCTGTAAATTGTCTCCAGTGTGTAGGATAGAACTAAGATATGGGTGATTATTGGTAGGCACTGATTCAGGTGATTAGGTTAACCTGGTATTGTGATCAGCACGGGTATTGTGGGCCGAAGGGCCTGTTCATGTGTTGTATTGTTCTATATTTACATTTCCGGATCAGGACTCCTGGACAGAATGGGACCTGAATGCACAACCTTGGGCTCAGAGAGATACGGTATGGAAACAGGCCCTTCGGCCCACCGAGTCCACGCCAACCATCGATCATCCTTCCACACTTGTTCGATGCTATCCCACTTTTGCATCCGCTCCCTACACACTAGGGCAAAATTTATGAAGTCAATTAACCTACAAACCCTTCACCTCTTTGGGATGTGGGAGGAAGCCGGAGCACCCGGAGATCTCTCCACACAGGCCCAAGGTCAGGATCGAACCCGGGTCTCTGGCGCTGTGAGGCAGCAGCTCTACCAGCTGCACTACCGTGCCGCACTTTAACTCAGTAATATCTCCAGCCACAGCCTATATCGGTGAACAGTGTACAAGTTAACACACAGATAGAGATGTCTTTAAAAGATGATCATTGTGGTTACATTTAGTCATCAAGTTCTTAGACACAACAAGGATACAACTTCCTGTGCTGTAGGCAGAAGACGATATCCTTTGTGCAAAACTGTCAGTGTGTTGAAACCCATTTTCAATTTGGTCTCTAAGTTTTTGCTGTAAATCTTAGTGTGTGATAGACAATCTACGATGACTAATTGCCCATATAATTGTCATCACCAGGTCTTAATTCCTTCTCTCTTTGAATAAACAAAGCATATAACTCTCCGGCAATGTAGTGTGTAATGTTTCCTGCTGTTTACAATAGACTGAAGGAACTCCTAAATCAAACGCAATACAGGATAAGACCACATTCGAATTTTATTATGTTTTTAAAAAATATATACTGCAAGATTTTAAATAAAGAAAGACAGGGTTCCTAATATTATTTCTTAAAATGCTTGCTGTTGACTTTTGATCTGCATCAATCCTGACCGTCACAACTGGGCTTTATTGGCGAGAATGATGGGGAGGTGCAGACTTGTTATTCTAAAATGCAAAGCACACAAGCAGTCTGATACACATAGAAAGTAACGAACGTGGGAGCAGTGAATGTTTTTGTTGGTTTTCACAGTTAAAGCAGGTCTCTGTGGGAAGTGGCATATCAAAGGAGAGGCATAATGAAAGACTGAAAGCTTTCTGCTTTAGAACACTTGGTCTTTCGGTCATGGGAATGGGGAGGATAGTAAATGAACTGGGAAGATGTGAGAAGTGACATGGTGAACAGCCACAGACGATCCGTGGGAGGTCAGAGAAATGTACCATTAGCCCAGTCTGCAAGGGAGGTGTTGATGAGTTCAGTTTTCACTGATATGCCTCGAGTCGCTTCTGAAGAATTAGCCGGCTGTTCATTGTGTTCGTGCCTTTACAATGATAAGTGAGCAACTCCCTTTGCTACTTAAAAGTGTTGTCAATTTGTTTCTGGCAACGCTTCAAGTATGAAAGTCCAGACCGAGATTACTTCAAATGCAGCAACAAAAAAAAAATGTTCAATTGTAGAACAATGATTGTGTTCCGAGTACCCTTTTGGTATCACACAGCACGGAAACAGGACCTGCGGCCCAACCTGCCCGTGCCCACCAAGATGGCCTGCAGTAACTCAGCGGGTCAGGCAGCATCTCTGGAGAACAGGAACAAGTGACAGCTTCCGGTCAAGACCCTTCTTCGAACGGTTCAGAACAGAAGTTCTGATTCTATTTAATTTCTCATCAACAGCAACCTGTGGTATCTCAGCTGCACGGAGGCGGAGAGGAGAGCTCTTCAGCGGGTCGTCCACAGAGCACAGAAGATAATTGGGACCCAGCTACCAGCCTTGGATGGCATCTACAATACACGGTGCCTCAGGAAGGCCATCAACATCCACACCCTTGCGATAGTCTGTTTGAACTTCTACCTTCCGGCAGATGTTACAAGGCCTTCTACGCCCGCACCTCCAGACTTAGGAACAGCTTCATCCCCAGAGCTATAGCTGCTCTGAACCGGCCCTGCTGAGTGCCCCCCCCCCCATCCCCATGAACCGTCTCCCTCGGATGGTCACATCGTACATCGACCCGGCACAGACCTATTTGCACTTTATACTGTTTTAACTGTGTTTTTTTATAATCTTGTTTCTCTGGGTGTCTAAATTTTTTAGCTAATTAAGTTATGACATCGGATGGAAGCTGCATTCCAAATCTTGTTGTATCTCTGTGCAATGACAATAAAAGATATTATTATTATAATATTACCTTCCAGCATATTTTCACAAGGTCCAGGTTGTCTCAAACTTTAGCATGGTTAAACAATATATAAACAGGTGTTGAACGCATTTTGCTTTACAGGCAGAGGTTTTAACTGAAAGGGTTAATGGAAATCCTTGCTTTTCAGTGTTAAGTACAGGATTTCTAAGAGATTTTATTGTATTCATTCAGATAAATGTGGGCAATGTCTTTGCTACTTCCACTGACGTTTCAAGGGACCAATAAGAATCATAAGTTCTAGGAGCAGAATTAGGCCATTTGGCCCATCAAGTCTACTCCACCATTCATTCAAGGCTGATCTATCTTTCCCTCTCAACTCCATTCTCCTGACTTTGGCCCACACCCGTACTAATCGAGAATCTATCAATCGCCTCCTTAAAAATATCAATTGACGGCCTCCACAGCCTTCTGTGGCAATGAATTCATAGAAACATAGAAACATAGAAATTAGGTGCAGGAATAGGCCATTCGGCCCTTCGAGCCTGCACCGCCATTCAATATGATCATGGCTGATCATCCAACAGATGATCCAACAATTCCACAGATTCAACACCCTCTGACTGAAGAAATTCCTTCTCATTTCCTTTTTAAAGGTACGTCAGTTTATTCGGAGGCTCTGGCCTCTGGTCCTGGTGTCGTTTCTAGAGTAGTTTCCACAACTCTCCCAACAATGGAAATATTCTTTCCACATCCACTCTATGAGTGAATCAACCACATTGTTGTGGGTCTGAAGTTTCAAACAGGGCACAGCAGCTAAAGGAAAAGAGATTTCCTTCCTAAAAGGACACTGGTAAACTGGACCAGCTTTTATGACATTGCCTTCGCAATGACAATGGATCTTTTCTTCCCAGATGATTTATGCAATTCAGAGACACAACGCGGACACAGGCCCTTCGGCCCATCAAGCCCATGCCGACCAGCGATCACCCCAAACACCAGCACCAGCACTATCCTACACACCAGGACAATTTACAATCTTTACCAAGGCCAAATTTAACCAACAAACCTGCACGTCTTTGGAGTGTGGGGGAAACCGAAGCACCTGGAGAAAACCCACACAGGTCACGGGGAAAACGTGTGGGAGGAAACCGGAGCATGCAGGCAAAACCCGTAGAATCCGGGGGGGGCAACTCTACCGCTGCGCCACTGTGCCGCACCCAATTAACTTTATATTTGAATTGGATTTCTCCAGCTGCCACAGTGGTATCTACAGTCTAGATCATTAGTTCAAGTATCTTGATTTCCAGCCCATTAAATCGAACCTTAATCCTGTCATGTCCATCCCTCATGGCAGCTGCTGTGAGGCACTTGAAGTGAGCGGTTGCAAGTCTAAGGAAATCTATAAACAGGAGTCAACGGAAGAATCAGTAATTTGATTTCAGCTCCAGCTCAGGGCTCCAAGAATTGGCAATGGAGATTAAAGTTTACTTGATTGCAAGTATTAAATGTTTTAGTATATGTTAAGGACAGGACGCTTCGAATGTTGAGTATCCAATTTTAAAACTGGCAAAGAATATCATGGCGATTTTGCAAAAGAGCTGGTTACATATTAAAAAATTAACTATTGAAAAAAAGGATTAAGAAAGAACTGCAGACGCTGGTAAAATCAAAGGTAGACACAAAATGTTGGAGAAACACAGTGGGGGAGGCAGCAACACAGCAGGTTTCGGGAACCGAAACGTCGCCAATTCCTTCTCTCCATAGATGCTGCCTCACTAGCTGAGTTTCTCCAGCATTTTGTGTCTACCTTCTATTGAAAAAAGGATATTAGAGAAGGGGGAACGTAGACACAAGGAAGTGTAGAAGCTGGTTGATATGTGACCTGGAGTGACTCTGCGGGTCAGGCAGCATCTCTGGAGAACATGGATAGGTGACGTTTCACGTTGAGACCCTTCTTCTCGAAACATCACCTGTCCATATTTCCCAGAGGTGCTGCCAGACCGGCTGAGTTACTGCAGCACTTTGTGTCATGGTCATACAGTTCAGAAACAGGCCCTTTGGCCCAACTTGCCCATGCCGACCACCATGCCCCGTCCACGCTAGTCCCACCTGCCCGGGTTTGGCCCATAATCCCTCTAAACTGCAGTTTCTACTTTTTACTGCAGTTGTACAGGGTTTTGATGAGGCCACACCTGGAGTATTGCGTATAGTTTTGGTCTCCAAATCTGAGGAAAGACATTCTTGCCATAGAGGGGGTACAGAGAAGGTTCACCAGACTGATTCCTGGGATGTCAGGACTTTCATATGAGGTATGACTGGCTAGAATTTAGACGATTGAGGGGAGGATCTTATAAAACTTACAACATTCTTAAGGGGTTGGACAGGCTAGATGCAGGAAGATTGTTCCCGATGTTGGGGAGGTCCAGAACAAGGGGTCACAGTTTATGGATAATGGGGAATTCCTTTCGGACCGAGATGAGGAAAACATTTTTCACACAGAGAGTTGTGAGTCTCTGGAATTCTCTGCCACAGAAGGTAGTTGAGGCCAGTTCATTGGCTATATTTAAGAGGGAGTTAGATGTGGCCCTTGTGGCTAAATGGATCAGGGGGTATGGAGAGAAGGCAGGTGCAGGATACTGAGTTGAATGATCAGCCATGATCATATTGAATGGCGGTGCTGACTCAAAGGGGCAAATGGCCTATTCCTGCACCTATTTTCTATGTTAAACCTGTCCTATCCATGTACCTGCCTAAATGTTTCTTAAACGTTGCAATAGTCCCAGCCTCAACTACCTCCTCTGGCAGCTCGTTCCATACACGCATTGTGTAAAATTGTCCATTTTGTGAATAATCGTGGCTCATGGTTTATACAGTAACGTTCGATGTGCTGATGCCAAATATGGCACACAATATTTGCCCAGCAACCCACTAGTCAAATATTAGACAAACTGCACGAAACAGGTGAAATATCACTTTCTTTAATATATTACATATTTTAGTTTTATAGATGCCACATTATCAGACTAGCCCAGCCCGTGAAATGGGTTTACAAACCGGTCATCATTAACTGGCACTTGCTCGAGCTGACCGTGAGTGATGAGATACTCATTTGATGTGCGAGGCACACACAATACAGCCAGGTATCTATGGGAGCCAAACCATTTTGACCCTCCTCTCTCCAGCCATCCCTGATCATCACACCAAACAACTCCGGCCGGCAAAACATGGAAATCACTTTGAGTAGAAGGGAAGAAACATTATCGTTGACCTTGCCTGAATGCAAGCTAACAATTTAAGACATCACACAGGCTTCTGTGTTTATAGATGAACAAATGCAATTAATTTAGTTTTAGATACAGTGCGGAAACAGGCCCTTCAGCCCACCGAGTCAGTGCTGACCTGCGAACCCTGAACGCCCACACCATCCTACACAAACTAGGGACAATTTAGATTTTTTTTAAACCAAAGTCAATTAACCTACAAACCTGCACGTCTTTAGAGCGTGGGAGGAAACCGGAGCACCCGCCGAAAATCCCGCAGGCCACGGGGAGAAAGTAAAAACTCCGTAGATCGAACCCGCGTCTCCAGCTCCACCCGCTGCGTCACTGTGCATCCCTGGTGGCTCATGGCTTTGCAAAACAAAACTGCAAATGCAACCGCCTTCCTAATGGGCCTGTCCCACTGTACCAGCTAACTCAAGAGTTCTCCCGAGTTTCCCCTGATTCGAACTCGGAGATTTACGGTAATAGCCTCTCGTCGGTACTCGGGGCTCTCGTGGACATTTTTCAACATGTTGAAAAATCTTCACGAGTCTTCCCGAGCTTACCGCGTTTCTCGAGTACCTGCCGTTAGCGTTACGAGCCGCTAAGAGACGTCCCGAGCTCCGACGTACCCGCTCCGTACATTCTACGTTCTTACCACGAGTTTGATTTTTTTTTAAACTCGGGAGAGGTCTTGAATGAACTCGTACAGTGGGACAGGCCCTTTATTGTCAGGCAACAAATGTTCTCACATTCACGGATACAAGCAGATATCTATCGCCCTCTGCTGGCTGAGTTAGCAATTGGATTCTACTTTGATGATACGCCACTTGCCCACCCCAGTCAATGCCAATACCTCTTCTATCACCAGCCCACACTATCCCAGCATGGTGGGCTCTTCAGCATGGCATCCTAAACATTTATGTGATTGAATTACATTGAAATATTGTGTTTAGAGATACCGCAAGGAAACAGCCCCTTCGGCCCACCGGGTCCATAAAGACCATCATGGATTACCCATTCACACAAATTCTATGCTATCCCACTTTCCCCTTACACTAGGGACAATTTACAGAGGGCCAATTAACCTACACACCTGTCCTGTTTGGGACGCGGGAGGAAACCGGAGCACCCGGATGAAACTGACGCGGTCACAGGGAGAACCTGCAAACTCTGCACAGACAGCACGCATAATCAGGATTGAACCCGGGTCTCCGGTGCTGTGAGGCAGCAGTTCTACTAGCTGTTAAATTAAAAGACGATGTTACCGTTGTCCATTAACTTAATTCCGTGCGAGCTCTTTTTTTATGCCCTGGTCACAAGAATGAAATTTTAAATGTTGGTAAAGTTTTGATATGGCGATAGTGAAGGGCATTTTAATTCTGATATAAAACGATGTGTTTCAGGCTTGTTCTGTTCTGTAGGTCTTTGGTGGCGGCTGCAGAGTTTGTGGTGTGATTACTAGTTCAGGGATGACATTTAACCTCAGCAACTCGTGACTGTTGCGTCCAAACCCGATCGCTTGGTGATGTTCAACTTATTCACCTCCTCAGCGCAAGTTGGATGGATTCCCACTGTGGATGCCAGCTGAGAGTAGGTGGCATTGCACCTGAAAGCAAGCACACACAGGTTAAACCCTGAAGGCACAAGGGACTGCAGATGCTGGAACCTTGTGCAGACCGAACACAAAGTGCTGGAGTAACTCAGCAGGTCAGGCAGCGTCTGTAGAGGACGTGGATAGGCGACCTTTTTCACTCAAAACCAATTGTCACAAGTACCCAGTTACAATGTAAAGCTTTGTTTTGCTACTATCCAAATTGATCAGATACACCAAAGATAAAATAGATACCACTTAGGTCTGAAGAAGGGTTCCTACCCGAAATGTCACCTATTCCTTTTCTCCAGAGATGCTGCCTGATCAGTTGAGTTACTCCAGCATTTTGTGTCTATTACACATGCAATCAGTTCAAACTCAAGTACAATAGATGAAGCAAAGGGAAAGATTCAGAGAGCAGATTATAATTCTAAAGGGCCTGTCCCACTTACGTGATTTATTCGGCGACTTGCCGGCACCCGTCATAGTTGCAGCAGGTAGCCAAAAATGTTCAACATGTTGAAAATCCAGCGGCGACCAGAAAAAGGTACGACTCTTTGGGCGACTACTCACGACCAAACGGGCGCCACCCTGTGACACATCGACACGTGACGCCTGTATGGTCGTGCGTAGTCGCCCAAACAGTCGTACCTTTTTCTGGTTGCCGCTGGATTTCCAACATTTTGAAAGTTTTCAGCCACCTGCTGCTACTATGACGGGTGCCAGCAGTCGCCGAAAATGTTGCATACGTGGAACAGGCCCTTAAGCCTTGTAACGTATCAGTTCCATAGACAAAGTCCAATGTCCTAAATGATGTAGTAGTGAATCAAACAGTTCCCTAGCTTGGAGGCAGAGAGCTTTTAGAACCATCGCTAGGCTAACAAGACTATCTTGCAATGAATCAGTGAACAGCCCTTGCAGGGAACATTGCAAACGTATAATTATCAATGACTCATGAGTGACAGTTGAGGATTGCTCCTTAGGAACGACTTATTTGATGATTATAAGGTAAGACGGTTCCACCACATCTCTACTGGAAGGCGAAAATAAAAGGTATGGTGAAATAGTGTTTAATTTACTGGATTAGCGCTGAAAGGTCAGGACCTCAGTTCAAATACCACCACAGTAATTATTAAATTCAAAAGAGTGAATAAAGCTAATATTGAAACCACACTGACAAACTGCAGATTGATGTCAACACCCAGCTGGGTTAATGGTGTCTTCAGGAGCGGAAACTTCACTCATGACGTTCAAACCGCTCCCATCCTCGTTCCCCACTTGACCAAAACAAGCCAGGCAATGTGAAGGAAGGAACTGCAGATGCTGTTTTCAACCAAAGATAGACACAAACAGCTGGAGTAACTCAGCTGGTCAAACAGCTGGAGAAAATAAATAGATGCCGTTTCTGGTTGAGACCCTTCTACAAACTTTTTTAACCACTCCTATAATCAGCGTGTAGACATTTTGAGTTACAACATATCTAGAATGCTGTAACATGAAGAATCGTAGAGAAAAAGATCTTCCAACCCCCCCCCCCCCCCCCCCCCCCGCACTGCATCAGTCTGCAGAAGGGTCTTAACCTGAAACCTCACCTGTCCTTGACCTCCCGAGATATTGCCTGACCCAAAGTGATGGGAGTAACACAGCAGGTCAGGCAGCATCTATGGAGAAAATGGATGGGTGACGCTTCAGGTCAGGACCCTTCTTCAGTCCTGACCTGAAACGTCACCCACCCTTTTTCACCAGAGATGCTGCCTGACCTGCTGAGTTACTCCAGCACTTTGTGTTCTATGAAAGGTTCCAGTTTCTGCAGTTTTTTGCGTCTCCATAGGAAAAAATGTTGCTTTGTCAATCCAGCTTTAGTTTACAAATCCTTTCATTTGTATCGGGCCTGGCCCCATTTTTGCCTGCCTTCCCTTTCATTTCTCTTTCATTTGTATGGGCTGGCTCGTTATAAAGGTTACAATGCTGGCAACACATTACGCAGACAGCGTGGCAAAACTGCCCGATTGGCCCAATTAATTTCACCCAGCTGAGAATTTCCCTTTGTTCCATCCTTTGTTCTCCCCGCCTTCTCTGCTACCTGGACTAACCTGTTTCTCTCTTTGTCTCTGTCCATGAATGTTGCCTGACCTGCCGAGTTAGTCCAGCATTTTCAGATTTGATTTCAGGTTTTCCGCATCTGCAGTTTTGTTTTTGATTTTCAGTTCCTTTGCGCGAAAAAAACCAGTCCTACCTAGCTGTGGTAAACTTAATTGAGATTCTACGGGGCTTGTAGGAATGCAATAAATCACAATGCGTTGGAAATCTGACCTTCCGAGTCAAGAAAATAAAAAGGTAAATATTAAATTGTAGAAACAAAGAACTGCAGGTGCTGGTTAATACCAACGGGACACAAAGCGCTGGAGGAACTCAGCAACTAAAACACTGAGTTCAACTTTCTTTCCCTCGCCTCCACAATCAGTCTGAAGAAGGGTCTCAACCTGAAACTTCACCCTCTGCATGTTCCCCAGAGATAGACACAAGGTGCTGGAGTAACTCAGCGGGTCAGGCAGCGTCTCTGGAGAAAGGCGATGGGTGACGTTTCGGGCTGGGACCCTTCTTCTCCAGAGATTCTGCCTGACCCGCTGACTTAATTCCAGTACTTTGAGTACTTTGTTCTTTTTTCAGACAAGTGCTATTAGTTCTTAAAAATCCAAGTCCATTAACAGGGATGTAGAATTCAGTAGAAGTGTGTAGAAACAAGGAACTGCAGATGCTGGTTTACACAAAAGGACACAAAGTGCTGGAGTAACTCAGCGAGTCAGGCAGCAAGTATGGAGAACATGGATAGGTGGCGTTTCAGGTCGGGACCCTTCTTCAGACTGATTGTGGGGGTGGGGGGAGTAGAATTCAGTATTCTGAGCTTTCGCTACATTTAATATCAAAGGAGGAAAACAAATTGTGAATTTACTTCATTCCAAGTGCAAATCCTTGAACGACCTCGCCGGCATTTGGTCCGATGAAATGAAGCCCAAGAATGGTTTGGTCACCTTCACGCAAGCAAACAATCTTGATGTAGCACTGAGCGGCTTCTCGTTCAGCTACCGTGTACTCCAGCGGCTTGTAGTGTGCATGGTAGATCTAATCACAGAAATAAATCAAAGCAGGAGAGGTTACTGTCAAACTATGTCTTCAAACGCACATATCTGCGTGGGTGTAGAAAGGTTTAGTGAACAAGTGTGCACGTATCATATTATATGTGTAGGAAGGAACTGCAGGTGCTAGTTTATACTGAAGATAGACACAAAATGCTGGAGTAACTCGGCGGGTCAGGCTCCATCTCTGAAGAAAAGGGATAGGTGACATTTCGGTCTGAAAGGTAGAGAAGCCCAGAACAAAATAGAGCTGCCGATAGATGCCCTGAAGAAGGGTGGAGTCCTTATTATGGTATTATGGTTCAATGTTATAAATATATATGCATGTGTAGGGTGTGTGTGTACACAATAGTATATTGTAAACAATAGTAAACACAGCTGTCATTTCTACATGGTGAAGCCAAAATGTATAAAAATACTCTTTAATAAAATCTAACAATGTGCACTTTAACCTAATGTGATTTTTTAAATTACAAAACTCAAATTGTGGAGTACAGATGCAAATAAATAAAAGATGGGTCTTTGTCCCAAACATTATGGAGGGCACTGTAGCTCTTACCATTGTAGCTCACTGTTGCATTGTGGACAAAGCCCAAAGCCCTCAATGAGGCCTCATTTCACCTTCAGTGAGGTGAAGTCAACAGCATCCGAGCTTATAGACGGACTGGATTTAAGGAGAGTCTAAAGCAGGGTCTCAATCCAAAAAGTCACCTATTCCGTTTCTCCAGAGATGCTGCCCAACTCGCTGAATAACTCCAGCATTTTGTGTCTATCTAGCTTTAAGGAATTCAACACAAAAGAACAGTGATTGATGGTATTCCAAGGTTGCATCCGTGCACACAATGAACTTGCTATTTTAAGATTAGTTCTGCACAGCCTCTCAACTGTGTGGAAATGTAAACAATTTAATTACCATCAAAAGATCAGAGGCGGTAATTATAGCTATAATATTCAGAAAGGAAGCTAGCTTGAATTTAAAAATAGAAACAAGAAGCTGTGTGTCCGTGTGTGTGTGTGTCTGTGTGTGCGAGTGCGTGTCTGTGTGCGTGTCTGTGTCTGTGTGTGCGAGTGCGTGTCTGTGTGGGTGCGCGAGCATGTGTGTGTGTGCGTGTGCGTGAGCGTGCGTGTCTGACAGCCAATAATAATTAGACTCTTTGCAATTTTTTATGTTGCAACATATAGGTAATTGCATGAGATAATTAGAGGCTGTTTTAGTTCAAAATGTATTCCATTTGTTTTTGAAAAACAGACAATTAAAATATGGGAAGCATCTAGTTTGTCTGGGTCTAATAAAATGTAGCACAACCATAAAATAATAGTTTATTTCCCAGTGTTTAGGAATCAAAAATGAGAGGGCTTAGATTGAAGGTGAGAAGGGAAAGATTGAAGAGGAAACTGAAGGGTGATTTTTCCACACAGAGGGTGGTGGGTATTTGGATGGAGCTGCTGGAGGAAGTAGTTGAGGCAGGGACTATAACAATATTTTAAAGTCATTGGGTATAGATGCTTGGATTGAAAAGGTTTAGAGGGATATGGGTCAAACTGAGGCTTAGAAGGGGATTTGGTTGGCATGGATGAGCTGGGCCGAAGGGCCTATTTCCGTTCTGTGTGGCTCTATAACTTCGAAAGGTGAGCGTGAGTTTGAGTTTAGTTTAATGTCACGTGTACAGTGAAAAGCCTTTGTTGCGTGACAATACATGTTTACAATCAAGCCATCCATACAGTACAGATACATATCCAGGTTTACATGCAATAGCTAACCAGAAAAACATTATGTTTAGAAAAATAAATAAATGTTCAGCCTGAACATATTGAGACCTGCGTGGTCCAAATATTTCATGGACAATTAGGTCCATTTGCTCAATTACAGGGATCTGAAAATCCGGCTTGATTGGATAGAGCATGGTTCCGATGGATCGGACGCAGCCTGCAGCAGCACGGAGCGGTGGAGGACAGACACCGGCATCACTGGCCGGGCCGACCCCTGCAACTCACACCCAGGCAACAGGCCCTTACGGCCAAGTTCACACTCTGAACTTGAATGGTACAACACAGCCCTGAATTGCGGCGACTCTTGTGCACTGCCTCAGTAGAATCCACTGTACTTACATTCTTGGACTTCTGTATAGTTGTGCCTAATGTTGCCACTGAACTATCTGCAAAAACAGAATCTGGCTGTACCTTTAGACATGTAGCATGGAAACAGGCCCTTCCTTCGTCCCACCGAATCCACGCCGACCAGCGATCACCTCGTACACTGACACTACCCGACACACTCGGGATAATTTACAGAAGCAAATTAACCTACAAACCTGCACGCCTTTGCAGTGTGGGAGGAAATTGGAACATCTGGAGAAAACCCACATGGTCACAGGGAGAACGTACAAACTTCATACAGACAGCACCCGTAGTAAGGATCAAACCTGGGTCTCCTGCGCTGTGCGGCAGCAACTGTACCGCTGCGCCACTGTGCCAACCTAAATATGGCAATAAAGTACTATTGAACCGTTCATCTTAAACCTATGCTTTCACGTTTTGGGGAAGTTTGTGGTTTATTCACCTTATATTATAAACCTTTATAAACTCAGCTCTCAGCCTCCTCCGCTGTTTGTGGGAACTGGCTGTGAGCCCAGTGACTGCTACATTTACTGCATCATAATGCTGCAGCTGGAAATGACCAGAGACTTGGAAGGCACGTCCTTCATCTAAACCACTGGCAAGATGGTGTTTACCAGTGTACCAACGCCTAGCTGGCACAGGTCCACGGTACGAACTTGCCCACCATTCCTCTACACCCCCGTCAGCCTCATTCAGCGAACCCACAAGTATGTCTGACTCATGGAACAGAAACATTACGCTGCCACAGAGTCGCTGCTCCTTTTAGACCGACGCTTTGTCCGGCATCTAATTGCTCATAATCCTCACCTGCAAAAACTCAGCATGCCATGCAGCGCAGAAATAAGAGAATGCCATTTCCTGGCTTTTATTAGCCAGTGGAAAAATAATAATGCCTTCCTCGCCGAATGAAAGAGATAAAGGCAACAACTGGAATTCCTTTCTAGCTCACTCATTTTAACACACTGTAGTACTACGGCCTGTGTTATGGTTGATGCACCATACCAGGCTGCCAGCAATTTTAGCTCAAAGACATTTAAAAATAAAAAGACCGTTATTTTTTGTAATCCTGTGGGAGAATTAACTTTGTCACTGTGTTTCTGAAACACTCTTACCCTTCTCTTTTCCCCATTGTTTTTATGAGACGATTTTCTCAAACACCTCTTCCCGCATCCCAAAGACATGCAGGTTAATTGGTCTTTCTCAATTGCCCCTGGAGTGTAGAAAGTGGATGTGAAAGTGGGATAACGTAGAGGTTGTGTGAACGTGCGATCAAGGGTGGACGCGGACTCGGTGGACCGCAGGGCCTGTGTCCATGCCCTATCTCTAAACCAAACGACCTGTAGCGAGTGATACATACCAACGCAAGCTGTTTGGCCTTCAGAGTGGGTTGCAAGAATAAATGAGCCAGGCTGGGACTGGCAGACCTCTCCGTGGCGGCTGCATTTGTGCTACTTACCTCTATCTTGTCCTCCCCATGTCGACGCACGGCCTCCTCTTCAGTCAAGCCCACACATCCATACTCCAGCGGTGTAAAAACTGTGGTAGCAACCTAAATACATAAACATCTTTAAGAAAGAACTGCAGATGCTGTAAAAATCAAAGGTGGACAAAAATGCTGGAGAAACTCAGCGGGTGAGGCAGCATCTATGGAGCGAAGGAATGGGTGACGTTTTGGGTCTGAAGAAGGGTCTTGACCTGAAACACCACCTATTCCTTCGCTCCATAGATGCTGCCTTACCCGCTGAGTTTCTCCAGCATTTTTGTCTACCTTAAATACATAAACAAGTAATTTATCTGGGTATCAGCATCTTAATGGATAAAATGTAAATCCCAAGTCATATTATGGATTACACTTCCAATACTAAGTTTACTGAAATTTCAGATATTTTCAGTCTGAAAAAGGGCCTCGACCTGGAACATCACCTATTTCTTCTTTCCAGAGATGCTGCCTGTCCCGCTGAGTTACTCCAGCATTTTGTGTCTGTCTTCGGTTTAAACCAGCATCCGCAGTTCCTTTCTACAACTCTTAGTATACTACAGTTTTGCATGCAAAATGATAAAATGGAAGTTTAGAAGTTTAGAAACAAAGAACTGCAGATGCTGGTGGAATCCAATGATAGACACAAAGTGCTGGAGTAATGGAGGGGGGTCAGGCAGCATCTTTGGACGAAAGGGATAGGTAACATTTCGGGTCGCGAGACTTCTTCAAAAGAAATCTGGATGATGCGTTTGCAGGCCGATGTAAACAAATCAAGGCAGTAGGCCGCTGGAGGCCCTGCAGCAGCCTGGGGCTTGATTAGATCAGGACACCCTTCTAAGCGGCTGAGCGCATGAATGGGACGTGCCCTGCAGCGGGACAGAGCTGTGGAAGAGATCATCAACGTCACAGGGCCAGGCCGACCCTTGAAATACCGACTCAAGACAACAGCCTTTATGGCCAAGTTAAGACACAACATTTTTAACAACTTTGAAACTTGAATCATACAAAATGGCGGCAAACGTGACGACTCTCTTGTGCTGTCTCAGTGTAATTTACTATTCCTACAGGTAGACAAAAGTGCTGGAGAAACTCAGCGGGTGAGGCAGCATCTATGGAGCGAAGGAAATAGGCAAAGTTTCGGGCTGAAACCGAGGAAATAGGCAACGTTTGGGTTTCGGCCCGAAACGTTGCCTATTTCCTTCGCTCCACAGATGCTGCCGCACCCGCTGAGTTTCTCCAGCACTTTTGTCTACCTTCGATTCTCCAGCATCTGCAGTTCCTTCTTGTACTTGCTATTCCTACACTCTTACACTGGGGTATGATTGTGCTATACACAGTAAGACTTTTACTGAACTGTGTCAAAAAAGTGGATCTTACAGTACATGTGGCAATAAATTGCCATTTCACCACGAGGTTTACTCACATTGTCGTAGTCCATCAGCTGAGTAGATTTGCCAAACAGCCGATGAGCCAGCAGCTTACCCGCCTTGATAGCTGGAGGTGTGAGCTCTGGTCGGCCCTGTTAGAAGAGACACACTCAGCAAAACCTCTTGTCCAAAGCAACACCTAATCATCAGCAATGTAGTACTACAGTAGAGGCAACGATCAAATAACAGAGGGGGCAGGTTTAAGGTGAGAGGAGGAGAAGAGAATAAAGGAGATGTTCGAGGCAAGTTTCTTTGTAAACACACAGAGTGTAATGTTCCTGGACTGCTCTGTTGGGGTAAGTGGTGGGAGCAGTTACATTAGCAATGTTTAAGTGGCATATAGACAGCCACGTGAACAAGCAGAGAATAGAGACACTGATCACACGCAAGTGAATGCGATTAAGTAATTAAGTAAGTTTATCGGCCAAGTATTCACATACAAGGAATTTACCTTGGTGCTCTGCCCACAAGTAACAACATGATATACAGTGACAGTTACGATTAGTATAGATTAACTGCATGGTCGGCGCGCATGTGCGAGCTAAAGAGTGTCAAAGATTACAGGAGAAGGCACGAGAACGGGGTTGAGAGGGAAAAATAGAGCAGCCATGATTAAATGGTGGAGCAGACTCGGTGGGCCGAATGGCCTCAGTCTTATGATTTGTTCCAGCGCTGTATAGTTCTATAGTTCGGACAGGTACACAAATAGGAAATGTTTCGGAAGGATATGGGCCTGACTATCACAGATGGGGTATCTTGGTCTGCGTGGGCAGGTTTGGTCATCTATTCCTTCGCTCCATAGATGCTGCCTCACCCGCAGAGTTTCTCTAGCATCTTTGTCTAGCTTTGATTTTTCCAGCATTTGCAATTATTTCTTACATAAATAATGTAATATTATACATCAAAGCAACAAAAAAAAGCACATTAAACTAACAAAGCACCAGATGTGGGTGTTAATAGGAGGGAGTATTGTTAAAGACATTTGGACAGGTTCATGGATAGGAACGGTTCATAAGTTGTAGAAGCAGAATTAGGCTATTCGACCCATCAAGTCTATTCCACCAACCAAGGCTGATCTATCTTTCCCTCTCTACCCCATTTTCCTGCCTTCTCCCCATTAGCCCTGACACTTGTACGAATCCGAATCTAGCTATCTCCACCATAATGTAAAGATATCCATATAAGATAAATATCCATTGACTTGGTTTGGAAGAATTTAGGCCAAATGTGGGCAGGTTGGACTAGTGTTGATGGGGCATCTTGGTCAGCATGGGCAAGTTGGGCCGAAGGGCCTGGTTCGATACTTTATAACTATAATAACATCACAGACCAACAAAACTAAACCAATTTCCCTCTTTCTAGCTCGACTCTTTCAGGTCTGAGGTTAGATCAGTCCCATAGAAACATAGAAAAATAGGTGCAGGAAACATAGAAACATAGAAAATAGGTGCAGGAGTAGGCCATTCGGCCCTTCGAGCCTGCACCACCATTCAATGTGATCATGGCTGATCATCCAACTCAGTATCCCGTACCTGCCTTCTCTCCATACCCCTGATCCCTTTAGCCACAAGTGCCACATCTAACGCCCTCTTAAATATAGCCAATGAACTGGCCTCAACTACCTTCTGTGGCAGAGAATTCCAGAGACTCACCACTCTCTGTGTAAAGAATGTTTTCCTCATTTCGGTCCTAAAGGAATTCCCCCTTATCCTTAGACTGTGACCCCTTGTTCTGGACTCCCCCAACATCGGGAACAATCTTCCAGCATCTAGCTTGTCCAACCCCTTAAGAATTTTGTAGGTTTCTATAAGATCCCCCCTCAATCTTCTAAATTCCATCGAGTACAAACCGAGTCTATCCAATCTTTCCTCATATGAAAGTCCTGACATCCCAGGAATCAGTCTGGTGAATCTTCTCTGTACCCCCTCTATGGCAAGGATGTCTTTCCTCAGATTTGGAGACCAAAACTGTACGCAGTACTCCAGGTGTGGCCTCACCAAAACCCTGTACAACTGCAGTAGAACCTCCCTGCTCCTATACTCAAATCCTTTCGCTATGAATGCTAACATACCATTTGCTTTCTTCACTGCCTGCTGCACCTGCATGCCTACTTTCAATGACTGGTGTACCATGACACCCAGGTCTCGTTGCATCTCCCCCTTACCTAATCTGCCACCATTCAGATAATAGTCTACCCTCATGTTTTTGCCACCAAAGTGGATAACCTCACATTTATCCACATTGTACTGCATCTGCCATGCATCTGCCCATTCACTCAGCCTATCCAAATCACCCTGCACCCTGGAGTAGGCTATTCGGCCCTTCGAGCCTGCACCGCCATTCAATATGATCATGGCTGATCATCCAACTCAGTATCCCGTACCTGCCTTCTCTCCATACCCCCTGATCCCTTTAGCCACAAGTATGGTATGTTAGCATTCATAGCGAAAGGATTTGAGTATAGGAGCAGGGAGGTTCTACTGCAGTTGTACAGGGTTTTGGTGAGGCCACACCTGGAGTATTGCGTACAGTTTTGGTCTCCAAATCTGAGGAAAGACATCCTTGCCATAGAGGGGGTACAGAGAAGATTCACCAAACTGATTCCTGGGATGTCAGGACTTTCATATGAGGAAAGATTGGATAGATTCGGCTTGTACTCGCTGGAATTTAGAAGATTGAGGGGGGATCTCATAGAAACTTACAAAATTCTTAAGGGTTTGGACAAGCTAGATGCTGGAAGATTGTTCCCGATGTTGGGGGAGTCCAGAACAAGGGGCCACAGTCTAAGGATAAGGGGGAATTCCTTTAGGACCGAGATGAGGAAAACATTCTTTACACAGAGAGTGGTGAGTCTCTGGAATTCTCTGCCACAGAAGGTAGTTGAGGCCAGTTCATTGGCTATATTTAAGAGGGCGTTAGATGTGGCACTTGTGGCTAAAGGGATCAGAGGGTATGGAGAGAAGACAGGTACGGGATACTGAGTTGGATGATCAGCCATGATCATATTGAATGGCGGTGCAGGTCGAAGGTCCGAATGGCCTACTCCTGCACCTATTTTTCTATGTTTCTAAGTGCCACATCCAACTCCCTCTTGAATATAGCCAATGAACTGGCCTCAACGAATCTTTCCTCAGATTTGGAGACCAAAACTGTACACAATACTCAAGGTGTGGTCTCACCAAAACCCTGTACAACTGCAGTACAACCTCCCTGCTCCTATACTCTGCTCTCAAGTCCCACCTCTGCTATATCTCCAATTGCATAAATATGTCGAGCAGAGGTTTCTTCACCATCACCAACCACCACCTTCCTGGTTTCCGGGTTAATCCTGACCTCCGCCTTGTCCAGGCACAGGCCTTGTGTTTCGGGTGTTCGACCTGGAAGAAATAGGGAAGATGAATATGTAATTTTTAAAGCGACATTCAGCTGCCGTGCACAAGTGGCTTTTATACCTTGCATTACATGCAAAAAGATTTTGCAGACAAGCAACGTGTCAGACAAATTTGGATCTCATACTTTACCAGCCACAAACTGACTTGGAGGCAAATGTTTAGGCAGCTGGATTTACACATTCAGAGGAGTCTTTTCCGAGATATATCAAAAACCATGTTCATAAAGATGTGCAGAAATTAATTAAAATGTCAAGGCACAATCTGTCTGGCTTCAGGCTTGCTCAGAAATTCCAGTCATTCTCAATCCTGTCTGACTTTAGCCTCCAAGTCACTAACGTGCATCTTTTCTGCTGGTAGACATACCAAGTTCATGTGCCAAAACAGAACCTTCCACAACACAATTAGTTCCTTCAACCAAGAGACTGCCAGGTCCACCTTCATGGTGTGTTGCATCGGGAAGGCTGGCAACATCATCAAGGGTGCCTGCCACCCTGGCCATTCCCTGTTCATCTTTCTACCTTCTGGGAGAAGATGCCTGAAAGCTCAGAGATTCAGACTTAAGATCCAGTGCAGATGTTCAGCCTTTGTGGGGGGGGGGGGGGGGGGGTGAGGGGGGGGGCACAGGGGCACAGCTGGTAGACCCGGCTTTGATTCTGACCACGGGTGCTGCCTGTCTGCGCAGAGTTTGCACGTTCTCCCTGTCACCGCTCATGTTTCCTCCGGGTGCTCCGGGTCCTCCCACATCCCAAAGGTGTGCAATTCATCGTCACCACAAAACTATTGCTGATTGAACTTGTCGAGAACGTGTTTGTGACTTTCATACCATGTTTGTGAAAGATTAGCTACATTCACACACCAAAATCAACCGCTTCTTGCAGTTTACATTGTGGATGAACATTATCTGCTTCAATGGGTGCACTTCAAAAGGATGAGATATTTCATAATCTACATTTTTCTTTGATATGGAATATGTCCAGGAACAAAAAGCAGCAGAGTTGAGCAAAGTGCGTGGACTTCTCCGGGCTAGAAGTTAGTTCGTTCGTGTTGAAACAAGAGAACAGAATAACGTCAAGGTAATCATTTTCTTTGTAACAAGATGAAAACAGTAATTAAAGGGGAGGTTAAGAAACGTCAAGTGATTGAAAAACAAAAATAATAAAATGGGGGAGGAATTAGATGGGATCGTTTGTGGGGGAAAACCAACAGGGCAATCCTTGGCTTGGTACGGTGCAGGCAATACATTGAGGCCACAACAGTACTCCTCAACCAGTGTTATTTAAAAATAGCATCAGATGGCAGCATCGCAACAATCTAATGTTTATCTCTTCACAAAGCTTTGGAAAGACTAACCACAGAATAAAGAACATTAGTTGTCTAGTTTAGTTTAGAGATGCAGGTCTTTTGGCCCACCGAGTCCACATCAATCAGCGATCCCCGCACACTAACACTATCCTACACACACTAGGGCCAATTTACACTTATACCAAAACCAATTAACCTACAAACCTGTACATCTTTGGAGAGTGGGAGGAAACCGAAGATCACGGAGAAAACCCATGCGGTCATGGGGAGAACGTACAAACTCCGCACAGACAGCACCCACAGTCGGGATCCAACCCGGGCCTCTGGCGCAGCAAGCTCTGGAAGACAGCAACTCTACTGCTGCACCACCGTACCGCCCGTCAAAATAAAATCATTTGGACTCGACGGTGTATAGTGGCATAGATCTAGATAGATAGTGGCTGATTGGACTGCGGTCTATGAGTAATGTGCACTTTGCATTGCTGCTGTTATAATTAAATAGGCTTGGGAAGGAAAGGGAGTTCTCAATGTGGACTTGCGCAAGGCCAAATGGAGGTTAGAGTCATACAGCACGGAAGTGGGCCCTTAGGCCCAACTGGCACATGCTGACAAAGATGCCCCATCTACACTCATCCCATCATACGTTTGTTTGGCCCATATTCCTCTGAACCTTTTCTATCCATGTACTTGTCCAAATGTCTTTTAAATGTGGTTAGAGTACCTTCCTTTTTCTATATCCCCACCACCTTCTCAGTGAAAAAGTTGCCGCTCGGGTTCCAACTAAATCTTGCCCATCTCACGTTAAACCTGCCCTCTGGTTCTCGATTCCCCGCAAACACATACTTTTGAGTGGGATGGCGACCATAAACACTGCGATAACAAGGTATCAGAATCGTGCGAGAAAGATTAGATGCAAAGGTTTACATTGCTCATTTTTTATATTTTGCCACTGACTCCTTAAAGTCACTCGATTCATAGAAACATAGAAAATAGGTGGGGGAGTAGGCCATTCGGCCCTTCGAGCCCGCACACCATTCAATATGATCATGGCTGATCATCCAAAATCTGTACCCCGTTCCTGCTTTCTCCCCATATCCCTTGATTCCGTTAGCCCTAAGTGCTAAATCTAACTCTCTCTTGAAATACATGGACTCCCATCACCCTTGCAGACAGAAAAAATCCAAATCATAGCCATGGCTTGTGTGTTATCATGAAAGGCACACAAGAATTTCTGAGCAGCAGCAGAATTTGGTGACGGATAATGTCTCCAGTTTGACAGAATCAAAGGCTTTAGCACGTTCCAGAAAGATTATCACCAGGAGAATCCCTGGAATTCACTATCCAAGAAGGCAGTGGAGGTTCAGTTACGCAGTAGAAGCAAGACGAAGATAGTTTTGGATCTTGGGAAATTGCGGGATGTGGGTTTAGTGCAGGACAATGGAGCCAAGGTAAATGGATATTGCTTCCGCTGATGTTTTTATCTTCTAATATTACTTTAAAAGCCTAGATATTGTAACAAAATAGTGTACACTTTAGTTGATCTATAAACAACTTCCACAATGGCTATCATTCTAATGAAAGATCGTCAACCTGAAATATTAACAGTTTCTCTCTGCACAGATGCTGCCTGAAGGTGCTGAGTGATTCCAACATTGTGCTTTAATTGTAAACGTCAGCCCGCATCACTCTGTGAGAAATATAAAAATGGAAAAAGGCAATTAAAAATTCCATTTCTTTGCCTTTCCCAAAGCACTTAACCAAAATGTCCAGCCGTAAACAAAGAGTTTTGACTTGCTGTTAAGTACTCGTGTTGAAGTGATATCATTTTGTTAGTCAGCTGGTCTCTGAGTTCACATTGTTCACAAACCAGTTACCGAGGAGTACTCTATACAAATGCATTTTAAACACACACTGATCAATCAACATAAGGGAGCTCGACAAAGGAAAGTGATAACCTCAATTATGCGCCAATCATATTTTAAAATAATCATTTTCCATTGGATTCAATGTTCATATCACCCTTCACGTACATTTCCCAATAGCATAGAGTCATGGAAACAGGCTCTTCAGCCCAACTTGCCCACACCGGCCAACATGCCCCATCTACACTGATCCCACCTGCCTGCATTCGGCCCAGATCCCTCTAAACCAGTCCTATCCACGTCTAATTGTTTCTTAAACATTGCAATAATCCCTGCCTTAACTGCCTTCTCTTGTACAAGAAGGAAATGCTGGAGAAACTCAGC